>CM075850.1:118032271-118632271 GCA_037975125.1 Latrodectus hesperus | reverse complement strand
TTCATTGCTGCCCCTTTACAAGATTGCCTCTGAGTTCCCTTGTCTTTTTCAGCAAGGTCTACATTAGAGGCTTCACCTGAAAATGCAGAAAGGTTTGTTACTTCTTGTGTCTTTTCAGCCACAAGATAACAATTAAAAAGCTAAGGTAATATAAGTCCACCCAGCATTGCCTGAGTTACTGGGCAAGACAAATTACTCTAGAAGTTCGCCAAGCAACTACAGGCTCCGTTAAGACACCAATACCGCGGTGCCAATTAGCCCTAGGCACGGATCGCATAACACCAGGGTTTACGGGAGCTGGTTCGCGGCCTCTGATTCTATATTCAAGGCTATCCTGTCATTCCTACAGGACATTCGACTATCCACCACTTGCCGACGCGCCTGGTGGCTGTGCTCAAGCCCCAGGGAGTCCAGGTTTAGTTTCTAGTCTAATTCTTGCAGGACTTTCATATGGAGAGGGCCAGGTACCCGTTACCACCAAGACAACGTCATTGAATGCACCGTTACGGTGGTGCACGATTCTCTTGGGAGGAATTATTCTGGATTCCAATACTAATCTGCATGCCCAGAATGTAAACTGACAAGCCACATCTATCGGGATGTCATTCTTGAACAACATGTATGTTAGTTTCTAGGCGACATGGGTGTAGAATTTCTGTTTATGGAAAACAACACCCGTTCTCACCGTGCAAACATTGTAGACGAATGCCTTCAATCGGAGGATATCACCCGTATGGACTGGCCAACATAGTCACCTGACTTGAATGTAATAGAGCATGTGTGGGACATGTTTGACAGATGAATTTCAACCCGGCAACCTCCTCCCACATGTCTACCGGAAATTCGGAGAGCATTGCTTGATGTGAGTTGTGTAATATTTCCCAACATCAGATCGATAATTTGATACTCAGCATGCCTAGGCGTTGTACAGTCTGTATTACATCGTCTGGGGGGCATACTATGTATTAACCATCATACCAACCATGTCATATTGGTTTTTGTAAATAGGCTCTATTTTAAATTTTTTGTTCCAAGGAGTAAAAATTGCAATTTTTATTAATGATGTCAAACATATAGCATTATTTTTGCTCTTTACAACTTTTGTTTGATAAATAGACTTTACAGATAACTCACATGTTTTGCGTTTGTCTCTTTCTTTGCCTGAACTTGTATATCCCTTAATTTATGGACACGAGTGTATATTAATTATATAATTTAAATTGATCACACCACTCCATATAACTTTATTTTTTATACACTACTGGACATTAAAATTGCTACACCAGGAAAGCGGCACACCACACACGTGAAATTTGCATGACAGATAGAACTTGCTGTGATATGCAAATGATTAGATTTTCAGCGCATTCATGTAAAGCAGACGACAGCAGCGACATCAACAATGTGTATAAAACCAGAGATTTGACAGCAGTTTTCTCATACTCAATTTCCATTTCAACGTTGTTTTCGGCAAAGAAAGTTGTTGTAATGCCTCGTGTAAGAAGAAGAAATGCCTATCAGCACGTGTCTGACTTTGATCGAGGAAGGATTATAGCCAACCGGGATTGCGGTTTATCGTACCGCAATATTGCTGCTCGCGTCGGTCGAGACCCCATGACTGTTAGTAGAATATGGAATCGATTGGTTCAGGACAATCATACGAAACGTCATGCAAGATCTCAGAGATCCCCCATCACTAACAGCAGAGAAGACGGACATCTTATCTGCATGGTCACAAGGGATCGTACAGCTACGTCACGAACCCTGAGTCGAGAAATGGAGTCATTTGCAAGGCAACAAGTTTCTGCTCGAACAGTTCAACGACGTTTGCAGCAGCATGGATTGTCTGCACGGCGACCATGGCTTCGACTACCATTGACGCTGCGTCACAGACAGGAGTGCCTTCAATGGTGTGATTAGCGACGAACCTGGACGCACGGATGGTATCACGTCATCTTTACAGATGAATCTCGGTTCTGTATACAGGACCATGATGGCCGCATCCGTGTTTGGAGGCATCGTGGAGAACGAGCATTGCCAGCTTGCCTTGAACATCGCCATGCTGGCCCATCTGTTGGAGTGATGGTATGGGGTGCCATTGGATACACGTCTCGATCGCATCTTGTTCGCATTACCGGCACTTTGAACAGTAACCGTTACATTTCCGATGTGTTAAGGCCCATGGCTTTGCCCTATCTTCGAGGCCTCCCTAATGCTTTGTTTCAACAAGATAATGCACGACCGCATGTTGCCCGTACTGTTCTGAACTTCCTTGATACAGAACAGGTTCGACTGTTACCCTGGCCAGCACGTTCTCCTGACCTATCACCAATTGAGAACGTATGGTCAATGGTTGCCGAGCGATTGGCATGCCATCACTCACCATCCTCTACTGTCGATGAACTGTGGCATAGTGTTGAAGCTGCATGGACTGAGATCCCCGTACATGCCATACAATCTCTGTTTGACTCCATGCCTAGGCGGATAAATGCTGTTATTGCAGCCAGAGGTTGGCTGCTCTGGGTACTGATTTCTCAAGATCTATACATCTTAATTTCCTGTAAATCTAATCACTTGTTCTTTCCACTATAATGTATGTGTCCAATAAACATCGTTCTGTTATTTGCATTCCTTCTTGGTGTAGCAATTTTAATGGCCAGTAGTGTATATTAAAACTGATAATATCTAACAATTATATTCTTAAAAGTTTGAATTTTAAAAAGAGAAATTAATAATCGGTTTCTAGAGTGTCATAGACGTTTTGAAATTCAGACCCATATTTAAAAGTTACATACTAACCCTGTTTGAAATCCCTCTCCACACAATATAACATTTTGGAAAAGAAACTGTAAAAGAGGAGAATTACAGATGGTATTAGAGGGAATAACAAGAAAAAATATATTACAAGTAGTTAAACATAATCTATTTTGATAATTTCGGTTTCTACAGTGACAATAAATCAAATACATCTCTCTCAATTCTTATATAATACTCATTTCCTATTTAATAATATTTAAACAGTTTGTAATCCTTGTTTATTAGTACTCAAAAAATTCACAACTTATATTTTCCAAATCAATTCACCAATCCATTATATGTAATAGACGTTCGCTTATACGAAACTCTAATTTTTGCAAACTCATTTTTATACATCTTTGATGTGGCATTTCTATCACCTAATTCCTTTCAATATTTAAATCGGTTTTTTATTTTATGGCTGAGAAACATGAATTATTTTTTATCAGAGGATTAGAGTTTTTTTCTTATTCTTATAGAATATAATTTCACTCTTCGCATTGAAAACCAGCAAATTTTGCAATAATTAGTATAGAAATTCTTCTGCCTTATCTCATGCATCAGATCAAAATCTACAGCAGCAGCGAAATATCTTAGAATATTTATGGATGAAAGTGAGTTAGAGTCATGGAGTATTCTTAGAAAATATTCTTAGTATATATAAGTTTACACATACTAAGTATTTTTAGTACAGTGAAACCCCGATTTCACGCTTCTCAAGGGATTGGGTAAAAAAAAAAAAAAAAAAAAAAAAAAAACATAGAATGCGAGAAATACAGAATGTAAAAATCATATTGAAAAACATTAAAGGTAGTGTATGTGTAAAAAAAGATGACACTTACAAAAGGTATAATATCTATATTTTACTTTAAAAAAATTTATTATACATACCATTACTTAAGATCATTTTAACACATTTAGTTGGAATCCTGGCGTTCAAGTTGAAATTAGTCCGTAATAGGGGATTGTTTTTTATTCATTGAGTTCAAAGTGAATACAGCATCTTCTAGGATTAAAATACTTTGCAAATTTTTTTCCTAGACTTTATACGAAAGAAAACAGTCTTTCACTATGTGTAAGCTCTTCATTGCAATATTGAAAGAAAGGACGGGCTGGGCTTCTTGTTGATCTTCATCGGCTGACGAAAAGTCCATAATTTTGTCTACGGATGAAGCAGTAGTTTTTTCAGCTTTGCATGTTGCTAACTTTTCCGGAATATAGTCGTCAAAGTTATAGATATTAACTGCTTCATGGTCCTCCTCCAAGTCCACCACTGCTAATTTTCCATGTGTCCCCGGTTCAATAGACGCTACGATTCCGCTTTTTTCAAAACAAGGGGAAATGGACTGTTGCGTAACGTTTCTCCACGACGCAGAAGTAAAATGCATAGCCTCTAGAACACTTAGTTTTAGTCTGCAGGCATCATTTAGGTTTCCATTTTCTAGCTCGGGCTTTCCGGACTAGTTGTTTTCTATAATAAAGTTTGAAAGATCGAATAATGCCGAGATCACAAGGCTGCAATTTGCAGGCAAAAACACAACAAGCACATTAGACAGCTGGAAATCCCAACGTGCTGTACATTGATCAATAAACAAAATTATTTTACGGTTTTGCTACTTCATTTGTTTGTTCAGTATGTACAAAAAGTCTTCGAAGAGAGTTTGGGTTATCCACGCTTTTTTGTTTGCTTCGTACTTTGTCGGAAAACTTCTCACGTCGTTGAAGCATCGTGGGTTGTGCGACGTTGCAACAATTAGAGGCGTCAACTACTCACTTCCATTAGAATTACAGCACCGTAAAACCGTAAGACGCAATTTGGACATCTCTCTCCATGCAGAAGTCTCCTTTAGCAACGTAACTTTTATTCGATTAGAGGTTAAAGAAAAGTCTGGTCTCGTCCGCCTTGAAATATGTCCTTTGGTTTGTATTCTTTGGTCACATTTAGTAAAATTTTCTTCCATTCTTCTATCGTAGCTTCAGCTACACTTGATGATTTTCCCGAAAGCGATCTATACACAAGATTATGTCTTTTTTTCATTCTGTCCATCCAACCATTCGAAGCTGTGAAGCCTTTCAAACCACCAAGCCTACCAGCGATTTCTAGAGCTCTTTCTGTAAGTATCGTGCCTTTCATAGGTACATTCACGGCACGAGCTTCTTTAAACTAGTGTTTCTCAACCACCGGTCTGCGGACCGGTACCGGTCCGCGAAATATCCAGCTTTTATAGGCCAACCACCGATACAGTACCTACATTACAATAATAATAGTTTACTAGTTTAAAAAATAATGTAATCTTTGATGAAAAATACAACAAACTGACAACTATGTACCTAAAAGCGTTTCATAAATTGCCGTACCACCAGCGTTGCCAGTCTATTATAATTATAATAGATCTATTATAAAATTATAATATTATATAATAGATCTATTATTATTCAGCAGTCCTTTTACGTTGTTACGTTACTCACGAAATCTGTTACTATTTTGAGTTTTTATGAAATTTACAAAATTACCCTTTACCTAAATTTAAAAAAAAAAACTGCCGGTACCTCAGCACTCTTTTTTACTATTCTATGAAATCTATTACATTTTGAACTGTGGACTTATTCCTTTTAATCAAAATGTTCTGGCAACACTGCTTAGAACACCAGTTAGGGTGCGCCTGTCTGCCTTGGTGCCTAGCGTATCCCTGATTACTTGAACGCTGACTATCGCAGTATCGCAGTGTTCAAGGCATCTGGCGTCTTGATTACGTTTTGTTTTTGATTTTGATTACTCTGCACATTTGGGCAATTCTTGAAATATATTTATCAGCGCAAGTTTTTAATAACTTCTGAATTTAATATTATGCTATAACTACTATTTCTTTAACTTTAGGTATATAAAATCAATAACCAGAATGAGTAAGAAGGAAACGAAACGCACATTACTAAATTTCGTGCAAAGAAAGGATTTTCAAAAACCAAGTACGTCGTCCACCCCTTCGAATACAGATGGAAGTGAATATAGTCCACAATCTTCCAAAAAAAAGAAAAAAGCTTTGTAAGGCACTACATCGCAGATTATTTGAAATATGGATTTATCCTCTGGCCTCAATCAGAAGAAAATTGTTGAAAACCTGAATGTGTTGTCTGTAGAGATGTTCTCTCCAATGAAAGCATGAAACCTTCCAAGCTCATGCGGCATTTACAAACGAAGCACTCACAACTGGAAAGCAAACCCTTGGACTTTTTCAGGAGAAAAAGTTTGGAGATGAAAATGCAAAAGGATGCTTTTAAAAAATGTTTCTCGGTTGATAAATTGATTTTAAAAGCATCGTATCTAGTTGCTCTGCGTATTGCCAAATCTAAAAAACCATACTCAGTTGCTGAAGATCTTGTCAAACCGTGTTTGATAGGAGTGTGTTCTGAAGTGTTGGGCCAATCTGCTGAAGATAAAATGAAAGTTTTGCCTCTGTCCAATGATACTATTGGACGAAGAATATGTGAGTTATCATACGACATAGAAAGTCAACTACTCCAAGATATACGTATATCGAAATGGTTTGCTGTCCATATGGATGAGTCAATTGACGTCTCAAATAATGCCATATTATTATGTTATGTTCGTTACATTGACTATGCAACCAATGATATTAGAGAAGAATTGATGTGCTGTATCGAACTACCATCCCAAACAACAAGTGCTGAAATATTTAAGGCAGTTAATAATTGTTAATAATTATATTGAAACTAACTCCATTGACTGGAAAAAATGCATTGGTTTATGTACTGATGGCGCTGCTGCTATGACTGGAAGACATACAGGTGTTGCAAAGAGAATAACAGACGTAGCATCAGAAGGATTAGTAGTCACACTCTGCACAGAAGAGCGTTATCAGCGTTATTTTGGAGCATTTAAAAGAACTATCAATAGCTTTTGACCAGTATTATCCCCCAGAAGAAGATGTACGTTCGGGTAATCTGTGGATAATCAATCCATTTATTGATAATTGTGATAACAATCTCACTACAATCCAGGAAATAGAACTTATTGAACTGTCTTCAGATCTAGAACTTAAATCACAGTTCAAATCAATAAATATATATCAATTCTGGATAAAGACTGCAACAGAATACCCCAATCTTCATGCAAAGGCGTTGAAGATTTATTGCCTTTTTCCTCAACTTATTTGTGTGAAACTACATTTTTGGCTATGACTGTTATTAAGACGAAACAAAGAAATCGACTTACTCTTGCACCTGCTTTACGTATTGCTGTAATTGGTTTAAAGCCTAGGATTGACAGTTTAGTCAGCAACAAATACAAGCTATCAATCTCATTAATTTTAGTTTTTATATATCCTTTATTTTGGTAATTTATTTTTTGCTTATTTGGTATCTACTTACGTTGCTCACATTTCGACTCATTGTTGTTTTGGCTAACATATTAATTAAAAAAATAAACATATCATTCACGTTGGAATTTTCTTGGAGTTTTAATTAAGTTTTGGTGCTTTTATTCTCGATGCAATATTATATAAGTAAGTTGAATATACAAATGTAAATTATAACAAACAAAATGCTTTAAAAATTATGTATGTCTTCATGATTTATCTTTTTTAAAAATTGTGCAATGGGTCAAATTATTAATATTATCGGTCCGCGCGAACGTGCCGAAATATTTTACCGGTCCTTGGAGTAAATTCAGTTGAGAAACACTGCTTTAAACCACTTTAATAAGATATCTTCCACCTCATCGTACGGTGATTTTTTCAAAGTTTTCCATTTCTTGGAATTTTTTTCACCCACTTTCTTGATGTTGTTTTCTATGTATTCTTTTTTCTGTAGTATGGATTGCAGGGTTGTCACGGGAATTATTTGCGATTGAGCAAATGCTACTTTTATTCCGTGAAATTCATCAAATTGTTTAAGGATTTCGGCTTTCTTAGCAACAGAAAATTTTTGCGTTTCTTACACGTCATTTTGACTTAAAAAGATTAGAAATGTGGCCACAGCGGCTAAACAGCAATTGAATGTTGTGCAGCGTTATACAATGGGTTTCAGGCTTATCTGAAAACATGTAGAAGGGTAAGGTGCCGCCTCCTCCCCGACGAAAGAAAAGGAGTCACCCCCTCTAATTGATAACTGGAGTGTCTCTTTCCCTGTCCATCACCAATGAAGTGTGTAGCTTCTGTACTTTGCTGCCCCGCCAGTAGTGTATTCAGGGAAGTAGACAATCAGTCAGTCTGTGGAATGGGTTTCTGTTTTCCATAGATTAGCTTTCAGCAGCGTGGATTAGCTTTAAAAAAGTACAAAAGGAAAAATATTGCTTATTTTGAAATTTTTTCTTTTTTCCCTTTCCAGGAAAAACGTATAAAATGTGGGAAATTCCATATAACGACAAACTTACAATCGGGGTTCAATTAACATTATTAGTATACGGAAAAGCTGGAATCTGATTAAACAAATGTAAAATAAGGGGAAAAACGTAGATTCGGGAGACGTAAAATCGGGGTTTCACTGTATATATATATAAATCATTTCATCATGCAGACTTTATAGAAATCCCTTGAAAGAGAAGCAAAGAATATTTTACTTGAAGACATGAAGACATGAACTTGTAACTCACACATGAATTTTAACAAAGAAACTCATTCCTAATAAAGAAGTTGATTCTTTTTCACAAGTTGTTTGGAATATGGACTCAGGTGTTGTTGTGGCTTATTTTTTATTGTAGGCTCGGAGATCCTGAATACTCAAAAAGTCATAAGCAATAAGAGGTGCAACAATAAGGTCCTCATGTAAAAGCCCAACGCAGCTGTAAAATATTTGGATGGTATAAATTGTAAAGATTTATATTCTTCCAATTTATCTTTATGCATTGCATTTATGAACCAGAATCGGTATATTGAGGTATGTAGACTTTATACTAATTAACTTGTCTAACCAGAAAAACAAGGCCTCCTCCAGGTGGTTGCTTTGTCAATTTGATTGTGTTGTTGTTGTTGCTTAGGACACTTGGACAAGCCAAGCTCGCTATGCCTTTGGCTGTGCGAATTAAGTGACTGTAAAACATGATAGTCTCTGGCATTTCAATGTGAGTGTACTTTTAACTTTGTTTCCTGAAGAGCAATAACTTGAACTTCATGGGTATCATCCAGTTTTAATCTCGTAGTATTAGTTGACAAACTATTAACATGACAGTGCAAAAATTTTTAAAGTACGATATTTTGGAGACTGTTGCTTGCTTTTCGAAGGAGGACTTCTGTTTAAACCTCCAACACACTCCGGATTATTCTTTGCGACGGATGATGCAGCATGAACTTCAGATGAAGCGGTGGACAGCTTCTGAAGGTCAGGAGACCCGAAGGCAGAAGACTGACTCAGCTCCTGTGTCTGCAGAGCTTAGCTGAGCAGCATAATGAAGAGAATACACTCCCAGCCCGCGTACACCCCCTCCCCACTCTGAGGCGATCTGCTAGGACTTGAGGGGGTGGACTCAGATGTGATCTGTACGGAAGAAGTAATAAAATTATTGAGAGCATAATGAACGAGCATGAAAAAGAACTTTCAGGAACATGAAAAGTATCGAAAAGAAGAAAATGAGGCAGTGCAACGATCGTCAGCAAAACAAGTAGTTGAATGACTCATAACTGAGATGCTTTTTTTAGGGGAAAAAACTATACAAGGCTTTATTCTATCGAGAAATGGTTTTTCAAAACTGCATTTGAAGGAATACTTTGTTTGATTTTTCATCAGTAAAATGAAAGTAAAAATTGCTGTTAAGTGCAGATTTTATTTTTCACATGTTTATTTAAATCAATACTGAATAAAAATTTTGAATTATATTTTATTTGTAGAAAGAGAGTAGTTTACGAATTATGTTACTTTAATATTTCTTTTTTTTCATTTTATAACTTCCGACCTTAAGACCATTCTACGAATTCATAAAAACGAACATCTACTGTACTTATATACATATACATACATACATATATATATATATATATATATATATATATATATATATATATATATATATATATATATATATATATATATATATATATATATATATATATATATATATATATATATATATATATATATATATATATATATATATATATATATATATAGAAAACGCACACTAGTTTCTCTCTGGATATCATAATATTATAAATACATCTGAAAACACACAGTAAAACAGTTATGGACACGGTACTTTAATGTACGCAAAAATAGTGGCTGTTTAAGCAACAAGTTTTAAACACAACTTAAACATACAAGTCATTATATTTAAATAAAATATAGAATTAAAATATCATTACAAGAAATAAAGCGTAACCAAAACATATAAAAGTGATTTAAAAATATCAATAAATTATAGTAAAATTATATCGAATAACAACACATTTAAACTATATCATTTGATTCAGTACTTTCAAATACTCATTTATAACGATATAAGTATTTTTTATGGTTAAAATCATTTTTGTTACTTTAAATAACTTTACGGCCTTTTTAATGATCATATCTAAAAAGAGAATACCCACACTTATAAAAGTTTCAAAAGTCTCGCAATCGTTATTTATTGTAAACTTTCTGAGTACATGAAATATAAAATTTTCTTAGTTAAAATCATAATTTCCTTTTATGTATTTGTGTATTACGCCAATTACTTAGTGATATCTTGGCTATTAAGCAGCTCAACAAACTAAAAAGAATCGAGACTGTGTGAGTTTTGAGCTCACTCTCTATTCACAAATAAATAAAAGCAATTAAATTTTAATGCTTTTTGTCGCCAAATAAAGCCAATATACGAGAGTACTGCGTAAGAACTCAATTTCCATTTGCACCAAAGAATAAAAATTAATATTTTATACATATATATATCTATGCATATACACGCACAGAGGAGTAGGAAATATCATTTCAATTTATCCAAAATGATAGGCAAATAAATATTAAGTAGCATTCTGCGTAAACATGCAGCGCGTTTCTTATATTTACTCGTGCTCTCTTACTTTGTGACACAATTCCTGTCGGCTAAAATTTAATAACCATTATAGGTGTTTGTCAAACAGCCCGTGTCTCTTAAATATATCCAATGTGATTATTTATTGTAAAGCCAGATTGCGCATTTTTTTTAATTATTTGTACTAAATCTTTTATATGCTTTCGTGGGCGAAAGGTACAGAATAATTTTCGTGATTGAAGAGTAGATTTTTCTTTTCTCCATAATACCGGTAGGTGCAGAGCAAGACATGGTTGATACTTGCTAAAAATAAAAACAATTTATTTCTACGAAAAGAAAGTATTCTTTTGAATTCAATCGCTGGTTAGAATGAATTATATTTTTAATGAAATAAACACGCCTATTTATATATTCAGTATATACTCATTTCGTTTAGTATACATTTTTATGCAGATCATACAAGTCAGATTATTTTTTCTGAAAATTACAATAATTACAAACATTAAACATCTTAATAAAAATAATAATAAGATCTTGAAAAACTGTTCACTGCCCTTTTGTTTCAACGCATAAGTGATTGCATTGAATAAAAAATAAAAACATTAGTCGTGCTTGACTATTTTATAAACAGCTTAAGAGCAACATTGATTATAGAACAGATGATTTAATCTGCATTTAGTTTTCAATATTCGTTTTCAAATAATTTTATCGATACTATCAACACATAACGACTTCAAGAAAATTTTCCGTAAAAGCATGTACTAAATAGACTTGCTTGAAAAAGTAGAAAACTGTAAAATTTCCATGAAAACTCGTTATTTCGATTGAAACAGGAATAAACGTAAACGTGATCCACATGAACAATGCCGACATTCTTTGCCAAATCTATTGTGCTTACATAATACATTTAAAAAAGCAAAAATCAATCGAGAATTAAGACGAAATTCAATTTAAAGGGCGATAAGGTAAGCAAACATGAATCAACAATATTTGACAATATATTTAAATTAATATGTAAAATTGTGCTTGCACGAATAATTAACACAAGTTAAACAAATAACGTATCATGTGTCTTACATTTTCTATATAGATTCCTTTTATTCTTATGAAAGTATTCCTCTCATAATTTAATAGTTTGTTATTGTTTTTTAGCATTCATTTGAAGTATCAGTAATAAATGGAAAAATATTTTTTTACAGAATATATAAAAGATGAAATATCATTTTAAATATTATAAAAAAAAAATACAAAGAAGGACAACAACACACACACACACACACACACACACACACTATATATATATATATATATATATATATATATATATATATATATATATATATATATATATATATATATATATATATATATATATAAATAATTATCTCTTTATATAAGGGCACAAAAGTTAAATATTTTTATAAACTTTTGTTCGTAAAAAATATGTGCATGCAACATAATTGTGAAATATATACAGTCGATGAATACTTCAGCAGGAAAGTATTTTTCTTTTCGAAATAAGTACTTTTCTCTTAAGTTTCTAATTATTTTTTACTAAAATCAGAAATACTTGTATTTGATATAAATTTCAAAATATAGATTGCTCATAAACAACGTATTTTAAATACTGTTAACTTTTCAAACTGTCAGTGAAAACTGTATTGTAACATTGGTATTCAGAAGGGTAGCACATGTTTGACGAGTGGATGTTTTAAACACTTAAATATTTGTCTCTAAGCAAGATTTGAGATTTTATTGGTCGTCATGAAGCTGTAAAAAGGACTAATGATTTACCCTATAAAAGAGTAATTATAATTATTTTATATAAATAGGGGGAAAGTTTCATTTAAATCGATATACACTGGCCTCCAAAAGTTAAGGAACAACCTTTTTTCTCGATTAATTTGCAACAATAAATGTAGAAACACTAAATCTGGATGAAATAGGTAGGTAATGATGGCAACATAGAAGCTTACATAAGAAAAGTGCATAAATGATTTTTAACAAAAAAAAAGTAATCTCGCTAAAAAATTCCACTGAAAAGAAGAATAATCACAGTTTTAGGTGGTAAAATGTCATAGAAACATAACAAAAATAATATTTATGAGAAATATACCCTCCTCTAGCTTATATGCATTGATGGCATCGACTTTTCCTACTGTCAAATAAGTTGTCAGTTACCGAAAATGAGATGCTAAGACTAGACAAGGAAAAGGCTGTTTTTCAGACATTGGAAGAGCAGCAACCTGTCTACCAAGGTAGATACCCCATAGATTCTCTATGGGACTCAGATCTGGAGATTCACACATCTTGCTATTTCATTCACTCCAAACCAAGACCTTCAAGATATTCTTCAACAGCTATAGTTCGATAAGGTCATGCGTTATCATCCATCAGAATGGAATAGTTGTCAACTGCACCGGGATATAAAAGGGTATATGGATGTCACGCCAGTCACAGTTTCTCCCTGTAGCGTGACCTCTGACTGAAATCCCTGCGCAAACCATTATTTCAACACCTCGGTAATTGTGTCTTTACACATTTTTGGATGGACTCGTCTGCAGAAAGTACAGAAGCCCATCGCTGCTTGAAATGTGTTCTTTTGCTCGAGAAAGTGGCCCTTCTTTGCCGTCCGATGAGAGGTACACACATAACTGGTCTCCTTGGACAGGGACCTGCATAGTGAAGACGCCTTCGCACCGTACTAATGGATATTCTTTTTCCCGATGCTTCAGAGTGGTCTGTAGCAAAATGCGGCACAGAAATGCTTTCCTCCTTCAGACCGAAAGAGCTATAAAACAGTCTTCAGCAGATGTTGTTGCTTATTGTCTTTTGAAACAGAAGCTTCGGTTTGATATTGATTACACAGGCAGTGGACAACACAGAGAGACACATTAAGGCGCCTAGCAGCATTACATGGTGACGCCACCATTTCCATCCATATGACCACTCAGCACCTTATCAAATAGAGCAAATGGTTCCTTTTAGAGAATGCGGAACCCTACAGACAGATGTCAATGAATCGGTTACTAAATATTAAAAATCAACAAAAACGCGTAATTAAGAAAATTTGATGTTTGTATATTTTCCCTCACTCATATATATACCCGTTTTTCTATCAAAAACAAGTTGCAGCTAACATTTTTGCAATAATTTACATAAGTTCATTTTTATTATTTATATAATTTATAAATTTTATTGTTAGCGTCATTTTTTAAAGGTAAACTACGAATTACATATTATTCTTTAACACGTGAAGTCTATTGTAGTTAAATATTTCTTCCATTTGTGTTTCAAACTTTTGTTTAGGGTGAATTTAGAACGGCATCACATAAAATAGGATGAAATACATAAATCATAATACTGATTTTCAGCTAATTTAAAATAAAAGTTGTTTTACTTTGAAATTTGTGGTCTACAGCGTGTGTAATAAATTTAAGCCATGATTTACAATGATTTGAAACATTTTATAAAATTTTTGAAAACGCAATATAATAAATTTAGAAAATCTAATATTCCACAGAATCGGTATCTCTTTTCGCTTCAAAGATGCAGGTTCTTTTCACCGTTTCAAAATCGTACAAAACCCGGGGTAATAGCAAATTTATGGCATCGTATTTCCCCCTCTTTTTGGAGGGATTCTTCTTTAATAAGCGATTTTACTACTTTTTCCAATTTTTTTTATTGTTTTCCAAGTACATTCTGAAGAGTATTGTTTTCGCCACTTGTGTTTGAGCTTTTCCTTATATGCTGCCAATATGAATGCATTGGAAAGTTGGTTGAAAGGAGTTCAATATTTTGTATTTTCGTGATTCAAGAAATGTTCGAGCGATCCACAATCTCCCTTGATTTTATTTTAGTCATTAAAGTCTGTTACTGAAACCAAGTCTGTTTCTGAAATTAATAACAAAATGTATTTTTTTTATGTATTTCGTGATAAAATCTTACAATGCTTAGAAAATTTAAGAGAGCACTTAATTTTAAGGAAATTACGCACACTTTTACCGATAATTAATGACAAAATTTGAAGCATATCTGGAAACGATCATAGAAAATTTCTTGAAAATCAATACACGACATCAAAAACAGGAAGATGGGTGTGAGTGCAGTACTCATGATTCCGCAAAAGTTTCTTTGCCTTAATTGTGAAATTAATTTGCTTAGCTTTAATTTTGAGAAAAATGGACTTGAAACTAACATTGCAATGTGATTTATCAAAATGTATAGCTAGGTGCTTTATTAGAAGACTTAAATATTAGTAAAAACAAAGAAATATAGCAATTGTTGTTGGAATGACATTCGAAAGCATGACATTGATTCCCTGAAAGTATGCTAGAAATTCTTCAGAACAAGAGTGTCTGGATGGAAAAACAATAAATAATGACCGACATTTAATATTAATACCAGATGAGATAGAACAAGCAACCCTACTCATTTGCAATAATAGTTTCTTTTGCTAACAGCTTGAATGCATATAGCAAACTAAACCCTCCAAAATAGACGTAGCCATGCATGCATATATCAATTCTTTTGACCTCAAGACATGGTGAGAATCAAAAAGACAAGTCCTCTGGTGGAATCCACCAGTTTCTTTTGACAGTTTCTGTCAAATGCCAGTCGCCATTCGGCGTTGTCACTCGGAGCAACCTGTATTTCCATCATCTTGGAATCATTGCCACCGCTTAGAAATGACACTTTGAGGGATTCCGAGCTCTTCGGCTACGGCCGTCTGTGTAAGCCCGCATTCCAAGCAGCCGATAATTCTACCACGTGAAACATCCTCATGCGTCCTTTGTGGTCGTGGCACTGAGCGTCATACGGATCGATTGTGAACACCTAACGAGAGGAGGGTACCATCTCAGGTGTGACCTCGTCACCTGATTGTGGCTCAAAATGACGAGGCGCTTGTTGATGGGTGAGAATTCCTAACTCCTTAACTTTAAGAAATTATCCGGGGCTCACCTGCACTTCTGTGTACCTAGGTGAATTCACATCCTTTTTTGGAAAAGTCTCTTATAACCCCTCTCTCACGCTCTCGCCATTGTGACGTATACTGGATGTCATCAAGTGTTTTCCTGTAATTTATATATAATACTTGATGGTGGAAATATCACACACATGGTCATGTGTGGGATATTTCTTCTGGTGACACTTCTCTTTTCGCTTTCGACTTCCGTGTGCTTCAAAATAATTCTTAATTTTTGGACACGTGTGTATTTAGTAGGACGCTGCGCAGCGATCAGCAAAACAGCTGGAAACCGCTGCAAGTCTTTTGAGCAGGCATCGCGTTCAAGTAAATTCTCTTTGTGCGTCGTGAGGAAGGAAGCCTAAAGCACCCCTCCTTCCCTCCAAAATATGAAGCGCAACACCCTTTACTCGTTATTCAACAATGGCTGAATTCGAACCCTTAAACTTCTCTTCCGAAAAAAGGCTAGAAGAATTTTTAATTACATTCAGGCTGAGGAAAGTGAAATACAGGAAACTTTCGTTGCTAGTCGAGGATGGTTTAATAGATTTAAACATTGAAATAATCTTTACAACATAAAGATTGCAGGAGAAGCAGCAAGTGGTGATACAAAAGCGGCGGCTGAAATCCCAGCGACATTGAAAACAACAATTGAACAAGGAAACTGTACTTCAGAGTTGGTTTTTAATATTGATGAAACAGGCTTGTTTTGGAAAAGAATGCCGAAACGAACATTTCTATCCCGTGAAGAGAAACGACCATCAGGATTTAAAGCTGCAAAAGATTGCTTAAAACTTCTACTGGGTGGTTACGCAAGCGGAGATTTCAAAGTAAAACCACTACTAATTACCACTCCAAAAACCCAAGAGCGATGAAAGGCATATCTAAATCAACTTTACCTGTAATTTGGGAGTCTAATAAAACATCATGGATAACTATGAAAATTTTCCAGGATTGGTTCCCTGAACATTTCTCCCCGTCTCTTAAACGTCATTGTGAAATAAAAAACTTGAACAATGAGCATTTCTATTAATTGACAATGCTAAAAGGCATCCAACAAATTTATCAGACTTAACAACATGCTTTCCAGTCGAAGTGGTTTTCTTGCCGCCTAACGCAACTGCCTTAACCTAACCAATGGACCAAGGCGTTATATCCAATTTTAATGCTTATTACTTGCGACAAATATTTAAGTAGATGTTTTAAAAAACAGACAGAGAAGAGAAGCAATCAATAAGAGAATTTTAGAAAAACTACAATATCACGAATGTTGTGAACGTGAACGCCTGCAGGACTCCCCGTGCCTAACCCAGAGAGGGTTCTACCAGTTTGGGTGGAGTCTGCTGGAGAGAAAGGAAGAAGCACCAGTAGGGGAGCGCCACCCCTGCCTGTGGTCGCGAGCTCCCAACGCAACAGCACAAATCAGCGTAGGAGGGTAGTTGCCTCACTGCTTCATTGATGTTTCTTGGTTGGTTCTTGGGCCCTCATCATCGTTCAGGGATTATGAGCTCCCTGTGCTCCGAGAGGAATGTTACCAGTGGGATTATTTTGGCTTTTGCTTGTGGATGGTGGATAACATTTTTTAACCATTCTACTCTCAGGTGTTCGCTGGGGGTAGTAAAATGCCAGGAGCTGGTGAGTGGGCACGATGTGGCATAGTGAAGTGGGTCACCCGTATGACCACAGGCACAGTTATCGCTTTGCAGAGCACCCATCCTATGTAGATAGCTCGGGAATGGACCATGTCCCGTGACGAACAGGGTAATTTGTCTTGGCCAGCATTGGTTATTAGGTTTAACCTTTGGAATTATATCATATACCAAGCAACCTTCTTGAATGTTGTAGAAATCATAAACCTTTCTTGAAATGAGATAACAAAAAGATCTTTGAAAGCAGTATGGAAGAACATTTGGCCAAATTTAAGTAAGAGCGAAGACATTGGACACTCTGTCAATATGGATGAAATAGTTGAAGAAATAGTGGAATTAGCAAAACAATCCGGTTTAGATGAGGTAAATGTGGAAAACGTTGAAAAAATAGTTCAAGAAACAGCGGCTAGTTTTTCTAATGATGAGCTCAAGGAATCAACTGAGCAAAAAGAAAACAAAAATATTCATAGTAGCGATTTCGAAGGAGAGTAAAAAGAACTCTCTATGGCGTTTGTAAAAAGGAGTTTGACCATTATAACTTAAATTATGGACCAATTTGTTGGAAATGGTCCAAATTTTGACAGGAGTTCAAAAGCAAGATGGGGTGCTATTGATGCGTTATCCTCTTATCCACAACTTCTAACAGAATGCAAAAAGAAAACGCAAACTGCATTAGATGCCTTCTTGACAAAAAGGCAGAAAATTGTAAACACCGAATAAACTGAATGATCTGACTGACTTAGAATATTATTTGTTTTTATAAGTATATTCGTTTATATTGTTTTTATATTTGTAAGAAATAAATGTTTGGTTTTATTTTCACTTAAAAAAAACATTTTATTGACAACCCCCCCCCCAAAAAAAACACAAAATTTAATACCTAACAAATTTTCTATCCATCTTGCCCTAACCCTATTATTTACATGTTAAGATAGCCTCGTTTAGCGCTGTTTCGCATTACGCTCTACCTTGATGGAAGGCATCCTCCGCGTTAAGCGGGGTATACATAGATGGATAAATAATATTAAGGTAATCGACATGATCTCTAAATTAATATATTTGTGTTTAGTATAAAAACATTGACTTGTTTTGTCTCATCTACTTACTAGCATCTACTTGTTTTTCAGGAGGAATTTTAGCAGATAATGAATTCGATTCGTATGCTCCAAAGACGGAAATTGCGAAAAGCATCCACTCAGACAGATGCAGCAGCCAAAACACGGGGGCGCTGCTCAATATCCTCTCGGGATCTACTGCTAGGAAAATAGCACAGAGGAGCGGCAATTCACAGTAATATAATCAACCAATGCAGACTTGTTTGGGAAAGGCGTCACTCTTATATCTAAAATTAAAAAAATTGATTTAATTTCACTACTCACTGATTCTGGCAAAGATCCTCCTTTTGTTTATTTCCAATGTCCTGCTGTTGGTATGATGGGAGAGAGAAAGGAGATTGTGTCAGCTCAGATGTCGACTGCATCATTCGACCGTTACTCTTAATTAATCATTGCCTTTGGTTGTTTAGGAGAATATCACGGCAAAAAAAGCTAGCTGAAAAGGTATCGATATATTTACTTGCCCACAGTCAATTTTCGTATTTATACGATATTATAATTTATATTAAATACTTTTCTATGAAACACAATTTTCAAAATAAATTTATTATGAGTTTTTTTATATCACTATTGATTACAATTTATTTATGGTAAAAATATAGTTAATATGTTTATTAAAAAAGGAAAGACAACTTATAATATTATAAATAGAATAAAAACATATTCTTCAGCAATTATCAAAATTTAAAAATTTTAATAATCATAAAAAAAGTGAATTGTAAATGTAAAAAAAGGAAAAAATCTCATAAATTTTGTAATATTATGCAGCATAATTTCTTTTATTGCATAAGATTTCTCAACATTTTTAATCAATTTTCTAAGATAAGGAAATTAATTGAAATTCAGCTTAACCCTGAAGGTCAAAAAAGGTTATTTAAAGTAAATGACATTATTTTATAATATAAATAGGCATCATAATTGTGAGTGACCACAAAAATGATTGATGTTTATTCAATTAAACATAAAAAAAATTAATGACAAAATTGCACAACCAACAGAAGTAAAGGAAAATGGAAGCGTTCATGATTCATCGATAATCATATTTCTTTTAGAAATTGATCGGAAATTAAAATTATCGACTTGGCAGTTGAAAGTCAATTTTATCTGCTCAACCATTCGATGCAAAATCCACTTCAAACTGTGAGACCAGATCAAGAGAGAGTAAAAAATAACAATCAAGCGCGAACATAAGTGAAATTTATTTTATTATCTTTGAGAAATTACGGTTTGTCATGATTTCAAATAAAGGATAAATAATCTAAAAGTAATTGAAATTTAGAAATGAGATACAATAACTCTAATAATTCAAATTATGCGATCATTTTAAAGTTTTGAAGACAAGGCAATAAATATAAATATTAATGTTATGTAATTAAATATTATTTATATTATAAATATTAAATATATGTATTGAAAATATTACAACAGTCGAAATTTAATATTTTCATTATAATATCTGGAAATTATAATTTCTTAAAAAATTTAATAATTTTTACAAGTTAAACGAGCTACTGCTTAAGAAATTGCAAATGAATTATTTTTCACTGAAATGACAATTTTTAAATATTATATTTCAACATTATTTTCATTTTTGATTTCTAGCGAAAAAAATGAAGACTACTGAATCTAAAGCGAAAGATTAATTCATTGATTTTGATTTTCATTTTTTTTTTCTGGGAGAAAATATTACGTCACATTTTTTTATACTTGAGTGCGCATTAGCTTATTTTTAAAACCAAAAGAAAAGAACTTCAAAATAACTGTGGAATGAGCTGTGTGCATTTTTACATGCTTGCAGCTATCGAAAAATGAATAGTAAGAAAATTATTTTGAATAATTTAATTATTTATGAAAAGTCACAAATAGTTATACTCCCTTTAATCATATCATGCTCATAACAAAGCAGAATTTTTCTTTGATCTCTACATTTGCGAAAATTTTATTATGAAATCTGAAGTTTCTCTTATTGTAGGTTGGTGTCGTGTTCCATTTGAAGTCAAGGGTGTTGTTGTTGTTGTTGTTCTGATCCCTGTTGTCTAGCAGCGCTAGACCAAGTCTATGACATTGCACACTCTCAGGAAATCAATGACCAATAATGGTCGCTCCAGAAGATCTTCTTTATCGAGTCCCAAGCACTCAAGGATATGATCCGGAGTGGCTTGGCTTTTGAAACACTTAGCGCAAATTGGAAATTCCTTTTCTTTGTTGTTAAATGCCAATGATCTTAGGTGGCCACTTCGAAAACGAGTTATTGTAGTTTGTTCCAGTCTGCTGCACCGGAGGGATAGAGATCCGCCGGGACGATTACCCTGGTACCAATGGTGCACGGGGGGAATGGCAAATGCAGACCGAACAAGGCCTTTCTGTCTAGAGTATAGTTCAGAATAGGTAAGAGACGCCGGAGTAAGCAAAGGCTCGTCAGTACCTCTTTTTGCTAGGGCATCAGCCAATTCGTTACCCGCAAGATCTACATGGGAAGGGATCCACTGTAAGTGAATCTCACGAGATAAGGAGAGCCGTCTAAGCTTGTCCAAGATAGCTACTCCTGTATTATCACGGACTCTGTGCCAGTTAGTAAGATGCTGGATGGCGCTCCGGCTGTCCGACAAAATCCAAATTTCCTCATTCCCAGGGAGAGAAAGAACCGTATCAAGACCCACATTAATTGCAATAAGTTCACTGCGAAAGACGGAACAGCCGTCGGGGTTTCTGATTGAGATTTGGTGGGATTCGTTTTGATACTTAATAAATACCCCACTACCGGAACAAGTTTTGTCATTTCTGCTACCATCCGTGTAAATAAGCACAGCTTCATCATGGATATTGTTGATCAACTCAAGAGCAAGTTGGTCTATGAATACATCACACTATGAATACATCACACAAGTCAAGGGTAATCACTCCAATTGCTAAAATCACTGCCTCGGCAATGTGTATAATTACAGAGATTTCCCTGAAAGGGAGATTCGTCAAGATATGTGTGGCCGGGGAGTTCAAGATATGTTCCGGGGTGAGCTCCGCCCCAGCGTTGAAGTTACCTACAGTTATTTTTAATGAAATAAATTTTCATGAGCGCACTAAATTAACAACTAAATACCATTTGTTCGTAACAAATTATTTTTTCTTGTACGAAGTATTTTCATTTTGTGCTGTTTATATTTGTGAATCAAAATGGTTTATGGATTATCCTAAATACATTAAATAATCATGGTTGTAAAAATTAAATAACTAAATAGAATAATATTCGCAATGAATTATTTTCCGTTTGAATAGATTTTTTGAAATTATGTGCTTTATAAAATCAAAAGTTATTTTAAATTATCCTTAATAAATTAAATTGTCATTCTCTCGATAATAAGATAGTTGAGTCGAAGGTTGTTTATAAATTATTTTTTTAAATAAATGTTTGTGTTTCTTTAATTTAAATTATTAAATCAAAAATTATTTACAGTTATCCTTAATAAATTGAATAATCATTCTCATTAATTAGTTAGTTAAACAGAATGCAATTAATTATTTTCGGGTCAAATAGATAGAATGAACTTAGATTAGGTAATTAAATCAAAACTTATGTATAATTATCCATAAGGAATTAAATAAGTCATCTCGATTAATTAAATAATAAAGTAGAATGTTGTTTGCCATGAATTCTTATTTGTGTTTAAAAGATATTTTTAATTTGCAGAGTTTAGATTACGAAATTAAAAAATTTTTTTATGATTATCCTGAAAACATTAAATAATGGTTCTAGCATTTCTTGGGTAGCTTAAAAAAATGCTATTTATAATGAACTATTTTAAGCTACACAGAAATATTTTGAATTTAGGCAGTTTAGATGATTAAGTCATTTATACACAATTGTCTTAGTAAATTAAATAATTATTCTTGCTTGGACTAAATAAAAAGATGAGTACATTGCTTGGAATGAATTATTTTCCCTTTTAAGAGAAAATTTCAATTTATGCAGTTTAATACATTAAATCAAAAATTATTTACAATTAATCTTAATGAATTAAATTATCTTACTTCTAAGAATTAAATAGCTGAGTTGAATGTTGTTCCCAATGAATTATTTTTCGTTTGAAAAAATGCATAAAATTTGCAAAATTTAGATTATTCAGTCCAACTTCTCTTTAATAGATAAAATTAATATATGTTTATACTAAATATTTAAGTAGAATTAACTTGCTATGATAACTAACCATATTAATTTACTAGCCAACACACATAAAGTGTAAAATATTTAATTTAAAAAAGTCATCATGTACTTAAGAATCGATGATTTCAAATTAGTTTTTAAAAGCTGGGAGAAAAATTAAAAATTAATTATAATATATTGCTTACCGTTATAAGTAAATGATGGAATTTTCACAGAAAATGATCTCAAACCTATTAAAATAATCAAGCGTGGTTTTTTAATAGAACTTCATATAACATTAATTTTGTATAAGTTTTTGATACTAAATTAATTTCATTCACACTTTTTAAAAATGAATATAAAGATATAAGAATTGCTCAAAATTTTAAAATTATTATTGTGAAAAAGAAAATATCAATAATTTAATTCAATAATTTGTTTCAAATATTCTTCATAAAAAATGAAATTTTTCCATATTTGAAAATTTTTCAAAATACTTCAGAAAATCCAAAGCAATTAAATGTTTTAAATAATTTCAATAAATATATATATTTCTACAGTTTATAAGTTTACACTTCCATTTTAATCTAAAAGCTATTAAATATATTTTCACAGGTAATTTATTGAAGTCTCTCTTGTGTTAAACATTAGTATGTTAATAAATGCCATATAAACCAATATCTCAAGTATTTGTGTTCGATTAAGATCAAATTAAGTAACGGTAGTAAAAAGGAAGAAAAATTCGCGCCTTCTTGACAAACTGGAACTGAAACCAGAACTAGAAATCCTTGAAAAGCGATCGCATTCCATCAAAACAACACCTAAGAAAACTTTGTTAATGAATACGATTTTTATTCGAAAAGAACCTCGACGTTATAATTATCGAATAATGAAATGTCGCGCCATACATCGATTATCAAATTGTCAATTAAATCACGAAAGAAAACTAGAGTTTTGCGTCTCCTAAAACATCTTCCAACTTTCAGCCAGTCATACCCGATCTTACGCGGCTCACGTGGTTTCTAGCAGCCAATTAACGCCCACTTGATCTTTGGCGGATGATGCAATCATTTTCGGATGATGAACACTATAAAAATAAGCGAGCAAAATTTACAAACGGAATTAACAATCAACCTTTTCTCGCTTGCAACTGGATTGCACGCTCCCAAAATGTTTACGCTAAGGATACCTGATTTTTCTAAAGTGATGCCACATCGCATACACATATTGTAAGTATTTTAAAACCCAATTAGAATATTTATTTATCATGCATATATAATATAAAACTATTTATAATAATTAATCAATTTATTTTTTTTCTAATTTTATGCATTACATTTTTTGTTCAACTGTACTAGTATCATTTGCTATAAAAAAGTGCATAATTTTAGAATATAATTAAAAACAGAATAGACTTATTTTACAAATGTTAAATTTATTTTTCTTTTTGATTTTTAAAATCTAAAATCATGCACTTTATATTTCATAACTTATATATAAGGGATATCTTAAAATAAATTTAACGTTATTATTGATATTTTTTATATAAAAATTTATTTTTAACTCTACTTGTACTTTACTTTTTATGGATATAAATTAATTTAATTGCGTATAGTTAATATTAGTTAAAACGGGATTTTTCTTAAAGATTCATCTGAAAAATGTTAATATTCAAAAATTTTATAAATTTATTTTTGAACTTTTACTAATCATATCTGAATAAAATTGAAATATACTTTAATAACCATATATTTTTGGAAAGATATGAAATAAAAAGTTTCACAGCGTTACAAAATTTAAATAAAAATAATTGTTTATAAATATAAAAAATAAATAATATGTCTACATTATTGTCTCTAATGTTGATGGGGTTTTGAAGTATTATATATTTATTATATTTCGACTTAAGAATATTATATTAAGAAATGAAAAGTATGAGAATAAACAGTGTTTATGGGAAACATATATATTTAAATTATTGACCATTTTATTTAAATAAAAGTTATAATATTGTTAAGCTTTAATATTTAAAATAGGTAAAAGTTAAAATTTCCCAGCAGTAAAGAATTTTAACAGAATATGAGTTTATTAAAAATAAATATCCAGCAATCTTTTTTTTTTTTATTTCTTTACCATGTTACCAATAAATTAAAAAATAGTAAAGCTAAGTTAATAAAAAAATAATTAAGACATTAAGTAAATCTATTGAAATTGTTATTATCGATTAATATAAATTATTTTCTACTTGTAAAAGAGTTTAAAATAAATGTAAAACAGAAACACACAAGTAATTAAAATATTTATATTTTTGTTATAGAATTTACAGAGAGAATATAATTATAATTAAATGAGACAGATTTATTAGAAGCATATAAAAAATAAAATATAATATGCTTGTATTTTTAAATTGCGAGTTCCCACAAATTTGCATTCTCCTTTGCCGGCGCTTTCAAACTTGTGGAGAAAGCAACTGTCAAGGCGCCGTGCAAAATGTGCCTTCCGTTGCATCAGCCAAACGACCCAGTTCAGAAAGTCAGCGGAGCATATCGAACTTCCACCTGCTCCCCATTTATTTCGAATAAAGCCCCAAAAACGAAAAGGAGACGTTTCACAGACTATAATACCAGACAGGCTGTAGAAATTCGTAGCCGAAAAAAGTGCATTCTAATAAATGCGTTCTTGCAAATTTCTAATCATTGAAAAGTTTGTTTATAATTCAAAAATTATGAAGAGAAAATGTTTAATATTGTTATTTATAAGCATATTTTTACACCAGCACGTCCTTCATTTTTTCCAAATATTTATTTCAATAACATATAAAATAGTTAGCATTTATTTTTTCTTTCACTAATGATTTATTTAAATTGAATGTTTAAAAATAAGACACCAAAATTTCAATTTAATTTTCTACGAAAATAAGTTAAATATTTGGCTTAATTAGAAAACAATATTTTATTGCACTAGTCATATGAAAACATAAACAATGTATAATAAAAGATTCTGAATTCGAATATTGCAGATTTTAACTGAGAAAGCAAACGATATTTTAAATTCGCCAATGTTCTGAAACCTGATTTTATTATTAAATATATGCCATCAAAATAATTTTTTCACTTCATGAGAAAAATTATATATATAATTTAAATAACTTATCTTTATATTGTCTGCTTTTTAGCAGACAATAATTAAATTGCCCCTATTTTATAAAGTTACATATTTTGTAGTATTTATTTATTTTCTTCAATGTAAAATCGAAGTAATCTTTGCTTTTCTATACTGTGCTATCGGCAAAGTTCTTACATTATTATTTTATATTAATTTATTAAAATTCCCAGTTATTATATTTTTCAAAAGAAAAATATAATAAAAAAATCAGAGATTCATATTTTCATAACATTCATAGAAATCATATTTTATTAACGTTTCCTTAATTGTTCTGTTGGAGGATAATAATGTGCAAATAAAAAATTAAAAACAGTAATTATTATTTGAATGATTATTTTATCTTGATTTTTATAAGTTGACATTCATGTTGAAAGGAATTTTAAATCTAATATTACAAAGAGAAAAATAATATTGATTATGGGAAATATGTTAAATCTATCTAATTAATTTTCATTGAAACATAAGAACTGAATGATTTGTGCTAAATTAAAATATACTTTTTAAAATAATTTCAATTTTAAATCATAGTATGTTAATCAACTACATCCATTGAAAGACTGTTAGGCACAATATTTAAATTAAAGAAGTATAAAAATATATTTCTTATAAGATTGAATATTTTAAAATTTTATAGCTACCTTATTCATTTTAATGTCTATGCATTTTAAGGACTGATTGTTTTAGAGAAGGTTTGGTTTTAATCTTCATGTTCCAGAGTGATAAAGCAAGCATCGGAAGACTCTTAATATTTTGAAGTCAAGAATCATTTTTTTAAACTAGATAATAGCAAAATGGGTGCTTAATTGCATTTAAACTTTTTATAGGAAATTATGTACCAATGATAAATTCCATGTAAATTAATTGCATTGCGTTATATTATGCTTCCCACTGCCTTTCTATTTAGACCGAAGGTGCTGGACACAAATTCCCTTGTCAATTTAAATCAGTCAATTGATGAGGTTAAAACCTAAGTTGACTCATTCTCCATATCTTCATACCATATTATAAAGGAAACATTGAACATTTTACACATTCAATATACAAGTATTTTCTCAACACGATGGCTGCATCAGGTATTGAACTCGCGATTATAGGACAACGAAGGCTGGTCTGATTAGGCTAGTGGACATCATTCTCTTAAATTATAAAAATTTCAGCAATTTGATGAACTAAAATTAATTATACTTTATCATTAAAAGGAATCCGATTTGGAAAGCCCAGAGGATTCAGTCCTTTTGTTTTTGGCTGAATCAGGCATTGAGCTTGCGAACCTTTCGGATGCAACAGCAATGAGTGTTCCCATTTTCAAAATTAAAATATTTTTTTAAATATTTTTTATATTAGTGCATGTAAATCAGGCATTATATTTGGAACTTTTTGGAAGCCTTTGGTCAAGTGTGAAGGTAGAAATGAAGTCGCTATTATATTTCTACAAAAAAACACAGTTAATTGTGATTTAAGAACAGTTATGCGAGGGTCACCACTAATCGCAAGGCATTTTGCTTCGCAGGCTGTACTTGCGGCTGTCCAGGTGCATGCCCTTGGTGACGGGAGCTGTCCTGCTGTACGCCTTCTTCCTGACGTTGACAGCGGGGCCCAGCAAGCCTTCTTCTTCACGCTCCACCACCTTCCTCTACCTGACTTCCTTCGCTACCCATTTCGGGACGCAACTGTGGATGACGTTCGTATCAGGTGAGCTCGCAAGACTTTTATTTATTATTCCTTTTCCAATACGAAAACTATAGACACGTTTTAAGATTTGTAATTTGGAAGAAAGGTATTAACTAAAAAAGCGAGTTTTATCAATATAACATAAGATAATACTACTCGGTAAGATGTACTTTGGCAGTGGCTGAAATGTTGGGAAACTGATTTTAAGGAACTTGGTTTAGATACCATTTTAAGCAAGCTCAGATAACCGCTTAGCAGCAAAAAGCTGTTGCAATATTCGTGTGAGCATCCGTTTACCTTCCACGGGAGCTAAGGCTGTTGTAGGGGTGTTTTGATTTTCTTCACGCAGGTTTACTTTCTGGAAAGTCTCTTTTTCATAGATAGAAAGCATCATACACATATTACAAACAAAGGAACCCGGAAAACTGCCCGGTAGACATCGATGCAGAAGCGAAATATCCTTTCTCCATTGTTCAACAGTGTCTGTGATCGATCTCGAGACCTTCCTCTCTGAAGAACGTTATCCTACCACCATGTCACGGTATATGACATTTCTTTGATACCATGTATAGGACTATCTAATAACCTGAGACTCATTTTAATTGCTATTGTGTAAATAAATTGCCTCCTGAAGGGATTTTTCATAAGCATTGGATCATCTTTACATGCTGCAAGGGAGGAAACCCCGAAAATTCTGAGGCATCCATCCTAACAATCATGCTCTAACATGTGACCATAATTCACTTGTCAATGACCATAGTAGGCTCTATGAGAAATAATTTAAACATGTATATAATTGAAACTCTTAGGAAACTGAAATAATTGAATTTATTTATTGCTCACAAGGGTTTATTCACAAGGACGGCCTAAGATTTAAGTGGGTACCAAATCGTCATAAGCATCTCTACGCCTGAGATAGAAGTCAAACCTTGTACTGTTGGAATTAAAGTCCAGAATTCCTGCCATTAAATTACAGGTACAATGAAAAAACATACAGAAATATCGGGGGGAGGGAGAGGAAACGAATGAAACGTAAAATGATCGACTAACTACAAATTAATTTTAGTTATCAATAATAAGATATCTGAAATTTCAAAAGGGTGGAAGATTCCTCCCTGCCATCACTGGTACGTGGGCAAAGAGCCAGGCTCTCCATTCGCCCTCAATTGTGATAGAGCCTCTAGAAACGAAATTTCCAGACTAGCAAGCGGCCACACTAGGGGTCTCACGTATTTCGAAGGCAGGAAAATCTTTGAGGTCTGCTCTAAATGTAAAAGTGAGCAGGCTTCTCCTAATCACATCCGGGACTGTTTGGGACTTTCCAGAGAGGATATATACTCATCCCCCTTTCTGGTCCTCGATTTCCTTAAGGTCAATGGTCTGATAGACCTTGTCTGACTTCATCAGACATTCGGAGAATATAAGCCACAACAACAACATAATAAAATATAACAACAAATTTGATGAAATTTAAAATATAAAGCTATAAAAGAGCTACTTTTAAATAATTTTATTTATATTTAATAATAGTATTATTTAACACTCAGAAAAAAAACTTAATTTAAATTTATTAAATAACGCTTTTATAATTCTTGTTTGAAATAAATATAATACATATTAATTAAGTTTTATAAACAATTTTAGGTATTGTACTTTTTTTCAAATTACCTCGAAAAGTATTTGGAATGGTACAGAGGCACCTGTTCCCAAACTATTTCCTTCTGAACTCCATCCTTGGATTTTTAACGTTGTGGATCTTTGTATTACAGAATCCAGAAGCAATTGCACAGGTAAAAAAGATTTTTTTTTAACAAATTACTTCTTTCATTATTTTACAATGAAATTCGAATTTACTTGTTAATTTATCAAATAATTAGAAGTATTAGTTTTCTTTATTTAACAATTTTTATAAGCGTTTTCAAAAAAAAATTTTCTAAAAATAGATTGTTAAAAAGTTAATTCTTTTGAAATAAATATAAAAAAACTTCACATTCAAAACTAATTTATATATTTAGTTTCATATTACCAAATAAATGAATGAGCAAAATAAAATAAAATTTTGCATTCTGTCCAGTTAATTGATATTAAGATTCGAGAGGTATTTAAACTTCTGTGTTTATAATGACTAATCCATTATATAATTTAAAATTTTCAATTATTACATAAATTTAAAATAAAAATTAATTTTCCCAACATGATAAATGATATTATTAGATAGTTATTATATCCCAAAAAGCATTTTTGGACTATCGTTTGTAAAATTACTTCTGAATAATTGACTACCATGGCCAATTTAAGAAACTAAATAACTACTCAAATTCTCAGTAGCCAATTGATGAAATTACGCTCTGATTTTATTTCTTATTTTATCAGGTTAGTCATTAGGTTAAATTAGATAAATAAAACTACGAACTGGTAAAAAGTCCTAAGCAAGAAGAGGACTTCGAAACAAGTGTTTTTTTTTTAGAAGTAAAATAGATCAAAGGTGAAATGTGTGACATTCCATTTCCCACACGTGGAGAAGATCTGGTTTCCTTTGTCAATTCTAAGACATTTCAGGTGTCCACTTATGAGTTCAGATAAAGATGTCTGCTGCACACGACTACCCTTAAAAGTGGCATCACCTCTTGATTACTTGCCATCATACCAGTTATGAGTCAGGGGAGAATACTAAGATGAAGAAACAGTAGATATGAGCAGATCTCCAAAAATGTCGGGTTACTTGATGTTAAGGCCCTTAAAGTTCCCCCTTTCCCAAAGTATCAGCCACTTCATTTCCACTAAGTCCTATTATAGACGTACGTTACTGCAAGATGAGAGCCTTGACAGCAGAGCTAGAACAAAGATCGAAGCTTTGTCACCAATTTTAGAAATGTTGGATCAACGACTGCCGCTCAGAATCCAAGTGGTCACCTTGTTAAATAAGCGGCCCACGTTTAAAAGACCTTGCAATTATTTTCAGTTGTTGGCCTAATCTCTCTACAGGGTGACGAAATTAAACTCTTATAAATGTGCATAAAATATCGATTTAAAAGTTTTAAATTTATGTACAGGTTCTAATAAAGAAATATATTAATGAAATTTGCCATCATTTCTTTATACAGTAGAATGCATTCAAAAGGCGAACTTTTTTCTTTCTAGAGGTGGAATTTAGCCCTCTGTTTCCTGTGCGATTTCTCTGGAATGGTTTACATAGTTCCTGACATGATCCAAACCATGACAGAACGTGGAAAGATTGAAGAAGAAGCAGGGGTCGGCCAAGACGTGGTGGGACGCTTCAAGCCAGGAGAAGGACTGAGGTCCTGTCCAAAGTATGCTCGTCTGCACTCGAGATTTAGGAGGTTCCACGGTTTATGTGCTCTGGTGAACATGCTGGCCATGGTCTGCAACACGCTGCACCTGTACCACCTTGCATGCAGGCTGATAGATCGGTGACGACGAACTCTCCCACCCATCGGCAGCTTCGAGGACAATCATCGTCATCCATCAGTCATGTATATTTATTGAACTCATAGGATTTCTCGTATATTTATTATTCATCTGGAGGAAGGCGGGCGCTCTGGCCTCGGAACAAACGCATGACACTTGTGATATTTTGAGGTGGAGTGAAGATGTTTACTTTTTTAAGGAAAGCAATTCAAAAAACACTTATTTTAAATTTTTTTCAATAAACTATTTTTTTATTGCTTACAGTTTTAATAGTTGTTCTTTTTTCTATAATTGCTTGAAATTCGAACTGTACATAAGTAGCCATATTTTTTAAACATTGAGTTTGTTAGTAAAAAAAATTCTTTAAAAATTTTAAGCAATATGCGATCTCGAGAAAACATTTATAAAAAATATAATCTAAGGAAAAAAGCCTATAATTGACACCCATCGACCCAATTCTGAATTCATAAGAATGTAATCACACACGTTCATTACTTTAGAAACATAAAAAAATATTTTATAATTTTTTTTAATTACACTGTATAATAAACCTATAATAGATTTTTTTCCAAGATCTGAAAATCATTACTTATCTTACTGACAAATTAGCATATTAGTAAATTACTTTATAAGGGAATTAAATTAAGCAGGCTTATTAGATAATTATACGTTTTCAAATTTAAAAATTCTCATTAACTCATGAGGTAAAACTTATATGTTGAAAATAAAAGTTAAAATATAACCTGATTATTTTCAATGCAATATTTATATTTTTACTCATTTCTTGCCATAAAGATCATGTAAAATATACCGACATAATTCTATCAATAGCATTTTTTCTAGAAGTCTTGTTATGCTGAACATTTTTTTAAAAATATCTGATAAAATAACACTTTCTAATCACCAAAAAATTGCATTTATCATGTTAATTATCTATTTTATATAAATGTGTTTTACTTAATCTATATATTACATATTTTCATAAATACAATTAAATTATGTAAGTGAAAATGTTTCAAAGCATATAGAAATCCAATAATCACTGGCAGTACCATCAATGAAGAGAAATCTTAACTCTAGAACTGTAATCCTTAATAAAGGTCACTTAAAATATGTATGCCAATTGCAAAAATTAAAAATCCCAAATTTATAACTACATAAATATCTGTAACATTAAATTAAAAAACTTGTTAAAATGTGCTCAGTTCAAATGTTGTTCATGAAGTGAGTGAAACAGTGAGATTCTTCATGTCACTATTTTATGATACAAAAATTTTTTTGTAACAATAATAAAAACTTACAAAATGAACCTTAATAAATATTAAGATTAGGATTCCCAGAAAGGCACGAAAATTCGATAAATGAACAAAAACATTGCATCAGCCAATATCTTTATTCAATAAAAAAAGACCCATTAAAATAAAATGAGTCATTTGGCATTTCGATCATTCAAAATTAAAAAGAAAGTTTTACTTATTTTAATAGTTAATCACAAATCTTCGCTTAAAATATGATATAATTTTAGTCTTTGAAAAAAACCCGACAATTTTTTTATATTATTTAATGCAACCTTAATTTCAAAAGATGATTTAAGAAACATTAGATTAGAAAATATAAAAATATACACAAAAATAACACTCAAATGCCTTAATATTTTAGTTAATTTCAGGACTATTAACAATATTGAAAAACATTTCATGTCTAAACATATAAAAAGAAAGAATTTTCATATTGTACATAAAAGCAGTGAGATGTCAGACGGTTGTAATCACGGTAGCCCCGATGTCAAAGTTTGAATCACTGACAGCGAGCAGAATAAATTGGTCAAATCTGTTTACAGTTCATAGAATTTTGATGTCATAATGGCAGAAAAGGGTGCAATTAGTTTCCATTTTTTTCTCTTTTATCTTAAAGAAACAATAATATTTTAAATAATTTCTGATAATTAAATAAATGTATTAGAGCACAATTAAGGAAAAAGGTATTCTAAATTCTCAAAAGTGCACTTTTATTAGGAAAAAAATTATTATATGAGCAGAAAAAAGTAAAAAAATCATCAGTTTTTCTCAGTAATTCATATTAATAGATTTTTTTCATATGCTTTAAAAATAAGATGTAAACTTATTTTACATATTTTGAATCAATTTTTCTAAAAGTGTAAGTTGTTAAGCGATTTATCAAGTGTTTCACAAATTTCGGTAGATTTTTAATTTAAAAATAAAACAGAAGTAAAATGTTTTAAGCTATGTTGATTCTATATTTATCATTTTCATCAAATAAATTAAGCATTTTTAATGCTGATTATTAATTACTGTTAATGTAAATACGTAAAAATTTATATAAAATAATTTCTTGTGAGAAAAATTTCATAATGTAGATACAATAATTTTTATAGATCAAATTCTAATAGCAAAAAAAACCACTAAATAAAAAACTTAAACATTGTTATATATGTATTTCACAAACAGAAATAGTCTTGATATAGTTATGCTTCTTATTTCAATAGATTTGAATACAGATATACGCTATTACATAACATTATTTATAAGTTTTGAAAATTATTTCATGATAATTATTTTTATCATATGAATAATTATAAAACTTCTTAATGAAAAAAAAAACATATAATATGCATGAAAATAATTAGAAAAATTAAGAACTTAAAAACATCATATCATGTAGTAACTCCAGTTTTGTGTCCTGGAATTGAAGAAAAAAATATAATTAACAATGTATATGCAATTATGTATTCATCTACTATGTTGTGTATACAGTGTAAAAAAAACAATTAAGCTAAAAAAATTAAAGAAGTAGAACAAGGTGTTTTTATACTGAATGAAATATTTATAAAGAATTCAATTTTTGTAGTTATGAAGTCCAATCAGATGGAGGTAAAAATATTTATTAAAATTTTTTTTAATTTTAAAGATTTAATAACGATAAAAGGCAATCCTCATATTTTATTAACAATTATTTTCTGAAGTTATAATATATCAGCATATGATATTTAAGACATCAAAAATTCAAATGAATACATAATAATAAATTTGTTTTTAATCAAACACAGTTCATAACAAGGGTAAAATATGCCATTTTTAGTCTAAATTTAGTAAAAAGTTTATAACAAGACTGAATTTTCAAAATTTTTTTTATCTAAAGTTGAACATGATAGGGATGCTAATTATGACAACCATCAAGAAATACTTTGATTTATTTTACAGATTACAAATACAGATAAACAAATTTTAATACATTTTTGTTTTGCAATTTCACTTTCAAAATATCTAAAAATGTTTGATGCAATCATTTGTATATATAAACAAGTACAGGAAATAAGAATATAAATCACTTGTGTAATCTAGAAAATAAAAACTATAAATAACTTAAATTCTTTTATATATAAATCATGAGAACAACCACTAAATTGTATGAACAAAAAATATGATGATACCTAAAAGAAAATGAAAAGTATCTAGAATTAAAAAAAATTTTCTTTTTAAATTCCATTTTTTAAAAAGTGATTTTAAAAAATAAATGCATTTTAATATTATCCCTTTTTTTATTCAATACATTTTATTTCTTTATAATTTAAAAATTGTAAAACAGAAGGGAAAAGAAGTCATTTGTTTAAATCAAAGAGCACAGCATAAGAGCAAATCATTTATGAATATAATCCTAAAATTGAACTATTGGTAGATAAATATAAAAACACAAAATATTATTCTAATATAAATCACTTTAATATTATAATTTGTTTATGAAGACAAGCGTAAAGTCATTCAACTAAATTTTTTAAACAAAAATGACAATGTGAAGCATATACAACTTAGAAAATCAACATGTTGCTAAATAGGTAGCAAGATTTCAAAAAACAATACTAATTCACATAAATATATATTTATTTAAACAAAGTTATACAAATATTTATATACAAAATTGTTGCATAAATCTCTAGGAAATGGGAAAAATTCACATTATCAAGTCTAAATTATTCTATCTGTTAAATATTTTATTTTGTTTAGACACTTAATACCAAAAATACTTTAAAAATTTATTTTTGCATGGAATCAAAGGCACAATTAATAAATAGTTTAAACAATTTCAAATAATTTAACAATATGCAACAATATCTTCAAATAAAATCAGTAAGTAAAAATGTACAAATAGATTTTAATCACAGTTTTTCTACATTAGCCAAGTTGACCACACCGCTAATGCTTTCAAAATCTTCATCAGAAACATCACCATTGTTCTCTTCTTCAACAAAAAAGTAATCTGTAAAATAAGTCATTTATCATGAAAAGAAACAGCATTTGGTAAATAAGTGAGTCTATAACATATTTTTATAAGTATTTCATGGTATATCTTGTTTTAAACAATCTTAAGAATATATATATATATATATATATATATATATATATATATATATATATATATATATATTGACACCAATTATAGCATATTTCATATACATAGTGATAAATAAATTTAATGAATATGAACATTTGCAAAGTTTAACAATATTAACTATCAATTTATCTCAAAATATTTCTACATCAAATTTAATTTCTTTAATCACATCAATTATTATTAATGTTTCTAATTAAAATCTTTTAAAGGAGCTTCTTATTTCAATAAGCAATAACTTTTAAAATAAATTAGTCAGTAAACTTTTTATTAGGACAAAATAAGTGTATAAATGCATTGAATTGATTACAATTTATATTACCTAATGATAAATAAACAATCACATGACAATTCAAATATAAAATTATAAGACAAACATTTGTCATATTAATTTCAGAGACATTTTCTATGATTTTATTAAATGCTGCAGTGCTTCTGAAATAATTTAGCCTGTTCAAAAATGGCAGCCTGCCATATTTCATAAGCATCTGAATCGTTTTTGATTAGATATGAGCAAAATTTTCAAGCTTACTATGAAAAGTCATCAATTCACATATTTATTTAAACATACTGTTCTATCATTAAATACTCATAGTAGAAATTCTGATGTGTTTAACAACTGATTAAAAAATAAGATAAATGTTGCGTTTACGCAATCTTATTTACTTGGGGAAGTGTTTGAAAGTGTTTCATATATCCTCCATTATGACACCAGAATATCTATGAAAATTTCTCCCCAAATTGCAGATAGAATTTCAGTAGAAAGTATTTGATCATCCTGTGTAACTGATGATTAAATTCTATGCACAGAATTTTTATTTAGTAGAGTGAACACATTATATTGCTATTGGTTTAATTTTGTGTTGTATGGACTCTTTTTGCATAAAGCTAATTGGGTTTAAAATTTTTATTATTTCCATCACAAGCATCTACACTGGAGGTGGGAATCAAACTTTTGAATTGTTAAAATGAAGGCCAGAGCACAGACCATTTGAAAATCAACTTGACTATTGTGTTTAATTAGAAATAAAAAAAAAATTGGCTTGCAAATACTGGTCTTACTGTTTTATGAAATCAAAATCACTATTTAAAACAAATACATGTATTAATTTTTTCAATAATAATTAAAAAATTTAATGATGTAAGTATCCATTAATTTTAATTGAATTTATTATCTTTTTTTTTACTCTTAAGAATGAGACATCTGTAAATACATTTGTTTTTTGTTTTTTTCAAAATAGCAGATAATGTTTGAATGATAAAAAGCTTTATAAGTATTAAATATAGCAATGAATTTTCACATTGAAGGGTAAAAATGATTCAGAAATTTAAATTAAAAGTGAGAAAATACGAAACATTGCTACCATAATGAAATATTATGTTTTCAAATTATTTTTTATTTAGATTATATTGATAAGTACATTTTTTAATGCATATAACCTAAATAACATAGCAATTATGTTTAGAAATTTGATGTTTCAATGAATAATTGTTATTACAAACTAAAAATATTTGTCAAATATAAGATTCAGAAAAAATTAATCATTTTTTAAGCATTACACAGAAAAATTTAATTATGACATTACTTTCTTTACAAAGTCAATTCGTTACATTCCATTAAGAAAAGCTAAAAATAAAATATTTATTACTAAGATTAACATTCTCAAAGTTTAACAATTTAAATGTGTTAGGCATCATGTGTAATCAGTATTTTTAATTCATATATATAATTTGGATTTAGAACAGTGGAAATACATGATAAAATATTTTTGAAATCAGAAAGGCAAGTTTTAGTATTAGGTCTATCGGAAAGTTCTGTCTGCTCCGGTTACAATCAGTTTCAACAAGTATGCGCATATTCCTGTGACACATATTTGGCTCTCTCTTTAGATCACTAACAATGCATACACATTTTCATCGCAGATGAACTAAAACGAAGTTCATTTACGAATTCCAACAAGGAAGAAATGCTACAGAAGCGTATAGAAATTTATTGAAAGTGATTGGTGAAGGTACAATTTCTGATAGAACATGGTTAAAAAAATTTCATGTAGGTGATTTCGACCTTTTCGACAAGCCACGTAAGATCCTTTTTTGACAACATCGGAGATTGCGGAAAGGCTTGATTCAGCTCAACAAACCATTTCCGACCATATTCGGAAACTAGGGTTTGTGTGGAAGTATTCGAGATGGGTGCCACACAAGTTAAGTGAGATGAATTTGAATGATCGAATCATCATATGCACATCTCTGCTTGCATGCAACAAAATCGAACCCTTCTTGGACTGGATCATAATTGGGAATGAAAAGTGGATTACCTATGAAAACATCATAAGAAAAAGGGCATATTGTGAACCCGGAAAACCTGCCCCCTCTACCTCTAAGCTGAAGTTGAGCCTGAACAAGAGAATGTTGTGTATATGGTGGGAAATTCGAGGACCAATACATTTTGAGCTGTTGAAACCAAACGAAAGGCTATATTCGGAGAGGTACAGTCAGCAACTGGATAAATTAAAAACAGCACTCCAAGAAAAGAGGCCGGCGATGTTCAATAGGAAGGACATAATACTGCTTCATGACAATGCCAGGCCACATGCTGCTTTGGGGACTCGTCAGAAAGTCGCAGAACTAGGCTGGAAAATTCTGTCGCATCCACCATACTCCCCAGACCTAGCATCATCTGATTATCACTTGTTTCTGTCCTTACAAAATTTCTTGCAGAGCAAACAATTCAAGAACGAAGAAGATATCAGACAAGCACTGGTTCAATTTTTGGCCTCTAGAGATAAGACATTTTTTAAAAATGTGATATACAAATTGCCATCACGCTGGCAAGAAGTCATAAGTAATGATGGCAATTATATTATTCAATAAAGTTTATCCAAAGTATGAAAAAATGTATTCCTTTGTTTCATTCTAAAACGGACAGAACTTTCCGGTAGACCTAATACTAAAAATAATGAAAACTTATATTAATTTTTTTTTATATTTGGATGGTTCTGAAATCATTAATCTTACAACTAATCATTAATATGCAAATCTACATTTTAATAATTAAAAAAAATACTTTACTGAAATGATCATTAGAGAAAATTTATAGTATTCTGAATGAATTGATTAATGAATCATTACCTGAATAAAATTTATGCTAATATATAAACAATTGTTTATTCAATGTCAAGTATTACAAAACACTGAATGAACAGTTTTGTTTATATTTTATTACAATTGTTTTACAAGAACTTAATAAAATAAAATTAAGAGTTTCGACAAATAATTCTTAAAAAATGCTCTAAAGTAATTGTAAAATTTTTAACGATTTCGTACAAAAATATACAATTTACATTAAAAGAAATTATTTAAATGAAGATAAGGGTAAAACTTTATCAATTAAATACTATCAATAATAATTTCTATTAGAGAAAACATTTATCATAAATAATTCCAAAACCTACCTGACATACAGAAAATATTTACATACACACTCTATTTTTGAATAATTATTCCTTGTTTTAAAGTAACATCTCTGAAATGTATATACATTTTTTAATTACCTAAGCTACAATTACTACAGTTTAAATCTGGGCGAAATTCAAGAGGTGGCCAGTGCTTTGGGCGTTCTGGAATAAGTTCAAAGAGATGCTGTTTCTCAGGAACAAGAAGTAACTAGAAGTAAAAAATACTTATTAGAAGAATATAACAGAAAAAGACATTCAAAGCATTGTACCAGTTAAAATTTTATAATTATTATAAAATGTAATAATTAATATATAATAATATTATTTATCAATGCAACACATACAATAAAAAGCCACTATATCATCTGGAAAATTATTATTGTAAACATTTTGTTACATATTTAATTGATAAATAAAGAAAATCTATAAATCAGTGGGAAAAAAGTTATCAGTCAACTCCTATTAAGTCTCATAAAATATAATTTAAAATATTAATGATTTAATTACAGCATTACAGTTTTCATACTTTTATGAAAGAAATCAGTATGAAAACTTTAAATGTTATAATTTAAAAATTTTAAATAAGTTTTAATAATTAAATATTTCTGCTTGAAGGTAAAAGATTTTCTAACTAATTTCTCAACATTTTCAAAAAAGTTCAATTTTACCATATAAGCATTTCACGTTGCATGAAATATATTAATAGCCTGAATCCAAAATAAACAAGAAGGAATAACTTCAATATTTCCCACTTCCTTATTAGCAGGACTGAATTTTAATTGGCTATGATGTTACCATAAAAATTAAATTTCATTGTTAATCATAATAAAAATAATATAATTATAGTTTAATTTTAAGACAGAATGATAGAAATTATATCCAACAAATGTTAAATAACTATATTTTGTGTTCTTATCAATTCACACAATTTGATTAAGCAAGTACAGATCTTAATGATCATCAATTTTATGTGAGTCCTTATGGCTTTAAATTATGCACATCATATAATATTATTCACACTAATAAAGTAAAGTAAAAATTTAGATATTTGTAATTGCACTATTTTTTCATCAACTTTTTGTGTAAAGCAAAATGAAAATAGTTTTAAGAACTGGTTCAAAACATGAATCTTAAATACAGTTTAAGTATTATTTTCCCAACTTAAACCAACAATTTAAAGCAGTATAACATACTAAAATATTAATATATGAGTAAATTAATTTCAGAGTAATAATAAATATACATTTTTTGCTGAAGTATATTTTAGATAAATATTTGTGCTTACACTTTGCACTTGTTTACACCAATCTTCAAAGTCTTCTTCTGATTCAAGAAAAAAACACTAAAATAAAAATAACAAATAATTGTGTAGCAAATAGTACTGTATTTACTAAATGAATAAACAATGCACTTATTTTTCTAAAATAAATCATTCCATTTTAATATACAATAGAACCTTGCTTGATAAGCACCTTGCACACTTTCACATAACGAATAAAACAAATAGGAAAATAATAATTAATTGAATTAATTGTTAGGCAGATAATCAGGAAACATATTTGTAATTTTTTTGTGAAAAGTTTAACAAATCCTTGAAAAAATGTTTCCAAACAAAAAGTTACAAGTAAACAGCCATAAAAGAGTAAAAATAACCATGGAAATTAAATATCAAACCATTTAAAAGCAAGAAACAAGGTATAAGGATGGCTGATTTCGCACTCACATAGATGTTGATCTACATCAACATCTTATGTGAACAAATGATAAACAATTGCAAGGCGACACTATTAACAAAAACATCATTTGTGCTAAAGTAAGAATGATTTTTGTTGGTCTCGTTAGGATGGCAAGATTATTAACTGTTGGCAGCTGGTATTTAAGGGAAGCAAAGAATGATTCAAGAGAAGAACTGGCATCTACAGCACTGTGAGACATGGTAAAGAACAAATTCTAACACAAAAGGTGTTTATTTGTAATGAAACGGCTCTTTTCTGGAAGATGATGAAGTGAAAGCACATAACAGCAGAAGAAAATGCACTGCCTGGTCTCAAGCCAATGAAAGACTTTTACATATTGCTATTTGATGCCAATAAAAGCAGGGATTTGAAAATTAAGCTGTTATTTGTTTATCATTCAAGAACTCCACAAACCTTTGATAAATGCAAAATTGCAGGCTAAATGTGATGTGGTGGTTCAACAGGATGGCTTATGAGATATGCGACTATTTTACTGAGTGGATCAAGGAAGTGTTTGGTTCTGTGAGAAAATGTTTGCTTTTGATGAATCTGCCATTCGATGTCTTGCTTGTTATGGATATAATGCTCCTGGTCACCCTCCACACATACAATACAACCACCCCGAATCCAACTCCACCTACCAACAGTACTCTGTTAGTCCAGCATGTTATTTCTATGAAACTCTACAGTAAAGCACTCTTCGAGTATTGTTTTCAGATGACTAAAAAAGTCAATCTTACTCTCAATTTTGGAAAAATCATTTTGTAGACTGCTTCCAGATTGACAAATCATGGGATTGAAGGTGGATAACAGTGATGTCAGAAAACTTGTGGAAGAGCACATTTAAGAGCTGAGCACCAAAGAGATTATGGAGTTGAAATGTTACATAGCAAGAGATTTTGGAGGAAAGTTTCTCAAAGGAGGAAGAAACAATGATCAGGTGAAATAACTGCTGAAACTGTAGTATCTTACATTAAGAAGCCTCAACCAAATAAGGAAGTGGGGGCTGTGTGCACTACAAATTTATCTAATGCAAATACTGTGCAATATTTCCACAAAATTTTGAAGTGTCAGCAAAAATAAATGTCTCAATATCTGTATAGTAAAAATAGTAAGTGTCATAATTATTTCGCTTTTTGGTTTCCTACAAATCAAATTAGCATTCCAGGTAGATTTGTTTCATAGTGAAAGAAAAGATAAAAATGATTAATCTTTCTTAACAAAATGTAGCTAATCTTCTTTGAATAAATACTTTAAATAACATTTTGTGAGTACTTTTTCAAAAAGGAATGCATTATTGAATCCTATATTAATTTACATGAGAAAAATTGCTTCACATGAATGTTTTACTTTAAAGTATGACTCTATAATGCATTATGATCATTAACCAAAATTTCTTTGTATTTAATATAATATTAAAATTTTGTTTAAAAACCATGTAAATTAAAATAATGTAATTAAAATAATGAAAATGTAAATTAAAATAATACTTTTTAATTAATATAAAATTTATTACTTATTATTAATTATAATTAAAAAACTCAATAAATATATGCTTTTTTTGTAAATTCTCAGTGAACCAAAAAATGATTGCCAATCGATGATTTATAAAAATAGGAACATTGGCACAGTGTAGCAAAAAAATATAATAAATTGTAATTTAGCAAATGTATATTAAATGAAATATAAAGATAATGGGAGTTTAGTTTTATGCAGAAAGTTTTATCACACATCTTGTTATTCAATATTTAGTTCAAATATTTTTTAAACGATAAATGTCTTTAAATATATTTTAGAAGCATAATACATGAAATTCATTTAAAAACATAAATAATAAAAATAAATTCATATGTGAAAATAAAAAAAATGGCAGTCTCAGTCATTAAAAGATAATTAATGATATAATTATTAATAAGGTTATATTCAATAAATCTGCATTTAAAATTTAAAAAAATCAAAAATCTATGATTATAAACTATTTTTTTAGACAAAATATTTTTAGTTTACAAATATTTTTAAAATATATTATTGTTTTTAAATAGAATATTCAAAAATATTAGTATCTTTTTATAAAGAAAAAAAGTGGATGATTTAAATCCCCTCATCATAAGGCAACTTTCAAAAAAAAGTTTTTCACATTTTAAATTTAATAATTTATAAAATGATTTAGAACCATAAATGTGCTTTAATACATTTTTTTAAAATCTGTGAATAAATAAGTCTATAATAGTTTATTTGATTAGTTTTTGCAGTTACAGTATATTATCCACAGCCCATAATGGAAATTATTCTAAAACTTGTCAAGAGAATATTTTCAGAAGTTTTAATTTCACAAATAAACTTTGTATTTCTAATTTAATTTCATTCTAAAAGTAAAATTAAATTCCAGGAATATAACACAACTCAGCCATTGTTTTTAAGAAAAATGCTCTATGAATAAAACCATTAACTAATGCAAATCACTGAGTTTATATTTGGATGTTCTGGATATATGGTAAGTCTATAACATTTTAAAGTCAATTTTCTGAAAATGGGTAAATAAAAGCATGACTTGTCACTAGTGAAAATAACTTGGTAAAAGCAATGGGAATATCATGAAGAATATCTTCAAGGATAATCAATTTTCAGACACTAGATAGTCTCTCCAGAGTCTTCAAACAAAAACAAAAATCTAAAACATTTATTGCTTAAAAAGAAAAATAATTGATCAGAAAATTGAACTACACTCATAAAAAAGAGTAAGAAATTAATCAATTGCTTTACAAAATTAGTTGAAAACTTCTAGTAAGGACTTCTGTACTGCATAACTTGGCATCAAGATTAACATACTTCAATTATTGATGCACAAAAATACATGATACAATTTAAGGGAAGCAAAGAATGGTTCAAGAGAAGAACTGGCATCTACAGCACTGTGAGACATGGTAACGAACAAATTCTAACACAAAAGGTGTTTATTTGTAATGAAACAGCTCTTTTCTGGAAGATGATGAAGTGAAAGCACATAACAGCAGAAGAAAATGCACTGCCTGGTCTCTAGCCAATGAAAGACTTTTACATATTGCTATTTGATGCCAATAAAAGCAGGGATTTGAAAATTAAGCTGTTATTTGTTTATCATTCAAGAACTCCACAAACCTTTGATAAATGCAAAATTGCAGGCTAAATGTGATGTGGTGGTTCAACAGGATGGCTTATGAGATATGCGACTATTTTACTGAGTGGATCAAGGAAGTGTTTGGTTCTGTGAGAAAATGTTTGCTTTTGATGAATCTGCCATTCGATGTCTTGCTTGTTATGGATATAATGCTCCTGGTCACCCTCCACACATACAATACAACCACCCCGAATCCAACTCCACCTACCAACAGTACTCTGTTAGTCCAGCATGTTATTTCTATGAAACTCTACAGTAAAGCACTCTTTGAGTATTGTTTTCAGATGACTAAAAAAGTCAATCTTAATCTCAATTTTGGAAAAATCATTTTGTAGACTGCTTCCAGATTGACAAATCATGGGATTGAAGGTGGATAACAGTGATGTCAGAAAACTTGTGGAAGAGCACATTTAAGAGCTGAGCACCAAAGAGATTATGGAGTTGAAATGTTACATAGCAAGAGATTTTGAAGGAAAGTTTGTCAAAGGAGGAAGAAACAATGATCAGGTGAAATAACTGCTGAAACTGTAGTATCTTACATTAAGAAGCCTCAACCAAATAAGGAAGTGGGGGCTGTGTGCACTACAAATTTATCTAATGCAAATACTGTGCAATATTTCCACAAAATTTTGAAGTGTCAGCAAAAACAAATGTCTCAATATCTGTATAGTAAAAATAGTAAGTATCATAATTATTTCGCTTTTTTGGTTTCCTACAAATCAATTAGCATTCTAGGTAGATTTGTTTCATAGTGAAAGAAAAGATAAAAATGATTAATCTTTCTTAACAAAATGTAGCTAATCTTCTTTGAATAAATACTATAAATAACATTTTGTGAGTACTTTTTCAAAAAGGAATGCATTATTGAATCCTATATTAATTTACATGAGAAAAATTGCTTCACATGAATGTTTTACTTTAAAGTAAAACTCTGTAATGCATTATGATCATTAACCAAAATTTCTTTGTACTTAATATAATATTAAAATTTTGTTTAAAAACCATGTATGGGAATATTCAACATAATTCAATTCAATGAAATACAAAAATAATTTTTCATAACAGATTGGTTTGTCATACATAAACAGCTCTACATGATTAACAAAGTAAATCTATCAAAACATTTTGCTGAAATAAAAATTACTGGAGATGCATTATATAAATTCAATTTCCAATATCATTAAGATACTAACATGCATAATTTTCTCAACCAATTTATAGATTTAAAACTACTATTTTCCTATTGAAAACAATGCCAATAAATTATGTCACATGAAAGTGCAAAGAATAAGAAGAATGTTTGAAGAAATTATGTAAAGAAGAAATTATATAGCATTGAATAAATATTATATAATTACTATCTTTTGATGAGGTACATATTTTTCTGAGAAAACTACAATGAAAATTATAAATGCATGAAAACTGAATTTTCACACATTTATAATTCAGTTTTATTTAACCTTCTTTATTCTATCTTTTTTTTTTTCCATTCTAAAAAAAAAAAAAAAAAAAAAAAACATGAAACAAATTTATGTATGTACCAGTGATATGGAAGGATCTATATCAGTAATGCTCATACGTTTACTGCCCCCAAATGGAATATGATAAGAACTGTCGTCGAATTTGATGCCCTGAAGATTCGCATATTGTTGAACAACATGAGGATCCAAACAAATCAATTCATTTCCTGAAAGAAAGAAATTTGCATAGAATTTTGGGACAGTTTCATTTCATTTTTAGTTTAAAAATCATAATCAAAAATATTAATTACATTAATTATATTTTTCAATGAACACACCTGTGTATCCAATAAACCACACAGCATGTCTAGGTTTACCACCCAGAATTCCCAGGCTTTGTTTAATCTTAAAAAAATCCTGAAATGAAATTCATTTTTAGTTTTTTCCCCATATCCATTATATCAAAACAGAGAAATTAAACCAAAGTGAATCTGTACAACACGGAGCCATTTATAGAAAGAGAATTATAAAATTAATTTTATTTTAACATTACACTTTACCTTTATTTCTCAAAAAAATATCATAATTAAATCAATTACATTTTTTAATTCAATATTGACAGAAATTAATTTTAAAAAATGCCTGTTTACATGGATCAAAATTAAATTTTTTTGCACAAGTTCATTCAGATAATTTTTGAAAAGTATTCTTAAGTTTTATCTAATTTATAGAATAAAAATTGTAAGTTTACAACATTTATTTTTTAAGCACTGTATTTAAAAAGTAAGATAATAAAGATGCACAAAAGAAGGATTTAATATATAATTTTTTAAAATTTTATTGCAATATTTTTGAATTGAAATAATTTATTTTTTACTTAAGAAGTGTTAAATTTCAAAAAATAATATGATATATTTTTCAACTTTATTCAATCAATAAAACAGTTTATTAATATTCCATGCAATTTTTTTGGAAAAATTCTTGAAATAATGGGGGGGGTAAGAAACAATCTGATGGTAATTCAAAACATTCATCAATGTTAAAAAGGCAATAATTTAATTACTTTAATATCAAACAATTAAATGAAAATATAAAATATGGTATAAAAATTGCAATTAAAAATGATGTTAAGTAATATAATGCATGTAGTTTTTGTAATTTACCTGAATACTTTTTGTATACACTGGATTAAAACTTGATAGTCCCAATCTTAATGGAATAAAAAGAAGCATTGGCCGCCAGTATGAAGAATCACAATCAAAGCTAAAGGAAGTATTTAAACTTTGCCACCGTTGGCAACTGTGAGGATCGCATTCAGCATACCAGACAGTTTGGCGAGGTTTTGGAAAAGGGCTTGATGCTAAAGGTTCTGGACGATATTTACAGAGTCTTCCTGTACAGATAGCAATACTTAATCAACAAACTCAAGTGTAACACAAAATTATGCTTTCAAATTTATTTAAAAAAAAGCCTAAAATTTGATGCACATGTAGGGATACTTTATATCTAAAAATCCACAAACCATAATGATTATTAAAAACAAAATTCACTCTTTCAATCAAAAAATAAAATTCTAAATGTATATTTTACTATTTTATAAACATTTAACTGATCTAGTAAGAAGCATCAAAGATTAAAATTAAATTGTTGAAAAATATGCTAAATTAAATCCTTCAGATACTCAACAAAACTTATACACATTGTATATCTACATAATATTATCAAAAACGCTTTAAATTGTATTTTATAGAAACAAAAAATATAGCTAAAATTTTTGAAATAATAATTGGATAAAAAGTTTTAAACAGTAAAAAGAAATACAAGTTATATTATTTCCTAATAAAAAATTCAAATAAATAATAAAATTGTTTTGAATTTTTGAAAATATTACTGTGTGTTTACATAATTAATTATTTTTACGCATTCCGAATATTTTTCGATGAATTTTAATTTCTAGGTTTGGATTTATAAAAATTAAAATTAATAAACAATATAATATCAAAATATTTTCTTTAAATGTTCCAATCAAATTTGCAAAATTTTCATTTTCTTAAAAAAATATGTTTCTTAAAAAAGTATTTGTTTTTTAAATTTATTATTAAAAATTATCTATTCCTTTTCTAAAATTAATATTTTGAACTTATACTGAAATTTAAAAAAAATAATAGTTTTCCAAAATTGCATTTGACTCTAAGAAAATTTTCACAGCAAAATTATTAAAATTAAATATATAATTATGATATATTTATTTTTAATAATTTCGCTGTGAAAAATTTCATGCCTTAAACTACACCATAAAATACATAACATGATAATGAATTATCTTACAATTACACTGTTTAACATAGAAAATGAATAATATATTTGTAAAGTAGTTAGTTAGATTTTAAAAAATGGTATACTTGACTCACATTATTGTTAATGATCATACAAATAAATGAAATTGACAAAAGTTATTTCAATTAAGTCTTTTCTTTATAACGCTATGTTAAATTACAGTCAGTAATAGTTACAAATTAATTTTAAAAATATTATAAATAACATATATAAGAATACTTCAATATCAACAGATTCCTGTTGTTTGATGCTATTACCAAGTCAAAATTATTGAAGATCAGCACTACAAATCACAAATTTAGAAACTTGCTATGAATGTCAAAGATGCAATATTTCTACTATGTTTCACTAATCATTAGATACATTTACTAAATTTATAAATGGAAATACGTCACTACATAACTGACAAAAAATATTTATCTTACCGAAACTTAATTATCCTGTGACAAAATTTGATTTAAAAAAAAACCTTATTCTTTATAATATGATTTTTTTCTAGTGCAATAAAAACAATTGCAGCTGACAAATTATGAGAGTATTTTCTTTGGTCAAGTATAACATTTTAAAAAAGAACTCAGAAAAATTAGATGTTTATATTATTTCCTAATAACTGTGTTACTATAGAAAATCAAATTTAATTAACTCTAGAAACTCAATTTACAATGATGAAAACCATACACTACCTCTATTCTGTAATCAATGTTAAAAGATAATTGTTAGAGGAATTTTATATTCTTTTGAAATGAGTTTAGAATAGCATACATTTTATAATAATTCTTTAATACAAACAAAAGCAAATAATTAGTTGAGTATTATACAAGAAAAATAAAACCAGAAAGCCAATATTTTAGTTTTTATTCATAAAGATACTGCAAGAACATTTATTTTCTAAATAAATGAAAGCATTATAATTAAAAAAGTATTGCACAAAGCAATTATCAGATCCTATAATAACTTTCTAAATTTTATAAAAACAGTAAAATTATTCCATCCTTACAAGAATTACTATATGAAATAGAAAACCATAGTACTAGAAAAATAAAAGTTAACTCACTAATATCAGACTGTATCACAGTATTATCAAAAGCGACATGAACAGCTATAGTACTCCATTCATCATAAATAGACAGTTTTCTACAAAACATAATTGAGGTAATTAATATGAATGGAAATATGCTTTATGCCTAAATATTCAATGAAATAAATTGTGATGAAAATATTATGTTCAAACAGATAATTTAAAAATGAAAAAAGTAATAGCAAGTTATTCAAAAGTAACAAAAATATTAAAATAGCCATAACTGTAATGACAAACAAGCACAAATGAAAATAGTTCTTTGATTAATATTTTAGATACTCTATAATACTAATAAGAGATGATAGAAAATAGGTATACTTTATATATTTTTTAAATACAACTGAAACCATTTTGTTTATATTCTCTCCTTTGAGATGTAAACAACAAAAAGTGTAATAAGCATTTTGTTATTCTTCATTATATATAAATATATATATATATATATATATGTATATATATATATATATATATATAAATTGATTTTAAACTGCAGCAAAAAATTCCAAATTAAAGTTTTAAACTGAACTACAACATATTATGAGTGTAAAACATTAGGAATAATGCAAATGTCATTCATAAGTCTAAGAGAACAAATTTAATTTAAGACATTTTTTAATCATAAAATTAATTAGAAACAACATACTCAACTAAACTTTTAAACTGGATTAATTCAATTGCTAACATCAAAATGTTTTGAATAAAGTAAATGCAAAATCAAAATTCTACCCATTTCATTATTTAACATCAATATAAGAATCATTTTCAATAAATAAAAGTAATTATCAACATTAATTGAAATCAAATCCTATATAAAGAAAGAAAATTTTAAATGAAACAAGGAAATCACCAAACATAGCAATGCAGCAAAAATGTGCATCAGCATGTTATCCTTAATTTCATAAGATAAGAATAAATTAATTTATAATGTATATAAGCTATGATTTAGTTCTTTCAGTCACTCAGAACTGAACTTTAACCAATAAGTAATGGTTTGTTTTTACCAAAAGGGCATTTAAGCAACTTTTTTTATTCTAAAATTAGAGCTCATGACTATTTGTATTTTAAAATGAAAAAGGATCAGTTACAATTTGTAAATGTAAAAATTATATTATCTAGAGAAGTCCTTATTTATTACACTGGGAAAAAATTTAACTTATAAACAATAGAAGAATATGGATGTCGTCAGAACTATTTTCAAAGAATATAATGAACAAGGATTCAATTTGCACAATTTTTACTATTTTGACAAAAGAACAGTCTAATTTTGGTGAGAAACTCTAGGTATCAACTTGTTAATTTACTTAATTAAGTATTAAGCACAAACCTTATTATAACACACATGAATTTCAATTTCTTAAAATGAAAATTTTAAATGATATTCTACGTTTCTCCCATTTTCAAACAAATCACATGAGGTAAAATAAACTCCAACAGAAATGACACTGATAACTTTTGATAGGGAATAGCACTTTTATTCACTGTGTTTACATAGCACATTTGCAACACATTAATGGAACTAAAGTAAATACATATGCTAATGTTAGTTCTCCCTATTTACTATATAATATAACATGCTCATGAAGGGGAAATCAGTACCTTCATTGAGCAAAGAACTATGATGAAATTCATAGACATTTCCAAATTTTGTGCAAATGTGTTTTCCAGGGCATTTTTACACAATGTAACTTTTAAACTGGAAATATTTGTTTTTTTAGGAAAATAAGAATTTTATAAATACATCAATATTTAAATCAACTAATATTTAATTTGTACACATTTATTGTAATTTTTATTCTAATTTTCTACTCAATATAACATTTAGCATGTTCTATATAATTACATATGAAGAAGTTTTTTTTTTTAATTACATGAGACATTTTCTATTTTTTTATTGAATTTCATCTTAGGAACTTGAGATTGTTTAAAAAATTAAAGTTCTCATTCATTTAAAAATTTGTTTTCTGCCTAGAAATCAAAACAAATTTTTTACCAAAAAAATTTGGTTGTTAAAAATTTTTTATAACTTCTATTATATTTGGAAGTTGTTAATGCTTACTGTTAATTTCAAATTGCATTACCAAATACTTATTACAGTGAAAATTACAAATATACTAAAATTGTAACATTTACTTAAGAGTAAATATGACAAATTTTTAAATTTATATAAATAAGTAAGGAAAAAGTATAATAAAGTTAGAAGTATTCCTTGATGTCATTCATTTCAGGTAAATTTTTGAATTTATTATTTCCAAGTTAAACTAATTCAAACACTTTCAAAAAATCGAATAATCAAAATATTTTCTTACCTTAATACTTGAGCAATCGTATTGGGTCCAAACCATTCACCAATACTTTTACCTTCTGATACTCCCATTTGTGCTATAAAGTATTATATTAAATTAAATATTAGAAAAATTATAACATGATGCTAAAATCATTAACAGAAGAGAACACCAAATTTATAAATGAAGGTGAAAATTAAAACTTAATTTATGAATTCAAACAAAGACATAATTCATATATTTGTAAGTAATTAATTTAAAAGTAGTTTTTCATTACCAATAGTTAACAATGTAATATATGGGAGTAAAAATCTAACAAATTTAACCTATAAAAAACAAAATCTTTTCACTAATTTAAAAGAAACATTTTATTTTATAAAATATAGATAAGAGTGTGATCAGCATCTTTAATTATTTCTAATGTTTTTCACTCTTCACAGCAAATAATGTAAGAGAGGAGAAAAATTATATTGAACAAATTTTTATTTCATAAAGATATCTCTTATTGATTAAAAAAAAAAAACTCAGATTTAATCTATTCAAGTATAATAAGTAAATAAACTAAAATAGAAATCTTGAAAATTTTAAAGTTTATATTTTAACATCAATATATAAAAAAATTTTTCTAAATTCAGAAATTAGAAACAATACATAGTGGATAAAAAATAAGGACATTACAAAAAGTGAACAAATTACCAATTTGATGAATAGAGTATGGACAATCTTTTCTGTCTTGAAACATTTTTAATATTTCAATATATACTGGATCTGACACACCAGGCACCCACTTCCATCCTACAGTTTTATAAAAACTGATATTAATTATGCTATTTAAATACTAATAATAGATTATCATTAACATCTGAACATACAATACAGAAAAGTATATCAAGCACAAACGTTTTAATTCATGAAAATAGTTTCTTAACTTGAAATAATAAGTTTACACTGCTTTATACAGTTATAAATTATGTTTTTATTAATATCTTCAAATTTTCTAAAGAAATAGTATAGCTTCACAAGGTTTACTTTCTATATAAATGCATTATTCACTATTCTAAAAAAGTTATCATTTTGGTAGATACAATACTTTACTGCAGCTTTTTAAAAATCATATGTGAATAAACCTCACAGAGTGATATGAATTTTAAGAATTTTTGAATATTCTTCACATCTTTGTTAACTTTATAAGGACAGACAAATCTAGTTATTTAAATATATATTTTGCTAAAAATAATTGTTGTTATTGGTGTATGTGATTACTCAATGTCTTCTGTTTCATTTTTAAGACATCGTTGATGAAGAATAAATAAATACGAATAAAATTCAATGTTTTTTTAGTTACAAAATTTTAGTTCTGAATTCATCAATATGTATATTTTTCTTAATATGCTGTTAAAATAAATAATGTAAAGACTAATTTTTATTATTCATGTTGCATAAAATAACAGTCTACAAATGTCAGTTTAAGTAGCTTTATTTTTTATTTAAGAAGTTGACTCAATAAATTTTTGTTCAAGACAAATTCTGATTTCCATGAAATAATATTCAATACTTTGCCAAACATTTTTCAAGCTACACACAATTAATAAAATAACAAAATAGAAAGAAATTTGTTTCTTATAAATACAAATTTAATATTTTGTACTAAAGATTAATCCACATGAATTATTAAAGAAACTAAGCTATAATTAAAATAAGAAGTGAAGTCTAGTTTTTAACAAATATTTTTATTTATATATAAATTTTGATAAAAAGAGAAATGGTCTTAAAATACATTTCTATGAATTAAACAAAAGTAAAATAAAAATGAATAATTATACATAATATCCAGTAAAATTTTTAGCAGTATAAAATTGGCATTAACTAAAATTGGTTTAAAATATTAATATTCGCAAATATAATGATGTTATAAAGAATGATTTATGATATAAAAGAGAAATAAAAAAAGTAATGGTTATTGACAAATTAATTCCTGTTCATTTAAATATCACACGAGATCAAATAAACTTTTCACTGAACAGAGAAAAAAATAGACTTGTTGAAAAAGTTGTTTTAGTTAAAAAATTATCATTAACATCAAATTTTAATGCACTGTAAAATAAAGAGTTATAATATTAGTTTACAGTGACTTGATTTAAACTAATATTAATCCTGATTAGCATTTTTATAAAAATAATAACAATTATTATTTAAAAGCTTAAAACTAAATAATGTTATTATGTAATTATGAATGAAATACAATTTTAAGTATCAATGATTAAGTCAGTAAATTTCAACTATTTTGAAAATAGTACAAATATTTGCTGCTTAGCTCTAGATATATACATAAGAATAAAAAAAATAATTACAGGCCTGAAAATCTATTAGAAATGAAAAACTTTTAATATTAATAAAAATTATTTAAAACTTATTACTTTTTTATGAAATATTGCAAAATTATTATTTTAATAGATTAATTTTAAAATAAAATAATATAATGTTGAAATTACATTCATAGTATTTAATTTAAGAATAATTTACATTGAAAACATGAGATCAATAAAGATATTTTATTAACTTCATTACCTCTACCCAAGTGACGATACACTAAAGCTTCAGCCATAACCATTTGTCCGCATCGAAGCATACATCCCCAGTATTTGTCAGTTTTGGGACCCGTACCACCTGTGAAATGATCAATAAAATCATAAACTTAAAATATTGAATAAAATACACACACACACTAAGTTACATTCCTGAAATTAAATAAACAAAAACATTATACAATGTACAAACATTAACAAAAACAGTATACAATAAAACGAAAATAGTATTAAAAATAACTAATTTTAAAATAACATTTTCAGATATATTTCTTTTTTAATTTGTAAAAACATAAATCAGTTCTATAAAATAAAATTTAATGGTTTGTTTGTTGCTCTACGGTCATTTTTTGCACACGAGGACTAATTAGACCGGGACTTACGGCTTAAAGTGGATTCCAAACCACTACAAACATCCATGTCCAAGGTGGGATTCGAACCCACGAACTGTTGAACCGAAGGCAAGAGCGCTAACCATTCGGCTGCCAGCTTGGCAATATAAAATTTAATATAAATTTGATTATAGTGTATTCTAATATTCCACTAACTCTTAGAAAGATTAAAAATTAATAAATATTAATCCCAGTACCATTATCTTTGTTTAAAACTTTAGGCTTTTACAACTTAAAAATAAATGAAGGAATATTTTTTTAATAATGTATAAGAATTTTTTGAATAAAAAGCACAGTTATAACAAAACATTACTCCCACATCAGACAGACAACAAGTCAAGCTCCAACCTAGAAAAAAAGCAGTGTGTTAATTTTTTGTATTAAAAATAAGTTTTGCATTAAATATTTTAAACAGCCAGCCGAGTTGTTTCTTTGACTATGCAGCTAAATATTTTACATCAAGAATTTATTGAACACTATATTTTCACAGACTTAATGGGAGCATTTCACCCTCTCACAGCTCATGTCAGAGTTTTGGTCCCTGGGCTTTCATCACTTCAATGAATTGATAAAACTGAGTATCTTGGGAACTAAAAACTGGGAGTTTTGTAGTTAGGCTGACCACCTAACCTTGAAACATGATTTGCACTCCAAGGATTTCAGCCACGAAAACAGAAAGAGAAAGAAATTGTTTATATCTAAAATACAGTTTTGTGTATGCAGGCAAATTTGGTAATGGCACCTAGGAATACAATTTAAACAAGCAATTTTATAAGGTTGTAAAATGCATGCAATCCAACGAATATCTCAAGCTGTAAATCATATAAATAAATGATGCACAACAGTTTACATAAAACTACAATGGTTTGTTTATATTACATGAGTATATCTATGATTTGAAAACTATTCATTAGCATAGATCATATGATATACATCCTACAAAAGAAATTGTATCTATGTATGTGTATCTATATATGTACTTAAATACATAGTTTGAATAAATTAGAAATTTATTCAAACTATGTATTTAAGTACATATATAGATACACAAATGACAAAGATGAAATAATTATATTAAACATGATTTAGCAAATATTAAGATTCTTACTTACTTTTATATTTCACACAGACAATTTAGGGTTATTAAATCTTATTTCGAATAAAAATAGAAATTAAACTTAATTGTAAATAAAAATTTTAATTTGCAAGATTTTTGTTTGAAATTATAGTATGATTGTTCAGATGCAGTAGAATTAAAGAATATAATTCCCTAAGAATTCAAGAATGTTAAAATAAAAATTGATTGAAATACAAATTTCATATGTTTATTATTCAAAGAAAAGAAAATTTTAAATCAATTCTGTATTATGATTAACATTCATACATTACTTAAAAATACATAAAAATATTGTTCTATATTGTTAACAATTTTTGAAATCTTTCTAGAAACAAACGCTTGTAAATATTTGTACCAAAATCAAAACAGACAAAATAAATATTTCTTCATTTGATTTCCACACAGGAAAATTTTAAGACTAGTCATATGCTTAAAAAATTATTAATTTATGTATATATATATATCAAAAGAATAATAAACATTTCAAATAATTAATAAAAAATTATAATTTATAAAAAATAAAATAAAATAAAACACAGAAATACCCAAATAAAAAGTTTAAAATCAGTAAATGAAAACATAAAATTTATTTTTCTTATCTGCACTCATAAATATAATGTTAGAGAATATGAATTATTATAAAATAGTGTCTAACCAATTGCTGGAAAGCCACTTCTGTAAGAAAACCAAATCTTGCTTCGTATGGTATTCCGCAAATCTTCTAAATCTAATAAAATTAATATTTTAATGAAAATGTAAATTAAAATAATACTTTTTAATTAATATAAAATGTATTAATTATTATTAATTATAATTAAAAAACTCAATAAATATATGCTTTTTTTGTAAATTCTCAGTGAACCAAAAAATGATTGCCAATCGATGATTTATAAAAATAGGAACATTGGCACAGTGTAGCAAAAAAATATAATAAATTGTAATTTAGAAGCAAATGTATATTAAATGAAATATAAAGATAATGGGAGTTTAGTTTTATGCAGAATAATGAAGTTTTATCACACATCATGTTATTCAATATTTAGTTAAAATATTTTTTAAACCATAAATGTCTTTAAATATATTTTAGAAGCATAATACATGAAATTCATTTAAAAACATAAATAATAAAAATAAATTCATATGTGAAAATAAAAAAAATATTAAAAAAAATGGCAGTCTCAGTCATTAAAAGATAATTAATGATATAATTATTAATAAGGTTATATTCAATAAATCTGCATTTAAAATTTTAAAAAATCAAAAATCTATGATTATAAACTATTTTTTTAGACAAAATATTTTTAGTTTACAAATATTTTTAAAAGATACTATTGTTTTTAAATAGAATATTCAAAAATATTAGTATCTTTTTATAAAGAAAAAAAGTGGATGATTTAAATCCCCTCATCATAAGGCAACTTTCAAAAAAAGGTTTTTCACATTTTAAATTTAATAATTTATAAAATGATTTAGAACCATAAATGTGCTTTAATACATTTTTTTAAAATCTGTGAATAAATAAATCTATAATAGTTTATTTGATTAGTTTTTGCAGTTACAGTATATTTTCCACAGCCCATAATGGACAATTATTCTAAAACTTGTCAAGTGAATATTTTCAGAAGTTTTAATTTCACAAATAAACTTTGTATTTCTAATTCAATTTCATTCTAAAAATAAAATTAAATTCCAGGAATATAACACAACTTGGCCATTGTTTTTAAGAAAAATGCTCTATGAATAAAACCATTAACTAATGCAAATCACTGAGTTTATATTTGGATGTTCTGGATATATGGTAAGTCTATAACATTTTAAAGTCAATTTTCTGAAAATGGGTAAATAAAAGCATGACTTGTCACTAGTGAAAATAACTTGGTAAAAGCAATGGGAATATCATGAAGAATATCTTCAAGGATAATCAATTTTCAGACACTAGATAGTCTCTCCAGAGTCTTCAAACAAAAACAAAAATCTAAAACATTTATTGCTTAAAAAGAAAAATGATTAATCAGAAAATTGAACAACACTCATAAAAAAGAGTAAGAAATTAATCAATTGCTTTACAAAATTAGTTGAAAACTTCTAGTAAGGACTTCTGTACTGCATAACTTGGCATCAAGATTAACATACTTCAATTATTGATGCACAAAAATACATGATACAATTATTTCATGATTACTTTCCTGCATATTATTTTCAGAATTTTTGATCAAAAAATTTTCTCAATAGGTCTTGGTATTTTCTTTTTACAGAGTATATTGCAATGTATTTGACAGAAATAATTTTAAAAGAAACTATCATTAAAAATTTTCATTCTTAAAATATTTCACAGGATTGACATCCTTCTGAAAGACAGCAAATTAACAAAATGTTCATGCACGTTTTTTAAACATTTAGTATTGGTAAAAAATTTGTATGAATCATTTTATTATTACTTTCAAATTAATCAAATATCCACTAAATGAAGAATTCATGTAATAAAGTATATAAAATATATTATAAAAATTAAAATCATCAAAATAATAAAACATTTAGAAACCTAATCATTTAAAAATGAAGCCCGATGGCTTAGTGGTAGCGTTTTAAGCTCATATGATACAGGTCCAAGGTTCTATCCTCGGGCTGGGCAAGGTTGACTCAGCCTTTCATTCCTTCAGTGGGTCGATTAACTGAGTACCAAGCATGTTTGTGTACTAAACACTGGGGGTCTTGGGTTAGGCTGACCACCTAACTGGGACATATGCTTCGCACCCCAGGGCCCTCGGTCATGAAAACAGTTATGGGCACTGTATGCCTTGGCCCACATGGGCTGTCGTGCCATGGAGAGTAAAGAGAATTATATAAAAATAATGTTATGAAGAACAAAATATTTTAAATACAAACACCTTTAAAAATATTTAATGATAAACCGATAAAAATTTTAATGTATACAGATTTAAATGTTACAAAAAATCATTGACAGGAAAAAAAAAATCTTAAACCCAAATTTCATTCATAAGTCACAATAATGTAATAACAAGGTAAATTGATTACTATCTGTCACATTTAATATTTAAATATTTTTTTTAATACATTCTTTTGAATTATGAATACTATAATAAAAATAATAACAATTGTAATTAAGACACAAATAGACTTTAAATTATATTAATTCCAATTCTTCAGATCTTTATAAATAGTCATCGACTTTTTTAGCAGAGTTAAAGAGTTTACTCTGCAATACAAGATCAAAAAATAAAATAATCACAAAACATATATTTTTAAGCAAATTAAGCAATTGAAAGTGATGTGAAGATTATTACTTCATATATTGTATAGCGAAACAAATGCCCATAAAAATTAATTACAATGCTTCAACTTTTTGAATGACATGAAATATAATTATTTAGAAGTTGGGGAAAAGTAATTATAATTTTCTTAATATTTTCACTACCAATCATAATTCTTCACAACTTAACAGAATCTAAAATGGTTACAAACAATATCAAACAATTAGGAGTTAGGACTAAAATAGTATAATGGTTAGATAAATAAGTAATACAAAAGTCTATTAAAATGCTTGAATAAATCTTATTTTATTTTCATAGAATACAAATAAAATATAAAAGTATTCAAACAATATGTGTACCATGTACTGCACTGTATTTTTTACCAAGAATCCATATATCATCCAAGGAAAAAGGAAAATCTGCATTATCTTTCTTACTATTAATAGAAGTTTGACCTAAAATATAAAAAACTATTCTAATGTAAAATACATTTAAATTTTATTCTAGACTCAATAAAACTGCACAAAAGGATACACTAACAATATATTTATTTCAACACAAAAATTATTCAGTAGATTAATTTGGTGCATTAGTCTAAATGAATAAACAATACTATAACAATAAATTAATTACTTTATTAATTTAACATCATTTGCTCAATAGTCAGTACCTGCATGGTATCAGAACACAGAATGTTTTCTTAGAGGCAGGAGTAACTATTCAATAAATTATAAATGAATAATAAAAAATGATTTTAATAAAGTTACCAATTTTGATAAAGAAAACAATATTTTCTTGTAACAATTTATTTCATATTTTCCATTAAGAATTTCAATGAAATATAGGTAAAATAAATGGCTTTATTAATATAGAGAGAAATAGAGAAAAAATATATAATTGCAATATTTAACATTCAAAATTATGCTAAACCATAAAGTTTTCTACATATGCTAGAAAGTTTAAACTGAGCCAATCCATTTTACCATATATTTATATATGAAAAATCAATCTTGATGTATCATACAAAATGTAAATTTTAGCATATAATTTTGTTACTTACCATTGGCACTTGAAAAGAAATTGTACAACTCCATGGGATTTCAACAAAATTATTTTACTTATAACTCCATAGAAGCACATCCTCCTATGTGCAAGTAAAAATATATATAATTAAATAAGAAAAATAGCATTTTAAGAAAGTATCCTAAATTGGTACTTTTGTGATTTCTTACAGAGCATTTCTGAGAAATATTACTATTTAGAGTCAAATGTTGCAGTTTAGAGATGCACTCACATTTTATACTTGTTATTATTATATTTAAGCTCACCTTTTATAATTTTAGCACATGGATATCTTAAATTAATAATCAAAAAAATATGAATACGAAATTTTTTTTATCAATTTGTTGCAGTCAAGAAATAATCTTCTCCATCACATTTCATTTTTGGAGAAAAAATATACTAACATTTACAAAATTTGGCAGCATATTTTTTTTAATGAAAATATTCAATGTATAATAACCGACAGACATACATAAATACCCACAGATGAATTTTCTGCATAAAATCTTAAAACACTAAGTTTATGATAGACATATAGAAATATTTAACTCAAATTATTTTAAAGAAACATAATAAAGGTTATTCAAAATATCTAATATTGATGTTTTATATTATAATTAAGAAAAATAATTTTTTTCTAAAGAATAATTAATATGTTTGATAATTATTTTTTATATAACAGATTATTTCAAGAAATAATATTCAACCAAAGTGATAAAAATTTGAAAACTGATGATCAAAAATTATTATAAAATACACAAAAGAATTTAAAAAGAGGAGAAAATTGTAATTGATATTGATTTCCTCTCTATACTCATTATGGTTACTTTTTACATGGAAGAGCTAAATAGACTGGAACCTATAAATTAAAGTGAACTCTGAATTATGTACGCTCTTAAATGGGTAATAATGACTTTGAAATCAAATATAACTTGCAATTTTTATAGTTTCATTTCTTTACATTCATTTTTTAGAAATTTTCCTATTTAAATTTAAAAGATACACAACACTTACAAGTATATATAACAATGGTACACTGTTTACTGTTTAAAGATGGGTAATAAAGGCTGCTCTACATAAAACATCCTGTGGTTATAATATCATGGTCTCGTTTAAATTATTTTTGAGACTATAAAGGAAATTGTCTTATAAAGGATTAATTTAAAATAATAGTAATTTTTACAAGTTAGAAAATCACAAAACTTGAAATATAATCTAATATATTTTAAATTTTTTTCAAAAATGAAAAATTGTCAAATTATCTAAAGTACATGATAATAAAAATGTAGACAATATATAAGGAAAAATATTAAGGTGCAAGAGTTATAAAAATATTTAAACAATATCCAAACATTATAATTTTTCACAGGATATGAAAATATAATTTTTATAGTTAAAGAGAAATTTGATAATAGTTGTAATCAATGGAACTAAAACTGCATTTTCACTACATAATCATATATTCTGACAATGGACATAACAAGACTTATATTGTTAAGGTCAATTGATTCTATGCAATAATTTTTTCTTAGAATCCTATCACCTATTGAACATAGAAATCCTTGTCTATCGAATGTAGAAAATAAAAAGCAGCACTTTTGGTATATATTACTGTTGAAAATGTAAAAATGCTGCTTAAGCAAGAAAAAATTATCCAATATATATGGGAAATATGAGTGTTACATTTTCACTAAAATATCTCTTGCGATGTTACACAATTTAATTCTAATTTAATAAGAAGTAGAAGCAGAATTATTTTGATTGAAACAAATAGGTAAAGACTGTTTTTAATTTATATTGATGCCAAATCACAAAATATAATATATAGTTTTTAGAAGAAATGGTTGACAAGATAGAAGTACAAGAAGATGTATTGATAGATTACTAGGGCCAAAACTGGTTTGATAAATTTTTACCTGGCAGTTTAGAAGTTAAAGATGTGCCAAATTTTAGAATTAAATTTATTAAATCAAACTTTTGACAAGCAGTTGAAATGACTAGGTTTAATCCCAATAACTCAATAAATGGATTTTTTCAAGATAATATGAGATTTCATGTAAGTTTGGTAAACTATCAAAACCTTTAATGTTTGTTAACTATACTTCTAATATTAGGATATACTATTATAAACTTCACATTTCTCAGATTAGGCACATCTTGATTATTATTTGTTCTCATTCTTATCAAATGTTTTAGACAGTTAAAGCCTTACATCAAATGAGGGAATCAAAAATACCTTGATTTAATTTTTTGCCAGCAAAGAATAAAAATTTTGAGAGCATGGAATCATAGAAAGCTTACAAAAGATATAGAATCAAAATGAACAAATATTTTTACTTATTCACTATTTTTATTTTTACTTCTTTTTTTACTTTACGATTCAGTAAAATATTTATTCACTATAAGGAAATCAACTTTTATCTTCATAATGAAAAATCATTTTCCAAACAACCAAAGAAGTAGTGTAATTTTAATATCTGACTATAAAAAGAAATTAGTTTGAGGAAAATTGCTAACAGAGTCCTTCAGAGGGTTAAATTTGAAACTAACTTGATTCAGATATAAATTTTGCATTAATGTTTGATGAAAGACTGTTAAACAATTCTTTAGGAATTGATATTAACACAGAAATTCAGGTTTTTTAGTTCTGAACATGTAGGATCTCTAAGAGCAGAAAACACAAAATTTATGTGTCTCCAAATAAATTTTTTGAAGCATCCTAATAATATTGTTGATATTTTCAAGAAAACAAATCCGCTAATAAACTATATTATTCCTATAATCTTATGACCAGTCTTGTACATGAAAACAATATTTAAAATGTAAAAAATAATTCTGATATCAATTCTATGAACGCATAAATTAAGATTTCAAACTTAAAATATTTTACTTAATTAATAGCTTGTTTCTAACAATGAACGTAAACCTAAAAGTAAATCACAATAAAAAAGAATCATTAATCCTTCATCGTTTCAGTTTCGCTCAGTAAAACTTTACTTGAATATGAATAATACCATTTCTAGTTAAAAGTTACGATCGACAAGAAACAGACAAGTTCTGAATAGTAAGAATTTTCTTTTTGATTTCCTTAACATTTAAAAAATTATTAATAAACTATAAAAGAAAGGTTAAGAAATTTAGTAAAGACATTCACCGTATGAAAATGTGTCACATACTGTTTACAGTTTTTTTTACAAAAAAAAAAAAATAAAATAATTTTATATTTCGAAAACAAAAATAGAAAGATTAGATATATTTCAAATAACAGTTCTCCTCAGTCTCACTTACTCATAACAGCTATCTGTTGACAATGTAACTATTACATTAGCTACAAATATATAATTCATAGCAGAATATTATTCATACTCAAGACGAATTAAAGTTTGTTTTATAAAAATACTATACACAGGAAAAATTTGTAATTTGATTTAATTTGCTTATGATTATTTTTAAACCCTAATAATAAGCACAATGAATTATATGGTTGAAATATTCTAAACTACTAACACTATCTACTTTTGAAAAACTGAAAATCTTTTTTGCAGTCCGTACGTTCTATTTTCACTGTAACCATTTGTTTCATCGAGGCTGTCTGCTGCTTTTTGTCATCGTTATTGTTGTTAAAAATAAATGACCAAAATAATGCCCTGCGTTATTTTAAGAATATAAGTTTCTTTAAAATTTACCTAGAATTTAAATTGGCATTTAACCATGGATGATGATTCAGATAATACTGTATATTATGAAGCGATTATTAAAAATTTAAGAATATTATCTAGTGTTTTTTGGAGTTTTCCTTTCACATATATGTCTAAACTGTTTTCTGGATCTAATGCTATTCGGACTTCTAAATTGGAAGTATTTCTTACCGTGTTTGCTATAATTTCCACGCTTGTTGTTCTTTATCACTCTTTTGAATTTTTACGTCGGGTACTATATAAATTTTATCCTGTAAAACTTCGAGGAATTCTTTTCGGATCTAAAAAAAGTCGCCACACATGGGAATATTCTAAAGACAATTGTTGTGTATATGCCATAAAAGGCCGCAGAGCAAAAATGGAAGATAGATTTAGTGTTATAATTGATAAAGAAACTGGAATATCCCTTTATGGTATCTTCGATGGTCACGGAGGAGAGGTAATTTATTTTATTTATAAAATGGAATGTGTGGAAAAAGTTAATGCTTCTTAAATAATAATATTTTATGAAATTTTGTGTTTAAATATGTTAATAATAATACAGAATGTCATAAGAAAAATCAGACTCTCTAGAATTTCATTCAAATCGCCGATTTATTTCAGTGTATTGTAAGGACAACTTCTTAAGTTCTGTCGATGTTATGTTCCTGATAAAGCTACTAAGTGAATCAAAGATTTATTTCTATAGAATTTAGAAATATTTTCGTAATTTAATGTTTAAGGTATATTTCAGTATCAATAACAGCTCTAAACTGTTTCGAGAAACTAATTTTTTGTTGTTTTTATTTTCTTATTTTTATTTTAAAATATGTATATGAATACAATTTCTTAAATTTTGTTTCTGATATTGTACGTTAATTTTTCATACAACATTACGAGACATTTGAATGTTGTATACTCCTTTGTTTTTATTTTTACTGTATAATTAAATATAAATTTGATACCTATAACCAAATATTGTATTCATATTTAATAAGGATAATCTATGTAACATAAAAAATTTTCATAAATTTCTGAATTTGATTAACACTATTCAGTCAAATTATTATCTCTGGGAGAAATGTAAATATTGATACAAACTGTTATATGCACCCTTACATGAGAAGATCTAAATCAGCAAATTTTCCTATTTCATTTAAATTTTTCAATTAAATTCCTTTTTTTTTTTCTTTTATTAAATGCTTAAGTTTACTTTAACTTGGCAGAAAAATATAATTTATTAAAATTGTGATATATTGTTATCATAATTGCTTTGAGAAATATCATTGGTGATCAGAAAGTCAGAAAATCTCCCCTAATGTAAAACAAACTAGTTTTGTCTAATAATTACTAAATGTTAGTTTGTATTTAGAGTTAAAAAATTGCAATTTTTCTCTAATTAGCAAATAAAAATTAAACATGTTAAATGAAAATCGGGATTGAAATTTTTTATTATTTTCATATCACCTTTATCAATACAGTAGCACATTGATAATCATTTAAATATGGTTTTTTATGACAGATATTATAATATATATGTATGTGGTGTCATTAACATACACACACACACACACATATATATATATATATATATATATATATATATATATAAGATTGAAGTAATGTATAATTTCTATAATTATATAATTACAGAAGAGCCATCCAAAAGCTTTGAAGATCTTACAAAAATCTTAAAAAACACCTAAAGTATAATTTAACTTTCAATTTACTTCATAATTTCTTAACTTCTTTAAATTTTTTAATTTAAATCATAATTTTACAAATTATTTTTGCCATTATATCTTTATCCCAATTTTTTTAAAAATAGGTTCTAATTTGCTGGTATTGATATATTTAATGTGCATCTTTACTTCCTTCTACTATGGCTTTGTTTATTTTGCCTTGACTGTTTACTTTGATATTTAACATAAATATTTTCATGCTTCTTTCCTTTAATACAAACATTCTTAGGAAGAATTACTTGATCTTATAAAAATATTAGTATTTAAAGAAGCAAATTTTACTTTATATCATAGATGCAGTGTTTTATGTGGATTTTTAAAATCAGGTATAAATGTGACAAAATAAGATGTAAAAAATTAATTTTATTAAAAATGGTTATATTACTACGCATAAAAAATTATCTTACCAATTGTGAATCTATTTCTCATATGTTCACACAAATTAGATATGCACCAAATTAATTAAGCCCTAATTTAGCCACGTAAAATACTTATGATAATGTTGTTAAATTTAGTCAAACTTCTCATGTAAAAAAAAAAACTCTAATTTTCTATTTTAGGAAAGAAAAAAAAAGTTGCTAATGAGTATAAAATTTATTTTTGAAATATTAAATTCCTTTTGTGCTCATTTTTTAAAGTAATAATTAAATAGAAAAACCTGAATACTGTTTTAAAAAATCTGTGATTAATTGAGAAAAAATTGATGACTTTTACTAATCGTTATAGATGATGCTATGTTGCACTAAGCATAGCTTACGTATTATTATAGCCTATATTAACTGTTAAGTGTATTCTACATAAGCTCTCACCTCTTGCAATTTTAATATGGTACTTTTTAATTTAAAAGAATATCTATATAGAAATATGTATAATTGATAATTATATGGATTACTTAATTTTTTATATTTATTTACAAGTGGTTTTCTGTGCAATGCAAATGTGCTTCACTATCTCATGTTACAGCTTGTCCAATTTTGGACCTAGTGTCATAAAATCCGACCATTCAGTCCATGTTTCTCACTCAGCAGAGTTTGAATCTGACTTTGGGCATGGTTATTTGTTGTAGTTCAGAGTCCACTTTAAACTCTAGGTCTTGTTGAATGATTTTTGCCACTCATTCCGAAATAAGGTTACATTTGAGTAATAAACAAACTAATCCTTTTGTCTGGAGGGCTCTTCCATGAATTTTACTGAACATGATTTATGAAGCTTCATTTGTGTTGATGACGGTTAGATATCTTCTAATTGTGTGTGTGCTTAATAGTTTCCTAAAGTTTTTCTGGCTGTCAATTGAATGGTCTATGCATTTGCCTTTTTTATTGAACATTTTATAGTTCTTTATTTCTGCCTTGGGCATAAATATTGTGGTGCAGAATTAATTTAAAACTGTAAGTCTTAGGCAAAATAATCATTGTTTGTAAAAAATTAATGTAGATTAAATAATAATGAGCATTATTTACCTACAATCCAATCCTTTCCCTTAATTTTTTACAGGTTCTTCTATCTCATTGCTTATAGCCTATTATTTATTTCTAGTGTGATATTATTGTTCAAATGAAAATAGTTAATGTATGGTTATTTATTTTGGCGGATGATAAATTTGAGAGGCTAAAGACTAGGTATCAATATGGTCGATTAAATGTGCCAACTGGTTTACTGAGTTGGAATGTGCTTGTATGACATAACATGATTGTGTACCTGCACGAAATTTATTTTGTTGCTAGTAACCCTTGAAGTATTTGATTAGTAATTTTTTTTGATTGCAGTCTAAGATTTTGAAAAGGATGATTTAATGTTTGTTTTGCAGTTTTTTTTTTTTTTTTTTTTTAGAAAATTAAGTTTTTGAGGATTAATTTGCAATGAATTTTTTATTATATTTCTTAAAAATACATTTTGAAAGTTTATAAATATTAGTTTTATTTATAAACTATTATTTTAGTAGTGTTACTTTTATACGGTTTTCATTATTTTGAATTATTATTTTCCTCACTGAGTATTTATGGCCATATTATCAATTTAAGTATAATCATGCCATAATTTTTGTGAACCATAAAATCTGTCTACTGTTCCACTGATGCTGATGATTCTGCAATGATTAGATGACTTATTTTATGTATTTGATTAATATTGCTGTTACATGCAATATTTTATGTTATATTAAGTACTGTTTATAAATATTTCATTTGTATTTAAATTTATTCTGTATGGTAACATTAATTAGAAAGTCTAGTTTTTATAACAATGTTTGTTTGTTTTATATTTATTTTAATTGCCTGTTTTAAATTGGTGCTCGATTGACCTCAGTAATTTTTTAAGGTGGGTGCTACTGCCCCACTTTAAAAAAAATCACACAAATGAAAATCACGAATGGAGAACATTGAATGTTAAATTGCTAGTATAGAACAAACTATAATTAATGAGTTACTTCCAAAAATGACTGAAAATTCATCATAAATAAAATAAATCTAAATTTATGTAAGCAACAGAAAAATATTATGAAAAAATTCCTTGAAGGAAAAGTATAGAAAAAGAATAATTAAGAATGATTTATTAACATAAAAATATGGTTTATATGATTTAAATTGAATATCTAGAAAAATGAGTGATACAATATATTAAGAATCTATGTTTATTGAACATAAAATGCATAGAAGCCTGAATAAAAAAATAGCATTAATTATTTAATACAAATATATTGACTTGTATTTAATAAAAATGAATGTTTTGATAGAAAAAAAATACCAACCAATGAAAGTTGAAAGAAGTTGTAAATATGAAACTAAAAACTACTACAGTGAAAATTAAAAAAAAACCTTAAGTACTGCCTATCCAAAAACATAATGTATTAACATGTGTAACAAATATATAAGTGCTCCCTCGATTGATATCTAAAAGCATAAACACAATCAAGTTATTTAATAAGTTTGAAAAATGCTTCAAATTAACATAGCAACTTGGTTAGATATAAAAATTAATTTACATATCATTGATCTTCTAGGAATAGTGCTAATTTTATTTATAAATAAGAATGAATATTTTATTTCATGTTATGAAATGAATTTCAATTTTTTTCTATTTTATTATCTGTTTTTTGTAAAATATGTATTTAAGGTACATTATTTACAAATCATTTCAATCTTATATTTAAAAAATAGTTATATATTCAACCGTGAATTTACTCACTTTAAATATTAATTTTTTACAATAATTAATTTTTTTTTAAAAAAAACTGTTACAACTATGAATTTTCTTATTCTAATATAGTTGGAATTAAATTATTATGTTTATTTATTATCTTCCAATATAAATTTTTTATGAAATTCTATTATATTATATCAGATTCCAAATACTTATTATTTATTTCTCTTTTTCAGTTTGCTTCTGAATTTGTAGAGAAACATCTTTTTAAAGAGCTCTTAAAAAAACTCCAAATAGCTATTCAGAACAAACGTACTAATGATGTAACTGATGAATTTATACGTATATTAACAGATGGTATTTTAGAAATAGACGGAGAACTTCTTGTAAAAGTAAAAGCTGCTAAAGATGTTGCTGGTAAGTTTATTATTTATAATTCAATTAAATAGGTCTTAACAACAAATTTTGAATTTTATCATTAGGCTGATTCTCAAAATAAGACTTATTCATTTGTGTTAGAGAAGTTAATGGGATAAAACCTGTTTATTCTAATATTTTTTTATGGGTATACTTACCTCATTTCAGTAATTATGAGGAGAAAAATCTCTTTCAGAAAGAAATATAATTCTCAAATAATTATAGATGTTGCATTTGAGGCGTACTAATCCCATGCAAACAATTTCATACGTAAGATAAATCAAGTTTATTTTTTATTATTAAATCTATCCTTTTATATTTCAACTGTAAGATTTTATGTAAATTTTCAAAAAAACTTTTTTAATACTAATAGAGAGAAACATTGAGTATTTTCATTCCTATTTAAAGACTTCACATTTGTAAAAAAATATTTTTAAATTTTTATGATCTGTATATAACAGTATCCAAAAGAAAAAGTTTATCACTCAAACTTATTTCAAAAATAGAGTGTGGAAAACACTGTCATTTACATTTATGTCTATTTATATTGAGTGCATGATTTTAATCATTCAGATTGGTTAATTATAATGGTTATTTTATTAATTATGTGAAATAATTCTTAAAACTTTGCTTTACAAAATTTCACTGTATTGAAAATGTATGAATGGAGTAACAGACCTGTCTGTTGTGCAATTAATTAGTCCATTTTGAAATTGTATTTAGCTCAAATAATTAAGCAGTACATCAATCTTGCATAAAGATTAATGTCATGCTTAATTATTTGTGCCTAACACTACTTCTACTTTAAAAAGTATAACTCTTTCTGAGTTTTCTACTTAAAATCTGTTTCTTTAACGAATTCTGTGGGATTTCTTAAAATATTAAGTAGTTTTTATACTAGTTTTTAATTATGATCAAATTTATACAATTTAATAGATTATGCAAATTTACAAAATATTTAAAAAAAACATTATAAAAATTATGCTCTCAGTTTAATGCTTTTCTCAGTTATAAGATATATATATATAATGCATGGAATATGTTTAAGGTTTGACAGCTGAAATCTCAGTTTTGCTTTCCTGCTCTACATCATTCTTTTTCTCAAGCTTATGCACTGAAACTTTCAAATAAAACTATTTTGAGGAATTTACTTTCAAAATTTACTTAAAATCATTAAATTTTGAAATATTATTTTAGAAAACTGAATTCATATTAAGTTCTAGTAATGAATTTTTTTTTTCATTTCTTTTATAATATTTTTTGTTATCCTTCTTTAAAGTGTTTAATAAAGTAAATAATTTAATAAGAATTATATTAAAAACATTTATTGTCATTATTTATTTATATTTCAATAAAATTAAAAATGCAACTAAACCTTATGATACCATATAGGTGTCAAATGTGTCAAGCTTGTAGATTGCTACATCAGCATAGATTTTTGTGATTTTATGATGTAATCTGGTGTGTACATGTGTGAAATTTATTTGGAGTTATAGTAACCCTTGAAGCATTTGCTATGTATATCATTTATTTTATATCTAAGCTTGTAAAATTTGTGATGTGAAAAAAAGTTTTACTTTTGAAGTGAATAAAAGTTAAACATTCCAATTTTCATATTTGTGTGAAGATAGTGTCAGAGAGGTATGAATATTAATAAGTTGAATTTGCAATTTTTTTAAATTTGGGGAGCAAGCATTGTCTAACTGTTGCTGATGATTCTTCTGTGAGTGATGATTAACGGAGTATTTTTACTTTATGTATTATCCCATTAAAATTGTTGTCTGCAATAATTTATGTAGTTTGTTAAGTATGTCTAGAAATAATTGACATACATTTAGGCTTATTGCTTACAAAATATTTTATCAGTTCCTACAAGTTCTTAAAAATGATTGTCTGTTGTGTATGTCAAGGTACAATAAAAAGTAGAAACTTTTAAAATGTAACCACAAAAAAGTCATTGACCTCACACACACAAACCAGTATCTCTCATCCTTAAATATTCCACAAATGTTTGAGAATTGTTGAATGTGATTATAGGCATTGCCCAAGATGGCTTCTATATACAATTCCATTTCTGCAAAACTGTTGAGCCACAAAAGAATTATGTTCAGTAATTAGATGAAGTGTTGATACCTGTTGGATGAAGCTAAACTGGAACATTTTCTTTAATAGCTTTCTGGTACAACTGTTCATGCTGGCAGTTTAGAGATGAAATATGTATAATAATGTGTTTAATACTAAAAAAATTCTTGTTTTTAATTATTTGGGGCACTATGGATCCTCTTTTTTATGTAATGGGACATCTTGCTCATTATTGCCCATTCCACTGAGGGCCAAGATCTACAGCACCAGTTATTAAATAAAGAACGTTATTCTGCAAACCTCTAGTTCTCTCATTAATTACTTTAATATATTATTCAGTGGTTCACACAACAATACCAATGAGAACAATTTGTCTTAATGCCAAATTCCTTTTCATTTGCATTTCTGCAAAATTTATTTCTTGAGCAAGTTAGGAAATGTAGGAAGTAATACAAAATCAGTTTCTTTCATCAGTTCATAAAATTTGAATGATTATCAAAATAGCTGATCTCAAACAAAATCATTCACTTATCATTCAAAAGTATAAGTATATTGAAGCCTAATGTAGTATATTTTACATAAACATGGGTTTCATTCAATCAGCTATTGAATTGTCTAAATTGAAATTCTCTATTTTTTCCAGGCTTCAAATGATTGAATATATCATTCATTGCTTATTACCATCATTACCCAAACTGTTCACCATTACTTACAATATTATAATTGTATTTTATTTTACCAGAGGAGTAAGCATGGAGAATATATACCTTACATGATACATTTCTTGTTTATATTAACAATAAATCATCCAAAAAGAAATGATATAAAATTTATTCATATTTTATATGAAAATTCAGCATGACACCATTATATATCTTATGATAATTATTGTAACAGTAAAGAGAAAATCACAGTTGCTATCATAAATATTCACATAGTGTATTTTTAGAAAGTACTAAAAATAAGTACCAACATTTTTTTTACATTTTATAAATTAAATAATTAATATTTATGGACAAAACTTATTTAAGTGTCAAATTTTATTTCTGACAGAAACTACTTGGCAGTCACTTCAATGATTGATTGCAGGGAGTATAATGGAATAGTACCAAAAATTCTATAATAACCAAAAAGTGTAATTAAAAATTATCATAAAATGCATGTTTGCTGTAGATTTTAGCTGCCCCTCCCTTCGTCAAATTCATTCTCAAAATGACTTTGGAGTCCTTCCTCCAGTGCTGAGTTGTTAGTGCTCTTGCTCTCAATTCAACAGCTCATGGGTTCTAATCCCACTTTAGGCTTAGATGTTTGTAATGGTTTGGAATCGACTTTAAGCTGTAGGTCACAGTCTAATTAGCCCTCGTGTGCAGCTGAGCGACAAACAAATCAACCAAACTTCCTGTAAGCTGTTTTTTCTGAATTATACTGATCTGCAAGACACCTTATGTCTGAAAAGATGTTGGGAGGCATAATTTTAAAAGAAAATTTTGCTGTGAATACCAAAGTAAACAATTTAAGATTGCTTATTCTTTACAATATCTTTATCTCTTTATTAACTGAAATATCTGCAATGTGAGAATTTTCAATAAATAAGTTAGAAATTAGCTAGATGTTTAATTGAAATATATATTTGGCTTACAAATTTTAGGAGTAATATCAGACTGCTAATTAATAAGCTAGTTTCCAATGAATGTGAGAAATCTGAATTGAAAACATTACATTCAGAATTGTTTATCAAGGGAAGGACTTATCAGAAGTGATGTATTGACCAATTTGTATAATGACACATAAAGAAATAAATTCTCAACCCTAGCTAATTGATTTTTTTAAATTTTATTCATCTGTATTTTGTCAGCATCAACCTATGCAAATGATTTCTTAAAAGTATTCTATAAACAATAAAAGAAAATTATGTTAGACATTTACACCACTTTCTTTTGTGCAAAATTTATGCATAATTTATCCATTTGATTATGTATCACATATTTTTTAATTAGCATAATTTCTTTAAGAGTGTAAAACAAATCTATAACTGTCTCAATTGTTTGAATTTAATCACTGATTAAGTTTTATTAATTTGATATTTTTATTTTACCAGTTATTATCAAATATACTGCTGTACATACTAAAGGCAACATATATATAACATACTACATGTATCCAACTATATAATTTTATTAACTAAAATTAAGATTCATATATTTTTCTTACACCTTCAAGCAAATGAACTGAGTCAGTTCTCTGTCTCTGGTGCTCAGGTCTTTGGACTAACAGAGGCTGCCATTTCTCTCCATCTATGGTTGTTATACATATTCTTAGGTCTCTAGATTTATCCTATGACAACCTACTAGATTTAACTATGCTAGTCTATAATTTTTTGAGGGTGGATAAACTCATAGATTTCATCTAGCAGAGGCTAGTGACAACAACAAAATCTTATACTTCAGAACCTACATGCACATCTGTGTGTGTGTGAGAGAGAGAGAGAGATTCATAAAATTTAATTTCTTTTTTAATATTTATTCTATAATGTAATTTCATGAGATATAGAAGTAATAGAACAATCACATTTCTTTTTTATTTATCTTTGTTCATTTAGATTATTTTGAATTTTCATTCAGGTACAACTGCTTTGGTTGCTATTTTATACATGAATAAACTAATTGTAGCAAATGTAGGAGACTCAAGAGGAGTCATATGTGATAGCAAAGGGAATGCAATTCCTTTATCTTTTGATCATAAACCAGACCAGGTAATAAATTAATCATTATTTATAATCATTTTAATAATAAATTATTAAAAAATCTTTGGTGTTTATTTGAAATGTTGGGCAAGTAAAGTAATTTTATTATATATATTTCAGTTTAGAAGTTAAAAGAAAAGTTAAATTAGATGTTAGAAATTTTGTGCTGTACTTAATAACTGTAGGGTTCAAAGAAAAATTTTCTGTCACTTATATTAAGCTAATGTGATTGTAAGGTAACAAGTTTATATAATACATATATATTGAAATTACCTGATAATATTATAAAGAACACTGATTTTATTTTTAAAAAATTATTGAAAAATTTGAAATCAGTTTTTGTTTTAAACCTTTAAATTTATATTTGTAAAATGTATTTTATAAATGCATGTAAAAATTGTTTAAGGAAAAAAAGATATTTAAGGACACATTAGTGTGTTTGCTAGTTTTTATTTAAAATATCGATATTTATTTTCTACAAGGTTGTCTGAATGCTCTATTAAACTTTTTCGTATTTATAATTGTTCCACAAAATTTATTCAAATGAATTCTCACATGTCCAATGATTTAAAGTGATGCATTTATATTAGATTTATATAAATCAAAATTTGTATGAGAATAAAATAAAATTAAAAAAAATATTTTTAAGGAAGTAAATTTTAATATTGCTCACCTGTTTATAAATAATAAAAAATGCAAAAAATTTTATATGTATTATAAACAAATAAATAATGCTAATATTTATGAAATTTATGTTTACTTAAGCAAAAATATGTTTTTAGGAACATTAATGGGGATTATATTTTTAATTATTATTTATATACTTGGTAACTAATCTTTTTCTAACCAAAAATTTTTTTAAAGTTAAGTGAATATTTTATCAATTTAAATTGACAATGTATTTCAAATATGAATTCGTGGAAATAAGGATTTTTATTTTATTAAAGATTTTTCTGCTACTTAATCACCAAAATAATATGAATACTTCAGTTGTTTTGTATAAAAGTTTTTTTTCCTGTAAATTGTTCGTATACTGAATTATTTAATTCTTAATATTCTAATAAACTAAATGATATTATTTTTTTATTTATTAAAGTTATGATCATGTTACAATTTAGAAGTTGAAAAATCTTATATTTTTTTAAAAAATTACAAGAGTGTTAAATTTTAAAAGAAAATAATTAACATTTTGTATTTCATAGCTTATATTAATAAAACTTTATGGATTATATAAGATTTATTTTTTAATTAATACTTCTTTTATATAATTAAAAATAAAAATTACCTTTTAATATTTGTATAACTGAAGCATTTGTAGCATGTTCCCATTTCCTCTAGATAACATATTTAGGCTTTAAAAAGTAATGAGTCTTATTTGCTTAAAAGTTAAAAGATGACGTATATTATGCTACATATATTTGATTTTAGTATAGATTTGTATGTTCATATTGTTTTTTTAGAAGACAATAATTTTTTTTATCAGTTTTAAAAGTATTATAGTTTAAAATATTTTTCCTTTATCATAATTTTTTAATCTTTCAGTATATATCCTGACACTTTAAATGCTTTTACTTGATTTATTTTAATATTTTTAAGTTCTTCCAAAAATTTTTGTTTATAAGTTTACTTTCAATAGAATCAAAGACTATTTCATGATTCTATTTTTTCAATACAAGTATGATAAATTATAAATCCTTGATCAAATTGTTTAGGAAATTTTCATTTTAACTTGTTTTGAATAAAACGCTTTTACTTCTGTGTTATGTATTTCTCAAACCATCACTAATTCAATATGTTGTGCTGGCAGTCATCAAGGGTTAGCACTCTGGCTCTCAGTTCATCAGTTATTGGGATTGAATCCCAACTTGTGCATTAATGTCTATAGTGATTTGAAATCCACTTTAAATTCTAGCTTTTGGTTTAGTTAGCCCTCATGTGTGTGTAGGGATACTTCCTTGTACTTTGCCCAGAGTTGGTCTAGACTACTTAGGTGAGAATCACCATAATTTATAAGGAAAGACTAAGTTGAAGACCTTCAATACTTCATACCTGCCACCCCATCACTTTACCAAGACATTGTAATCATGTTAGCCTTGCTTACAAAAAAATTATTATTGAAAGCAAACAAACTGAACTAATTCAATATCATGTTCTTTTCTTAAGCTTAAGTTTTTTCCTGCAGTCTGCATTCCTTTTTATACTGGAGCATTTTAATTCAACTAAATTATTTTAGAGCTTATCTTGAAACACTTATTTTCATTAAAACTATTGCTAAATGCATTTTTAGACTCTCTTAAACATCTATTTCATTTTATTCCAATTTTCTGTTGTTTCTTTGACTTTTGACCATTAATTATTTCTATGTTTTTGATTCAACAATATGCTTTCTCTGGTGCATATTCATTTATAGGTCTGTTTCTCAAAAGAGATCCCTTAATTTTTGTTTTAAATTTAACTTAAAATATGTAATTTAGTAAAATATATTTAATTTTAATAATAAATACTAAAAATATTACTTTACTTGGAAAGTGCTTCAATTCTTGTAAAATGTTCTCCTTTTGATATAAAATGTTCTGCTATATATTCTGGCAGCATCTTAGAGAAAGAAATGCTACAGTATATTCATTTACCCCCAAACTTTACATGAGAAAATTGTTTTATACTATGTTGGTCATTATCATTTGATTATCTTTATTAGAAATAGAGTGATGTTATAGAGTTAAAAGGGGGAACTTGAATAATAAGCAATAAGTCTTGATTTCAGAATCATTGATCCAAAAAATTAATTACAAATAGATCATAATCAGTTTTGGTCCTAGGCTCATAGATGTTTCTTGACAATTGTTCACCTGATATATAATTAACCTTAATAATCTTGTATGCAAGGATTATTTAATGTTTTTATGTATTTAAATTTTCTAAGTTACTTATGATAAATTCAAGGTATCATAACCATTATTTCTAAGCTGGCAGGAGCATGCTAAGAAATAAATGCAATTTGATTCTACAGTTAGTGGATACAAATCCCATCTCGAGCTTGCCGACCTGGCAGCCGAATGGTTAGCGCTCTTGCCTTCGGTTCAACAGTTCGTGGGTTCGAATCCCACCTTGGGCATGGATGTTTGTAGTGGTTCAGAATCCACTTTAAGCCGTAAGTCCCGGTCTAATTAGCCCTCGTGTGCAAAAAGTGACCGTTGAGCGACAAACAAACCAAACCCATCTCGAGCTTGATTGCAATGAAATCCACTTTGAACTATAGGTCCTGGTGTAAGTATATCTTACATGCAAAAGTGACCTTTCAGCAACAAACCAAATTTTAATTGTTTGGCTGAATGCTTCTCCTCATTAGTATAGATATTTTCTGTTTATAAAAGCTAATTTGTAGAGGACATATAATTTAATGTCAATTCGGAACTGCTGCTAACATCCATATCTGAAGGGGGAGTCGAATAAAAAATTTATGAACTGATGGATAGTACTTTATGAATAAAGATTTATATGTCAGTATCACTTGATTGTATGTAGTCAATATGAGGTATTTTCTGTTGGTATCATTTACCCTTTTCACCATTTTCACATTTGTATTCTGCCGAATTCATTTTCTATTAATTAATTAAGCTGAAAACCACATTAACTGATAAAATAAGAAATATGTAGAAGCATAAGAAAGCAGCATGGGCTAGTTTGTCTGGAATATATTTTTATTGAATTTTGAATCACTACCAGTAAATTTATAAGCTATTGAATTAGAAACTTATGCACTATCATTTATTAATTCAATTGGAAATACAAGCTCACAATTTAAAAAATCTTTCAGCTGCCTTATCTTTTGAACCAATTATCCTTATGTAAAAATAAATAGAATGAATTGAGTTAAATATGTGTGTCATTCTTATAGAGGTGATTTTCTATATTGAAAAGTTTTAAAATAATTATTGTAAAGATTATATGATTAAAAAGTATAAATGTATATCAAAAATTAATTCCATATCAAAATTTTTCCAATAAGGAGATTCTACTGCTATAATAAATGATCAACAAGTTTAGTTTTAATTCTAATGAACTAAGGTTAGAAAGGGTGTGTGTTCAAACTTTTTCCTAAAACAATTTTTTTTTCAATTTAAAATTTTAATGATTCTATAATTTGGACAGTTCCACTCATATTGCTAAAATATAATTTATTATAAAATATGTCTAATTTATAATAACTAAGTAATGACAAATTGTGAGATAAATTTTATGTCATTCTGGTCTAAAACAATTCCGCTATAATTTTAAATATTACATTTAAATCATTATATTATATATTGTGTTATAAAATGATAATATATTTTTTTACAGTTGAAGGAAAAACGTCGAATTACCGAAGCAGGTGGATTTATTTCTTTTCATGGTGTGTGGCGAGTAGCTGGTATTCTCGCTACTTCTCGAGCTCTTGGTGACTTTCCTCTCAAAGACAGAAATCTAGTAATTGCTAGACCTGATATCTTGACATTTGATTTGAGAGACATGAAACCTCAATTTATGATTCTAGCCACAGATGGCCTTTGGGATGCATTTACCAATGAAGAGGCAGTTGCTTTTGTGAAAAGCCACTATCAAAAGGATCCATGTCTGGCAGCTCGTGCTCTTACCAAGCAGGCTTTCAAAAATGGCTCATCAGATAATATCACAATATTAATTGTAGATTTCACAGAGAAGTCATAATTCATCTAATTCTAAAATGGAATATTTTAATTTTTATTTGTAAAAATGAAGTTTATAAAAAATATGTATTAAATGTGTTGAAACTTAAAGTATATCTATATTAAAAAAATGTTAACACCTATCCAATTAAGTTTTACAATTACTTAAATGTACATCAAATAGCTATTTAACTTTTAAAACTAATATTTATAAATATTTTATTGAACTTTAAAATTTTTCCTCTTCTAAGATAAATTTAACTGTTCACCATTTTCATTATTAATAAATTTTGTAAATAAAATATATTGTTGTCATTCTTTTTCCAATATATAGTTGTATTAAAATATATAAAATGTTATTTATTTGTATTCACAATCTGAATATATTTTTCTTCAAATGTTTAATCTATATTTCACTTTAAAAATTTAATAATTGTTCTAATTATGAGCTTTGTAAATCATAGTTTATTATAATATACTTAGTAATTTTTGAATTTATATAAATAATTGATGCCGAATTGTGTAGTGTTATGCGTTTTTCTTTTAATATTTTTATATTTCCCGTATTTTTTATTACAAATTTTTATTAGTAGTTTTTTTATTGATACTGCTAAGTTGCTTCTTTATATATCCCTATTTTGATATTATAAAGACTTCATTATTTATGAGGAAGCAATTAGCAGATTCTTTAAATACTACTTATATACTCTAATTATATCAAATTTAGAATATAGCAAAAGCAGCTGTACCATTTTACAATTAAAAAAGATAACTTTTTTGCCAGCCCAGTATTGTTTTGTTATAAATCTCACTTTTTATAATAGAATATTGTGCATATTTTTTGTGGAATATTTTACTCTATAAAAAAAAGTAAAGATTAAAAGGTTGTAAAAAATTACCCTTGTCAAAATGCTGCATTTACTTTCAAAAATTGTATTTTTATAAAAATAATGCTGCAGTATTTTTTCTCTATAATTGCCCCTATTGTAATCAGAGATGCACTGTTGACATCGGATCTGACTCAAAGTACTGTAAGGTCCTTCTTATGAAAGTGTGCTATCGAAATTTCTTTATTTCTGAAGTTAATGCATTTTTAAATGCAATGATCTAAAAATTTAATTACTTTTATTGCTCAATTTGTTTCATCAAATACATAAAGGTATATACTTAAAACATTTATGTTCTAAAACTAAATACATTTAAAATATTTAAGATTAAATTGTTTACATACTACATTATATATAAATTAGCATTTTGCTTTAATATTAGAAAGCTTAAATTTTTGTTCAATTATTTTAAAACATTTCATTTGATTTTTCCTGCAGTATTTTTCTCTAACAAATTCAGTATTTTTAGATCAATTTTATTTTGTTGACATGTTAATTATTAATTCAAGTAATTTTTTCACTTAAAACCATTTCTAAAATAATTTAAAATTTTTGAACAAGCTTATTTAAATGAACAAAATTTATTTATTGCTATATAGGCTATTTAAATGTGTCTCATCGATAGTTGTATACACATAGAAAAAGTCTTTTGTAAGCATGAGATTGTTTTGTGCCTCTAAATGAGTGTGATGTCTACATTTTATACAAAATATATATTTTTATATAAAAAATATTTTAATATGACTGAAACATATTTCACTTTAACTAGACTCTTATTCATTTCATTTAGAAATAATAGTGTTCTAATAAATTACTAGGTTTTTGATTTTAAAAATATACTTGAATTCCTGTACAGAAAAATATTTCTACACAGAAAATTTTTATTCAATTGTTAATTTCTCTGATAAGCTAAACATGTTATAATTTTTGTAAATATTACTTTGCAGATTATATAAACATGAACAGTCTTTACAGAATTTGCAACTAATATTCATTCATTATATATATGCAAAAATAAGTAAGCAAATGTAAAATTAAATGAGATGCCAATATTTTAAACAAAAGAACCTTAAAATAATTGTAAAAATATTGTAATTAGGAATATCAACTACTATTGAATAGATTTCTGTTGTTTAATATTGTTTGAGAGTTGTTTAATATTGTAAATTATACTATTTGAAAAAGTTAACTGAAGGGAAAGTAAGGTACATAAAACTTCATTTTTATGTTTGAATATATTTGCAAAATGGTTTTAAATTGATAGTTATTAATTTTATTGGATTGACTAGAAATTTTTAAAAATTCAAATATATCTTTTCTCTGTCAGCATTTTGAAAATATTGAGTTCAAAAAAGATATTTCAATTAAATCTTCTGAAAATGCATGGTGTTTTTGTTTCATGCCCATAACATGCTCTCAGCCAATTTCATTTTACTTGTTTTCTATGTAATTAATATAATAAAAAATCTCAATTTATTTTTATCTTGTGTGGCATTTTAACATTGTTTACAATTTGTCAATGTTAGTATTTTCAGATGCATTACATACTTGTACTTTTTAATTCTCATATGTTGAAATATACAATTAAAAAATAAGGTTCCTCTAACTTTCAACTGAAAATTCCTTTAATCTTCCTCATAAAAATACATATTTTTGCATACCCATATTTTAAAGGTTGGATGTTGTACACAGTAAACTCTTCTAAATTTTATGTTATTATTATATGTGAAGCAAACTATTTTGTAAATCGATTCTTAACTAATCATTTGAATTCCAATCATTTTTAAACTTATTTACAGCACCCAAAACTATGAAATAATATTTTCTACTTGAAATATAGGAAACTACAAAAATGTGTTTTTTTATTTAAAGTGTTAAGATATTAATACTTTCCACCAATCATTTGAAATTATGTATGGTTTCTTATCTCTTAAAAGTATGAAACAATGTGATGTAATCAATGCTTGCTATTCAAATGAATTTGATTTTGTGAAATAAATATATTTTAAGAGCAAGAAAAAATCACAATAAAATACACTTTTATTCTTTAAATGTTATGTGATGACGATTGTTATTAAGTGATGAGTTTTATTATTTATTTTGTTGATTTTGTGTTGTTACCAAGAAAAATGACTTAGTTCCTAAATAAAATTTACTTTTGTTTTTAATCCTGTAAAATAAAAGTAGCTAAGAAACGTTTGTTTGTCATCATTCTTTCACATAACTGAATGAAAAATATTTTAAAAATTATTTTTTCTTTTACTTATTTCTAATATAAGTGCTTTAAAATAACATTTTTAAAACTGGATTCATTTTAAAATTTTATTTGATTGTTTCAGAAGACATAACACACAAATTGTTAAGGAATTCCACAAACAAATTACAATATATATTTATGAAATTAAACTATATTTTACCATTCTGTTATATATTTAATATAAAGACAATACTGTAGTCATAGTGTCTTTATATTAAATAAGCCTAACATCTAGAGGCATTTAAACATTCACCATTAATAGTGGGCTGTATTTATGTGTTTTATGAAAGCAATAACTGAAATCTTAACACTCACCCTGACCAATGGACAAATAAAAACATCACCTATTTTTTGGCCAATGTGTAGGATAGAAATTGAGATCCATATTCTATTATTTAACTGTTTATTCTGATTAAACTCAAGTTTTTTGCCCATTATGCATAAAGTTTATAAATAGATTTTTCAATCATAAGTTTTATTCACTGAAATTATATTTTTTAATGATATTTGCAGTAAGAAAATCCCCTAAGTTAAATAAGATAATGATACGATTGAATTGGTTAACGTTAAATGTTATATTTATGATTAACAGTATGTTTTTAAAAAGTACTTAGATAAATCGCAGTAAAATTCTCTTTTAAAAAATCTACCGTTGTGAATGTAAAGTTAATAAAATTGTTGACTATGTAGCTCATATTCAAGAGAAAAAAAGTCAATCATAAATTCAACTGTGTTATATCTACTTTTTTAATTATACAATTAAAAATTCAAATACTAGAGACATAATTATATCATAAATAAAAGAATCTGACATTTTACAAAATTTATTGATAAACAATAAAATACACAAAAATTCTTAGTTAAAAGTAATAAATAGCAGCACCATAAAAATTAAAAAGATAGCAAAACATTTTCATTGTGTTTTTAAGGAAAAAATTTATAAAAATAACACTAAAATAAAATATTTATATAAGTACACATACTAGCCATGAAAGTTTTCCCCATAACGAGAAAGTGTAAAAAATAAAAATTTTATAAGATCATAAAAATTATGCATGAGTTACAATACAATAATTTCAAATAGTTTCCACATTGAACATTGTATATTAGAACTATAATTTTTTAATTAGCTACAGTCTTAATGTACATACAAAACATATATACAGATGCTAAAATAAACACTAATGTATACAAAATTATCAAAATATAAAATATGAACATGCTTTTAACACAACTTCATAGTTATAATTGCATCTGTGTGTGCAATAAGATTTTACATAAAAATTTTAAAAACATCACATTTTAAGTTATCGTTCATAACTTTTTAATTTATTAAAAATTAACAAATTCTTTTTGCATCATTTCTATTCACTAAGCTTTTTTTATTTAAATATATATATAAAGTTATGCATATATGCATAAGATAAATGAAGTATTAATTTCTGTATAAATAAACAAAAAAACTATTTCCATTTCATAAAAATAACAAAAAAAAATGCAGTTCAATTATTCAATTCTATGAAAGTCAATCGTGAGTTTAATTTTATTCTACAATTTTATTTTGAAAATTAACTTTAATAATAGAATTTTAATTAAAAAGCAGCTTGTTCTCTTAAATTTTGTATTAGTTAAAATTTGAAAGAAAAAATTCAGCAAGCAATTTAAATTGAAAGCTAATTTTAAAATATGAGAAAGAATTATTTTTTTTAATTTTAAAATTTCATTTTGATGATTAAATCCATCAATGAATTATAACAATAAATTAAAAGTAAACTTTAATTTATAACAGGATTATTTAAATTGTGCAGATGCACTACAATATATAAAAAATTAATAACTAATAAAAGTTTTATTAAGAATTTTTCACAAAAATTCCAATTTAATAGATAATATTTTTTGAATATCATACTAAATGAAGATTGTAAGTTAAAAAATATTACATTAATAATTATATACTGTATAGTTATTAAATAATTAATATTGAAGTATAAAAATACTAAGCATATCGTGTAAATTGTAAAGAAAATTTTTTGGTATTTATTCAATTTAATCATGAAATGCTTGGGAAGTAAATAGAACACAATAATCTTTAATATAACAAAAATGATAGTGTTGTACATTTTTTAACTTATGTGCTTTATATATTTTTATGTTACCTATAACATATTTAAGTACTATGTTCAGTTAAAAGATGATTTCTAATGGCTTTGAATAATTGATATTGATAAGCTATCATGAATAGTATAAAATGGAAGTGATACGTTTCATATTATGAATGAATATGATTAAAAAAAATGGTAAAAGCTCAACACTGGTATATAAATAGAAAAACAATATCTTTTTTTTAATGCTTTTAAAAATATTCAAACAAAATAAATATACATAAAACAAATGAGATCAATCATTTTTAAAATAACATAATACTTTAATAACATACAATTAGTTAATTATTTTGAAATGAAATTGTCAGAAATAAAGTAAACAATACATAAATATAAATAAAAAATATGATAAAATGTAATATTCAGGAGTCACAGGGATTAAAAAATTCACAAAATATATTTCATATGTAAAAGATAAAGGTAACAGTGGAACAATAATTTCACATACTCACATCATACACACAAGTTTACGCAAATGTAACTAGGCAAACTTCATCTTGGCATAAAAAAAATGCATGATTTAACAAATCATAAAATGAAAGGTAAACGATTCACTAGGAATATGAAACATCTACATGTCCTTTTAAGGCTTCTTTAGCTGCCACAATAAGGGGATAAAGGCTGCCAAGTGGTTGAGCAAGTTTCAAGAAAGGATGCTGTGAATACAAGACAAAAATTGTCAAAATACAATTCAAGTATTAACTTAAAAGTAAAAATCATAGGAAAAATAAATACATAATATCTATGTTAATATAAATACTTGCAAATGTGTTTTGGAATGTGAATAATTTATTTTTCAGAGGCATAAATTACTATGTATATATAACAGGAGAAAATATATTTTACGATTATATTTCCACATATTTCACAAGTTTTTTTTTTAAATTATTTACTTAAAGTTTCTTTGATTTTGTAACCATAACTTTACCATATATAATTGCTAAGTAAAAACATACAACACCTTATGAAAAAAAATCAAGATAATTTATTAAAAATTAGAATAGCAGGTGATAAAAAACTTAAATTTAAAAAAATTGAAATTATATTATCAACAAAGTAATGTGTTTTGATTAAACATGAGAGGAAAATGAAAGAATCCTAAATTAAAAGAAATATATAACAAATACAAATTATGTATAATTTTACTTGTTAAATTACGACGATACATAATTGTCATTTAGCAAGAACACAAAAAGATTAACGAACAAGAACTTACCTTGAGAAAAGAGTACATATAGTTTATATGAAATATTAGTATCAAATTATTTGATAAAATACCAACTATCTCCTAATTAATAGAAGTGTCTGATAACTGTTAAATTCGAAGCATAAATAGCATAGCAGTAAAAAATTTACCACTAATGAAACTAATAAAAATATATTAATTTGATATCATTGTTATTTTCAGTCATTTAAGTTATGCCAGTACAGGCGATATGAAATACTATTAATAAACACTAAGAAAATATTACTATTTAATAATTTGGGTTTTTCTGTATGATATACAAGGCATCTAGATTTTTAAACTATAAAAATTTATATATAGTTTTAAATATTTGCAAGTTTATTTTTTTAATTATTTTAATCTTATAATCAATCTAAAATACAAATGAATACTGCAAAAGTTTAAACGAATTCAAAATCTACAAAATTAATTTAAATGTCTCCAAGAAATAAGAATTGCTTGAACTAATTAGTGAATAGAAAAATAAAAAATTTTGAATGAATAAATTAAAAGAATTGTCATTCAATCAAATTACTTCTTCATTAAATCAACATTCCTACAAAATCTCAAGTTAGTTTTTTATACAGAAATATCATGTGGAATTGCTCAAAAATTTGCAAACTTTTGGTCAATTACCTAGTATGTTCCACTTAAAATTAGAAGCTATTTAGTAAAGAAAAGCAAACAAGACATTATAGATAATTAAGATAGTCAAACAACATAATTTTATATAACTAAGATGAATTTCTACAATAAAAAGTAATAGAAAACATTTAAAAGTTTATATTAATTTAAAAACAGAACATAATTTGACAAACATACAAACAAATGAACATTGTCAATTAAAAATCCCTATTATTCCATAAATCCTTATTCCTTAAAAAATAAAGGATAATTGCATTTTTTACTACCTTCCATTCTTTATTTTCCTTTTTCGTACTGATATTTTTTCTCTTAAAATTATGTAATTTAATAAAAAAATATTCAAAAAAGTATCCTACAATATTTTATTTTAATCATTTTGATAATTATTTCCCTCAATATAAAATTCAAAATTTTGCATCACTGAATATTATTAAAAGCATTCAATATCAAAATAACAATTCTGTTATTTTGATATTGAACGCTTGTTTATTCCTTTATAATCAGTTCTTATACAATATGGCTTATTTGACAAAGACTAATAGATTAAAGTGAACTTAATAAATGGTTTAAAGTGAGTTGCAAACAACTGTACCAAAAATGTAACATGAGATCAGAAATATCTTCATAGATTAGCAACAGTTAAATAGAAAAAACTTTGTGAAAAAACTTAAAATAGAGAACATGAACATACCTTTAGAAGTGAAGACGCAGAATGTCTTTTGTCGACATCCACTTCTAGGCACTTATCGAGAAAATCCTGAAAGGTGGAAGACAGCTTCTCCTTATCTTTTATATCTGGCCTCCCATTTGTAGCGATAAGATACAGTGCCTGAATGTAAATCAATTATTAAATATGCATTGAAAAATAAGACACAGTTACAAATCTCAGTCTAATTAAAATAATTTAACTTTATTTAAAATAATTTTTTTCTTTGAATGATGAATAGCAGATTTATATGGAATAAAATTTGGACCACAGACTAAACAATAAAATTTTATTTATGTTTTTGATATAGTTAGTTCATTCAGAAAATTTCTTTCTTACTCGTAAAGGATTTTCATTGAGGTAGGGTGGCTCTCCTTCAATCATTTCGATTGCCATAATGCCTAAGGACCATATGTCTACTTTAGGTCCATACTGTTTTTTAGTTACAACTTCAGGTGCCATCCAATACGGTGTCCCAACCATTGTATTCCGCTTGCTTTGTTCAGGAGAAATTTGTGCACAGAAACCAAAGTCAGCTGAAAATAATAAACACAATAAGAGAATCAAAAAATAATTACAAGTAATTAAAATGACAGAAACTACAATGTAAATATAAGTGAAATAATTTCCACTGTGTTATCAAATTCAGACACATGCACTGATAATTTGTGCGTGAAACAGTAAAATCAAAATTTCAAAATATAACTAAAATATTCTTACTTAATTTAACACTGCCATCCATTCCAAGAAGAACATTGTCACTTTTAATATCTCTGTGTATGACTTGGTTTTTATGCAAAAATTCTAAAGCTTTTAAAACCTAAAAATAGTACCAAAATCATTAGAACTATCATCAAAATTAAAATGAAATATTTCTGAAGATAAAATTTATTCCTAAAGAAAAATTAAAGATAAAACTTAGAAATTAATCCGGCTGTATGTGAAGATGCATTGTCATGATGAAGCATTAGTCCCCTAACATTCAGTTCTTGTAGAATTTCTGGAAGATATTTAGTGGTATACCAGTTTGTTGTTACTGTCTTCTGTCCTTCCAACTTGATGGCTTTGACCAATCCCGTACTTCTGAAGAAAATGGCATACATCACTTTTTTCAGTGCGCGTTGTTTTTTCACCATTGTCGGCGTGGGATCATCTTCAAAGACCCATATTTTGCTTTCTTGACGTTTTGGAACGTCAAAAAACGGTATGTACGTTTCATCAGCTGCTACAATTTTAGAAATGATGCGGTGGCCACCATCATTCAGCATTAAAAGTTTCTTTACTGATTCCGACACGCTCCTCTTTTTGATGCTCAGTTAGATTTTGGGGAACCCAACGGGAAACTACTTTTTTCATATGTAATTCTTCATGAATGATTTTGTGTATGGCTGCGGATCCAATGTTAAGTTCCTTCTGTATCATTTGATAGGTATAGCGATTATCATCCATTAACATTTTTCGTATGACAGACACATTATCCGGGATTACTGCCGACGGCGGCCTTCCTGTGTGTTCTTCATTTTGAAGAAAATTGCAACCTCTTCTAAATTTTTTAAACCATCTGAATACAGTAGCACGAACTGGAGATTCATCACCAAATGCTAATTGCAACCGTTGAACACATTCTTCTTGATTCATTCCTGCTTTGAAATTGTAGAAAATCATAGCGCGAAAATGTTCTCGCTTCTACTCCATTTTCTCTTCTGTTTAAAATTTATTCCATGCTAAACAAATTGAAGTAAGTCAGTAAAAAATCGTCTTCTGTGTTAAAATACTTTGTACTTTAAAATTAAACCGTTATTTTTATTTTGTAAATTCTCGTCTGCGCATATCTCAAAAATTTCAGAGTAACCCTTGAATTCCAACTTTCTTATTCCCTAATAATAAAACAAATAACTTGCCCTTTACAATGTCCTTTGAAACTTTCTTAAGATCATGTACAAGTTACATTAAATTTTAATAGATAGCCTATAAAACTATGCATCCATAAACTTATAAATTAATTTCAGAACCAAAGATATCACTCTAAATTTACTATTTTACAAAAATGCCCTTATTTCAAATACCTATGACTGAATTATGTATTGCTTTATGTTACATCATTTAAATTCGATTAAATATTAAATGTGATAACAAAATTAATAATATTCCTTTTTGAAATGTCCAATTTCTCATTGGTAAATATTGGATTATATGAATCCTTCAGTTGCGATGAAATTAAAATGGATTCATATCTTTTTAGACGTACATTAAGAAATTTTTAGCTCTCATAGTTTTTGATATATGTTCTGAAGGTATTTTTAATATCATAATCACATATTAAATATGACCTAATTTTTAATCATAGAATTAGTCTCTCAAAACAAAATTTCTAAATTATAATTTACATATACTTTTCACAAGCAAATTTAAAAAATTGACTAGCATTATTATATAAATTTTTAAGTATTTTTTCAAATTATATGCGATTAAAATATATTTTCTAAATTGTCAAATATAGATTTTTGGTAACAAAACAATTCCCAAAAACAAATGAAAACTTTTACAACTAATTATAAACATTTCTTTTTGTGCAATAATGAAATTAAGCCAGTAAAAGCAGTACTAAGCCAGTTCAGTAAAAGGGTTATTTACAGGTTTAAATACAGTGGAAATAAAGCCTACAATGAATTCATCTTATTCTAATACATTAAAAGTTGTCAATAATGGTTTTAATTCAATAAATTTAATAAAAACAATTACTTCTTGGCAGACAGCTGATATTTGCCCTTCATCCATACATGTTTCTGTAACTACATCTGTAAGAGAACCACCAGGAAGATATTCCATAATTACCTACAAATAAACAAAAACAAATTTTCAATGAATAAATTCAAAAAATTTAACAACAAATAGTTAATTTACAGAAAAAACTAGCCTTTTGCAGAAAGCTAGTAATATTACTATCCTACATTAAAAAAATTGGTTAAAATTTTAAGTAAGAAAGTAAAATGAAATACACAAAACAGTAATTATATATACATTTTGCATACTTTAATGTACAGGTATATAAGGTAATGTTGTCACTTTTGAATATCTAACTAAAAAGTTTTTTTTAAGGAACTGGATTTGGTAACATTTTTAAATTCAATTCAAGCAGTTTAAGATATAACTGAATTAGAGGAGAGAGAGTAGCAGAGTGTGTGTGTGAACACAGTAAAACAAGAATATTCAAGCAAATGTACTTTTCTTTTGCATTTTAACTCTTCAAAGACATAGTACAAGGTTCCTACAGCTTTATAAAAATCAAATTCCAGGAGGTATCAACATTCATGTTAAATAATTCTTTATTTTACCAACTGTTCTTAATCAAATATGCATATAATTATGTATATTCAACAATTTTAAATTACATTTGTAAATAATGGAAATAAATAACTGTAAAAACTAATAAAGAAAATAAAAATATTTTAAATAAAGAAAATTTGAGAAGCAATCATTAAATATAATTCTAATTTATTTCAATTAGAATTATATTTAATGATTGCTTCAAAGCCTTTAACGAATTTACGATGATAAAATTTTATTTAAATAATCAATATTCTTTACATTACTAAATTATAGTGTATAAATTATGGGCAATTTTAGAATTTTTAAATGTCTTCATTATATTTTTATCTATTAAGTTAATAACTTCTGATCTATTAACTATTGAGTATTTCAAGATGTGTATAACACAATTTCTCTTCAAATAAATATATTTCAAAGCAAAATAAATACAACTATTAGATAAATATTCCAAGATTACTTTTTAGTAATTAATTTTTAATAAAAACAATTCTTTTATTTATTTTCAAACTGTTTTAAAACTATCCAATTTCCTATTCATATTCTAGACTTTTCTATTTCATTAATCATTCAATACATTTTCATATTTCTTGGTTATTTATATATACAAAATATAGCTGTTAGAAAATGCTACTTTCCATGTCAGCTTTGATTCAATTCATTATTGATACTGAGTAATAACTGTTGCTCCTCTGAAATACCACAGTGACACATGTTTGATTTGCAATAAAGTTAATTTTTCATGTTCATTTATGGCATTTTCTAAATGCTTCTTTTTGATTTTCAGTACATCAATTTCTTCAAGAAGTGCTTTTCATTTTGCCTGTTATTGAGTGTTTATTATTATGTTTTAATTTATTGAAATATAATTTAAATTTTTGCCTGTCACCAGCAGTAAAACTAAGTAGGTCTTTACTAATTATTATAGTGATGACAACTCCATTGTTTTGGACTTGATCACCAATGATGCAATTAGCCACAATTGACTGATTATTTAAATTTTCTATCATCAAATTTTTGTTCAGAGAAAACCCACGTTCAACAAATGCTTGACTATGACAAAGTATTAAAATCAAATTAACTACTTTCCATCAGTGAACAATTATTTCGTCTATTTGAGAGAAAGATGAAATAAAAAGTATCCATTCTATCTTTAATGAGATTAAATTTTTCATCAATACAATCATGAAATCTTACATTTGGTTGTAATGATCTAAACTTTTTTACAAAATTATAAAATTCTTTTTTTCAGAATTATGCAAAAGACTATCTTTGTATGGTTTTTCCGAGGTCCATTGGTCATTAAAAAGACACTTTCCACCAGGAATATTAAATAATTTATTTCAGTTTTCATTTCATTGATAAACAAATTCATTCCTTTTCAGTGAAATTATATGCAATTTTTACCAAGAAATATATGGAAAGTATATTTAAACTCAAAAATTTTATATTTAAATATTAATATTCAGTGACTTTTATACAACAAAAAGACAAACAAATAGAAAAAGAATAAAATTAACCTTCTGAACATGAGAAATTTATTAGTAATTACTCTTCACTTCCTTTTATACACACTGAAATCTAAATACTACAAGCAGTCCAGACTGAAATTGATCATTATGAAACTACTGAGGTTGAACTATTTTAGAAAACAATAATGAATTCAATCTAATATTGATTGTGCTACCATCTAGTGGTAATATTAAAAACTAATACTCAATTTGGTTTTCAAAACATTTCATGGAAAATTTTAAAATATAATCAAAACTGTAAAAATGTAATTTAATCAAAATATAATTTAAAATATAAAAATTTATAAAATTTTAAAATAAATAATTAAAAAACTCAAAAAATATAACATTAATATATTATAGGGTAGATCATTTTTATAATGCAGAATACTGTTTCTAGACTTCATTATCTATTGCACCAGAAATCTTTTGCCAGCCATTACCATATCATAGACTAACTTTTCTACTTAAGGTTAATAATTTCAATGAAAGGGTAGTTTAGTATGATTTGGGTTCTTCATAAAAAAATTATCAAATTAACAGAAAGGAAAGAAAAATCTTTATAAATCCAGCATTTGGATTCTTGAGCAGTTTTCTTCCAAAGAGTCATATTTAACTAACACATGAAGTTTTCTTGCATTTATTGTTTAAAAAAATGCAACTTCAATCTTTATAAAAGATTGCTGAGAACAAAGAAATAAATCTTAATGATTGATTGATTGATCCTGTGATAAAAGACTAGTCAAACGTATAAGATGGACTGTATTAAAAATTCAAGAAAGACTTATGTAAAAGATTAAAATGGATAAATTTAAGTAGAATTTAACTAGAATTCAAGAAACCAATCGCATGTACAATTGCAAACAAATTTCTATGGGGTTTAAATCCAATTAAGTCTGATAAAATTAAATTTGTGGTATTAAAAAAACATTATGCCTAAATTATTGAAATTGGAACAGACAGTTAAAATATGGTGTACTATATATGGTACATAACACGTAATAAATTGGAGCACTCAGATACAAGAATAAGTGCTTGTGTTTACATGTATGTGTGCAAATGTATGTTAATCTAGTATGTCCAGTGTGAAGGCATGTGAATATTATATCAACTCTTCGCATGGGAGCAACTGGGAATGAAAGAATGTGAGAGGAAATATTATATAATCTGTAGTTAGTTAGCAAATCCCAAGTTTTCTGAGGAAATAAAATCTTTGACAATTCGTTTAATGTCAGAAAATGTTAATGCTTTATGAAAAAAGTCAGTGGCAATTTTAGCAGTATTATCTGTGAATTCATTCCCAGAAATGCCAACATAACTTGGAACCCAACAAAACAAGATGTCAAATACTTTACTCTTCAATATATTTAAAGTATCTAATATTTCCACAATAATTGGATGATATTTGTCAATTAAAATGGTCTAATTGCATCATCACACTCCTGCTATCTATATCAATACAGTATTTTGAATGAAAACTGGATTGTCTTAGTTCTACATTATGTAAAATAGCAACAGCTTTGGCTGTGTAAGCAAAATATGATACATGAAGTTTATAGCTGTAAACTGTATTTTCAACAACAACCAACATGACCACTTGATTTTGAGCCACCAGTATATACAGGGATGTAGGAGGAATAATGAGAATGAATGTGTGAGAACATCTGTTGCAAAATAAGGGGAGATGTGGCTGATTTACAATATCTAGTAAAGGGATAGATTATATTGTCAATAGGGATGTTCCAAGGAGGAAATGTTGAAGCATCTGCAATTTAGATTTGTAAACCAAAGAACTCAGATAACAGAAGTGAGTTTTTACACTCATAAAATGATAGTATGTTATGTGGCAGTGCATTATATAATCTTCTTAGAGAGAAACAATCATAAATCTCAAAAGGTGTTGTAAGGCTGATAGCATTTTAAAATAATAATATAGAGACAGTTGCTTACATCTCAGATCAAGAGACAATTGGCTGCAAATCATATAAAGGCTCTGAACAGGAGAAGTTTGAAATGTTCTAGGACAGATTCATAAAGCTGAGTGATGTACATGGTCTAAATTGAGCCATTCAGATGATTTGGCTAATCCCTAAATTATGCTACTGTAGTCAGTTCGATAGAATAACCAACTGATACACACAGAGTAACGCCTTACGATCTGCAACGGCAAGAGAGCACTTTGAGAATATTTAATGACTTCTCACACCTTTTGTGCAAATCTAAGATATGTGGTAGGAAAGTTAATTTTTTGTCAAACACTAGCCCAAGAAATGAAATCTGAGTAACTACAGGAATAGTTGTCCCTCATATTTTAATTTCTGTAACAGGGTGGGGTTAGTTTTTCTCCAAAAAATTATTTTGGATTGACAAAGAGAGCCCATTTTCATTACATCAAGCAACAAGATTATTGACAGTAGTTTGTAATTGCCATTCAATCAGTGGCATATTGGAACTCTGACAAGAAATTTGGAGATCATCAACATATAATATTCCATGGACTGATCATTGTAATACATGAAGAATGTTGCTGATGTAAATATTAAAAACAGAAACATTTAAGACACCTCCCAGAGGAACCCTCACAAATTGGATAAATGGATTGGTTAAAACAGATTCTATATGGACATTAAAAATACAAGAGTTAAAAAAATATTCAGAGTAAAAATGGGAAAATTCCTTTGAAATTAAAATTATATAATGGGCAAAGAATTCCATAATGACATGTCTTATTATAGGCTTTTCCAATTTAAAAAAAATAGACACCAAATGATGTCTCCGTAAAAAGGCATTCTTAATTTGTGTTTCTAAGTATGCAATATTATCTAGATTGGATCGACCTTTATGGAATTCACTTTGATAAATTGCTATGTACTAATTATGTTCAAGTAGATAAGCAAGGCTGACAATAATCATACGCTCCAAATTTTCAGCGAAATAACTTTTGAAAGCAATTAGATGGTAGTTTTGAGGATTTTTTAGATTTTTCCCAGGCTTTAGTATTGGAATAACAATTGTTTTGTTCCAGAGACTGGGATAGACATATTTATCCTATAATCTATTGAATAGCTCAAGAATGTTTTAAGATTCCTGGCTAAAAAGACAAAACATCTTGTGTCCTGAGAAGTATTTTTTAGTATGGGACAGTGCTCTCTGCAGTTCCAGCCAAGAGAAAGTGCAATTATATGGTTGTATGGCTTTATCATGCAACTTTATAGGTTTCTTTTCAGCTCACTCTTTGGTTCTGCGAAATTTAGGATCATATGAGATTCTCTTGCAAAAGTTTCACCTAAAAGATTGGCATTATCATACTGAGAAGAGTATGTGACAATTTCTGTAATATTGGGAGAAAGAAATCCTGATATAAACCATAGGCAGCTTTAACTCTTTCACTTTGCTGTGATTGAGGAGACATATCTTATCCAAAATTCATTTGACTATTTCGCTGTACTTGATGAGCAAAAGCTTTGTTGAAAGCTATGAAATTTTCTATGGTAGATACAAAAAAAAAAATCCACAACTTTTTCTGTTTTTTGTATGACACTTGGTTTTTTGTATTGTTCCACCAAGATTTATGATGTTTGCATGAAATTGGGGAGGGTTTGGGAGTAGTGCTTTTGGCAGCATCAGTAACTTTTTGCACAGCATCATTAATATCCTCACTTCTAAGCATGCTGTCAGTAATCATAGCTAATTGACAGTAATATGACCAATCTGCATGATAATAAGAGTGGAAAACTTGTGGTCTATTTATATCAATTTGGTTTATAATTAAAAGAAAATGATCGCTGTTATATAAATCAGTTTAAATACTAAATTTCAATGAAGGTAAAATTGCAAATAGCTAAATCTAATGAATGAAGAATTTTGACAGTTGGTGGAAATAGGTTATTTCTGTGGAATTTAAGATGCAGATTTTGTTATTAGAAATAAAGTGGTTAATTATATGACAATGAAAATTCATATTATCATCACCCCTAGGGTGTTATTACCATTAACCTGTTTTAGGAAAAGCTAGAGTTCGTGGCGTACTGATATAGCCTGTAGCGATGTGTTACAAGAATGCTTAAAACTCCAGTCACATATCATAGTTCACATCTTTTCTCATGCAGTTATAACCATGCAATCTAAAACAATATTGAGGCTTCAAGAATGTTTTTTGGATGGTAAAATACTTTGGATAATAAAGTTTAATAATTATTTTTATATATTTTCTATATGAGTACTTAAACCTTGACAGTTCCAAGAAATGAAGATTACAATTAAGTAAAACTGAATGCTTTGATCTGGAGCAAGCCATCTATAGGGTTCAGATGAATCTTCACTTAAGAGTGTTTCATCATCTGAATGATCTACTTTCAAGGTACCTATTTTAAGAATAAATATAGAGTTTGCTCATAAAAGGTAATTTATGAGGCCCTTCTTCTGCATGTTTCAATTTTTGGTATCTTTGGGACTTTAATTTTGCAAAAGACTTTGGAGATATACTTTTTAGAATTTGTGAGACATTCATATTAGAAATATTTGAGGATGATTTTGAAATCAGAAGACGTAAGTAATCTGTTTGGGTACTGCAAGATTTCATGACTTTTTTGACTGCTGGTGAATAAGTAATACCTTGTTGAAGGGTACGAGATGACACTGTATCCCCGTGTTTAGTGTAAGATAAATTTTGTTTTATCTACACTGATGGTGTTCCCACCTTATCGTGGTGGTGTGGTTTGTGTGTGCTAATGATCCCGAGAGCTATGCCGGCGGGAGCTTCGGCTCCTGGCAGGGTCACCCAAGCCGGACAGGTCAGTTTGTTTGGTTTGTTCGTCGCTCAACGGTCATTTTTGCACACGAAGGCTAATTAGACCGGGACCTATGGTTTAAAGTGGATTCCGAACCACTACAAACATCCATGCCCAAGGTGGGATTCGAACCCGCGAACTGTTGAACCGAAGGCAAGAGCGCTAACCATTCGGCTGCCAGCTCGGTGCCGGACAGGTCAGAGGGGAGGCACCAGACAAAGTGGAACACTCTGGTCCTCTAGATTGGGGGTTGGGCGCAGGGCCAATCCCCTAGCCCCGTAAAAATCCTCTGATTCAGAAAACTCAAAGAAACACTCTTGAACTGGCTATTGTTAGACGACCAGGCACGAATTCGGATTTGGCTTTTGGAACATGGAATGTTAGAAACTTGTTTAGTAGTGGGGCACTGAAGAAACTCACTGACATATTTTTGGAGTACAAACTTGACGTACTTGCTATCCAGGAAATGCGATGGACTGGGAAAGGTGTAATGGACAAGGGAAATTGCAGCATATACTACAGGTGCCATAACAAAAAACATCAATTTGGAACTGGTTTTATAGTTAGTAAAAGAATTTGTGACAAAGTAATTGATTTCAGACCAGTGAATGAACGAATGTGTAGTTTATGTATTAAGGGTAGAACCCACAATATTTCAATTGTCTGTGCCCATGCCCCAACAGAGGAAAAAAAAGGTGAAGAAAAAGATGAGTTTTATGATCTTCTTGAAAAGACATACAGTGAATGTCGCTCAAATGATGTGAAATTGGTTATAGGCGACTTCAACGCAAAGATAGGACATGATACTAGTCTGAGTAAATTAATGGGAAATGAAAGTTTACATGAGGAGACAAGTATAAACTGTTTTAGACTTCTTAATTTCGCCATCTCTAATAACATGGTAATTGGAAGTACTACATTTAAACATAAAAGAATACACAAAGTTACTTGGAGATCTCCAGATGGACAGACCCAAAATCAAATAGATCATTTACTAATCAATCTGAGACATAGAAGCTGCCTCATGGACACCCGAACTTACCGGGGAGCAAACATAGATTCAGACCACTTTTTGGTGGTTTCCAAGCTACGCTACAAAATTAACAAGTCATATCATAAAAGAAATGACAATAACAATGAGAGGATAGATATTGAACACCTGAAGAGGACAAAGATTGTGAATAATTACAATATGGAAATAAAAAATTCAATTGTAACAAGTGACAGATCCCATACAGTGGATTCTATGTGGCAGAACTTAAAACAAGCCATTATCAATGCATCCAGAAAGACTATTACAGTGTTAGAGAAAAATAAAAATAAAAACGCATGGTTTGATGAGGAGTGTAGTGAAATAACGAAGAAGAAGAACGAGGTATATAAGATCATGATCCAGAAACACTACACAAGAAATGCGGAGGAGAGATACAAAGAATTGAGGAGAGAGGAAAAAGAACCCATAAAAAGAAAAAGAGGGAATATTTAGAAGATCTCTATAGAGACATTGAACACTTGAAGTCTCAGAAGGAGGCTAGAAAGTTTTATCAACTTGTAAATAATGTGAGGGCTGATTATAATCCCATTACTACCACCTGTAAAAAGAAAAATGGAGATCTCACCCGTGACCCAGATGAAGTTTTGGCTCGTTGGCGTGAATATTTTATGGAACTTTTGATGGGTAAAGATAAAGTGGAAGACCTGACCACTCTTGCTGTGCTGCCATCCTTGTCCTCTAATGATGAGGACTTGGAACATAATATACCATCTATACATGAAGTTGAAGCAGCTTAAAAAGCTAAATAACAATAGGTCAGCTGGACCCGATGGTATTAAAGCCGAACTCCTCAAAACCAATGAAAGGAGTCTAAACAAAGCAATTCATGATTTGATCTGTTGCATCTGGACACAGGGAAAAATGCCCACTGAGTGGGAAGAAGCTTCTGTCTATCCTATTCAAAAAAAATTGGAATGCAACAACTATAGAGGAATATCCTTTCTTAACACGGCTTACAAAATCTTCTCCCTTATTCTATTCAATCGGCTAACATACTACACTTCCAATATTATTGGAAATTACCAGTGCGGATTTCAGAGGGGAAGAACAACGACCGACCAACTACACACTATAAGGCAGATCCTGGAAAAAACAAAGGAATATAATATTGATACGTACCATCTTTTTATCGATTTTAAAGCTGCCTATGATTGTGTTTTTCGCGACAAATTATTAGAAGCAATGCTAGAATTTGACATCCCAATGAAGCTGGTTAGCCATACCAGGATGACTTTAAAAAGAGTCTCCTGTAGAGTAAAAATCTTGTCAAGTCTCTAGGAGCCTTTCTTTACTGAAAAAGGCCTTAGACAGGGAGATTCCCTGTCCTGTCTACTGTTTAACATTGCTTTGGAGAAGGCTATCAGAGACTCTGGTATAAAGACCAGTGGTACTATCCTACATAGAACAATTCAACTTCTTGCCTTTGCCGATGACATTGATATTATAGGAAGATCAAAGAGATCTATCATTGAGGCTTTTATACCGCTTGAGAATGCGTCAAAGGAAATGGGACTTATTATTAATGCACACAAAACAAAATTTCTGATTGAAACAAATAAAACTTTTGACCCAACACCTTTGAGGATAGGTGATTATACTTTTGATTCGATAAAACAGTTTAGTTAGTTAGGAACTTTGATCTCATGTTACAATGATTTAAAAATCGAAATTAATAATAGAATCTTTCTTGCTAATAAATGCTTTTATGGCCTCAGAAGCCAATTCAAATCTGGGTTAATTTCTATAAATACAAAATTGAACCTATATAAAACTCTAATCAGGCCAATTGTTCTGTATGGTAGGGAATGCTGGACCCTCATTAAGACAGAGGAGGAAAAGCTATTGATCTTTGAAAGAAATATTTTGAGGAAGATTTTTGGACCCATCCAAGTGTGTGGAGGATTTTATTCAATCATGAAATCAATAGAAAATATAGCAAATACAGTGGGGCTGATATTGTAAGAATCATAAAGGCATTACGAATAAGATGGTTGGGCCACCTGTACAGATGCACCGATTCGTTTCCCACCAAAAAAGTGACATTCTCAAAAATCGAAGGGATTCGTCGTAGAGGACGTCCACCCATGCGGTGGCTGGACGATGTTGAAAAAAACCTCAAAATAATGGGAGTCAACCGATGGAGGGCTGTTGCAGCTAATAGAGTCTGCTGGAAGAAGATCAGGGAGTCAGCCTTGGCCTGCAATGGGCTGTTGAGCTTATGACGAAGAAGAAGAAATTTTGTTTTATTTTCACAATAGTGTTATTGTTGCTTATCCCCGACTGGCATGACAGTACCATCACACCAGCCCCATGAATCCAAAAATAGTCAGTCTCTCAAGCACCACCTCCGGTCTCAAATCCATGTCCCCTCTCTCACACCCAATGCCCTGAAAAATATGAGATGGGGAGGCCTGACCCAAACAACATTTGGGACAGAGAGGGTAGACCTTGGTACCAGAGACGTGTCTCTGAGCAAGCAGGTGGCCACTTCGCAGTCTTGTCAAAGCCGTTTGACTGCATCTCTTGTGTTTACCCACTAGTGCGGAACCAGGATGTTTGTATGTGAACCATTCGTGGGTAAAGTATCAAAATTTTCTAACCCAAGATTCATGAAAAGTGGGGTATAAGATCAGTTTCTGTTGGTACAAAGTACCTGGAGCACCCAAGGCAGAACCCAAGGGTAGAAGTCTGACTTTGCTTCATTGCCCCAGGCTTTAGCTGGACATAGTGGAGTGGCCTTCACGCCTTGGGTGATCCTACCAGGAGATTACTCTCCCGACGTACTTCACCCACTCCGCCCAGGAACACCCCCTCACTAGCAACTAGTGCACACTATGAGGTAGCCTGTAGGACTTGAGGGGGATAAGATATACACAATAGTAAAATTTTAAATAAGGGAGTAAGAGAGATGTTCATCACAATATTGATGTTTTTTTTTCTTTTGTAATTGACATTAATTGTTGTCATGTCGACTGAAGCACATCGAGAACAAGTCAAATGTCCCCTACAAGTAATTTTTGCGTGTCCAAAACATTGATATTTTAAGCAAGGTACAAGATTTGGAACGTAGGGTCGAACAAAGCAATTTAGATAACTAACTCTAATAGATTGATGTAGTGTAGAAGTTGCAAATGTGAGTATGAAATGTTTAATTTTTACAATTGTGTCCTCTCTTCTGAATGTAATGTGCTATACATGTCATACTTTTTGATCAACAAGATTATGCAAAATTTCCTCTTCTGAAACATTAAACAAATTATCTGTTGATATTATTCCTTGCATAGAGCTTAACTTACTATGGGGAGATACTATAACATCAATATTGCCAAGACATGTAAGTTTTAGAGGGGTTTTGGACAGTTCAACTCATAAAACTTCAATCAAGAAATCACCAGATTTCATCTTGAAAATGTTTTTGACATTTCTAACTGTACTAATAAGACTTATTAATTAAGAAAGGAGAAACAATCACATTTGCTCTCAGTTCTTTTAATAACAAAATATTTCTGACATTGCATTGTTTGTTGCTCCATAGGGAGTAAAGAATTAGAAGTACACTCCATAAAAAAGCTTCATTATTTCAAGGCCTAAATGATCACCCACCATCAAGCTCAACAAGGGAATGCAGGATAACTGCACCAGTGCTAGCCAGACCCTATATGGTTTCAATATATCTTTGAAATGGCATTTACTCTTATTGAGTCACTCAGCAAATATATGATTGCTTGATTCATGTAAGCCCTAATGCACTGAGGACCACAACACACCTCCCATTTACCTGATGCAGAGGCCAAAGTAATGTGTTGGTCTCTGGGAGCCTTAATTACCAGGATCCTCATTTAAAATTCACATGGGTCTCCAGGCACGACAAACACAGAAATGATTTAGCTCACAGGAGAAGCTAATAACAACAGGGTGACAACAGCTAATACCAGAGGCTGTCAAAGAAGAATCCTTTTTACAAGGCAATCATAATGAGGAAGGAAGGGAAGAAGAAACAAAGAAGAAAATGAGAAGAAAAGAAAGATGAAGAAAGATCACTTGGGATTGTGACACCTGTGTTTACTTAAAGAAAACAAATTCCTTGAGGGAAAAATTAATCATAAATTAGAGTTTTAAATTTAAAATGGCTCTTGTTACAGAAAATATCCAAAATTGTAGTTAGGAATCTGACAAAAACTTATTCTTAATCAGCGTATGTAATATTCCAAATGGATTCTGGAATTACAGTATATAAATGTATAATATTATTAAGTTATAATATATACTTTTATGAGTTCCTTATCATGCAAACATAAAACTATTTATTTTCAAATTAATTAATTTTATCATCACATTAACAAACAGTTAATACCTTTTAGACACTAATTTCTTTTAAATATCAATTATAAGCATTTTTGATAATGTTTATCTCATTGTTAAAGAATAGTTTATATAATTGTAATTTTAATAATTATAAAAATGGAGACAATGTTATCCATTAAATACTAACCCAAAGTTCATCCTCAACTAAAAAACTATCTAAATAGTTCACAATATTAGGATGTTTCTTTTCACGCATTACTAAAATTTCATTGATAATTAATTCCTTCTTTGGTTGATTGGCTAAATTCATTTGTTTGATAGCTACCTCTAAGCCAGTACTTTTTTCTTTAGCAGTATATACTGTTCCAGATGCCCTGCAAAATGAAAATGAAAACTGTAGATTCATACAATATGAACACACCATCATACCTGTAAATATTCAACACAATGTAAACTTATTATTCATTGTTTAAAATCTATTTAATTTTCAGTTCATTTTTATAAATATAACATTTAAGATAATAGTGAACATCAAACTTCAATTTAGTTATATTACTTGGATACATTTAATAGTCAGTTTCTAAAATTTATGTTTAAAATTATTTTATCAAAAATTTTTTTAATAAAATATCTCTGATTTATATGCACCAATTTTTTCACTTTCTAAATCTATTTAATTAATAAATACTGAACTTGACTGATCGAGAGATCAATTATGCTAAAATCTTTAATTTCACTTTGAAATTAATAACATCCTTTTCTATAACTTTTCCTATTAAGGTATGACAAAGTTTGAAAGTAAAATTTTTATCACATTAATCAGTTTATAATATTTCCTTTTGATACTTCACATAAAAAGATTAACTCTTTCTAGTTCAACTATTTTACTCTCCATTTTCTCTCACACATCTAATTTCAATCAAAAGCAATTTATATAGCTTAACATTTTCTATGCTAATTTTACTTGTTTTACTTAATATTCTTATATCAACATTCTCCCTTTCATACTACCAATTACAATAGTAGAAATTATAAATTGATAGAAAAGCACATACATTTAATCAGAAAATGTATTTGATAGTTGCACTATAACAGGTTGAGCATTAAGGAGATTTTAATCAATGGGTGGACTACTGAAACATTTTGGGGTGATCGTCGATGCTAATTTTTATGATATGCCTATCTAAAAATCTTGTTTAACCCCCAATCGGTATTGAAAATGATTGCAAGTCAAATAAAAAATTAAAAGTAGCTCATCAACCAGAAAAGTTTGCTCAGCCCTATGTTACAATACTCCAAATTTTGTAATTCTTAAATACTTCTGATACTATTTTTCCCCCATTATTATAAGTAACTAGCAAACAAAGTTCAATTTTCATTCCCATTTATTTTAAAATGATTAAAATATTTAAACTGATTAAAATAATTGATATTACATATTATCAAACAAGAATTTTAGAAGCATGCAAGCCATAACACACTGGATATACTGAGATTATAGCTATAATTATTTTAGTTTTGTTACACTTTTTATATTTCTCTATAATATTACTGCTTTGATAGTCTAAACATCCAAAGTTTCTAAGAATTAGCCTTAGGAATTAAGCCAAATTTATTATTACATTATATTTGCTGTAAAAATTCAAAATTATCACAGCATTTCCAGTTGCAAACATAATTAAAAATTTCGTACAGTATGAAAAACACATTTCATTTCATAAAAAACAATATGAAACTTACATCATTAAGTAATAATTCTATTTTGAATTGTTGCAAGAAAAAGTCTTATTAACTAAAACACGTGTTCATGATAAAAAGTAAATTATTGATATGAACTGTACATGTACTAATTCATAGAATATAATAATTAGTGGAAAAAAAAGTTTTAAGCTAAGTTAATAATTAAAGATATTACACAGAAAAGATTATATAAAATACAAACAAAACATATTTACCCATCAAAAAAATGTCAATAAATATTTAAAATTAAAAATGTTATATTGCAAAAATGAAATTGCATATTTTAAAATGAGACAAGATACTATAACACAAATAAATTTCAATAAACCAGTTTAGAGCAAAGTTAACAGAAAAGGTTTTTAAAATTTAAATTGTTAACTTAAAGAATGTGCTTTAATATGTAAATTCAATGAATTTTAAAGTACATTCAAGCAAGAAATTTATAACATTTATCTGAATTTTAAAAGATAAGAAAAAATATACTTTAAGTTTTTGTATAGATTATAAAAATGTACAGAGTATAAAATGTATAAAACACATAATCATATATTTTTTATACATTTTAATATATCAGACTTTACAATAAATCTTGTAACCAAGAAAGCATTTTAATATTTAACAATCTTAAAAGCTTATTTTAGAACTTGCTTCTTCACAACAAGGAGTACATTAGATAAGTTTAAAAAAACAGCACATTTCACTATTCATAATATTTGGGATGATTTAAAAGCACCTTTAGTTAATCCTTGCTGAGATTTTAAATTTTTAACTTAACACATATAAATTCTTTGTGACATAATAATAGAACTTATTCAGAAAAATACAGCTCATATTATAGTTCTGTGCCTGTTCCCTATAAAAAATTTTTTAAATACTCAGCTTAAATGAGCACTATGATCAAAAGTCAACAATTGCAAAAATTAATAGATTTAATTAATTTTTTGGTAATTTTAAAAACATATTTTTCTGCAATTTAAAATTACAAAAAAATTGGCAGATCTTTTTTTTCCAAAAAATTTATTAAAGGCAAAAAATTACCAGATACAGGATTGATGTTGGCAAGAAAACTTAATAATGGGGCATTATGGATAATTTTTTTAATTAATGATTTTTATGATTCTTTTTTTTTTTTTTTTTAATCCTACGCCCGACCTTGGTTTTTCAACCATCAGTCACTGTCGGGCAGCCCAATACAATCTTGAGGTGAATGAAAAGTCATCTTCCACAGAATTTCTAACTGCGACGTCCGAAAGTCCAGGGCAAGTGAAAAGGTGGTCACCAGTCATGTCCTCTAGTCCACAAAAAGGGCAGATTGGAGAGTCCTTCAAACCCAAACGGTGAAAGTGTTTTTGCAGATAATCATGCCCAGTTATATTCATAATTCTAATTTGCACCATTTTTCATGCATTTGATGCTTGGAAATTTGTTTTAGGGCATTTGATCATTGTGGTTTATTATGAATTTCACTTGGGATGAAATCAAAATATAAATACTAAGAATTAAATAATTTTCTGTATGGTTAGAATTGCATTTAAATGTTATTATGTTTAATTATTTCCACTGTCATAAAAAATGAAATTATATTTTATTACCATGCAAGTCATTTCTACTGTTATATTTTCTCATTAAAACTGTCCATTAAATATGTTTCATGTTTAATAGAATACACATTAATAGTTTTTATTGAGAATTTTTGATTTTGAGTCAGAATTATTATTTTATTTTGTACCCAAAAATTTCAAAAATTATTAACTTCTATCATATTTTTTTAGATTTGAAAAATTATAAGTTTAGTTATATAATTGTTAGTTGAAATATGTAAAATACTTTTTATACTTAAATAACGTTTAATTATTTTTAAAATGCATTCATATTTTAAATATCTAATTAAAGAAAATTATAATTAAAATAATCTATTTGAAAGATTTAAAGTTCATTACTTTATAATCATGATTAACTTTTTAATTTAATGTCATTACATAAAATTCTTATTGATTTATTTGAAAAATCTTAAATTTATTTTTTTTATAATCCTGTCATTAAATTTCAAGTTGCATATTTTCCAAAATTTCTGTTAATTTATAATATTAAAAATTTAATCAATTCTGTTTATTGTATTATTTGTAAACAGAAATGAAAAATTAAAAATTCTATTTATTTTACTTATTTTTTCCCTGTTTCTTACATGATTGTAATTGTAATTAAAAATTTACACCCATTAGGATTGCTAACCAATTTCCAATACTTACATCATCCACAATTTATCAGAAAAAATTGTCAAACAGCTGCACCATGACTATACTGCTCATTTTTATTAATTTATCTTAGACAAAATGCAATTATTTGTTCCATAGATACTTGACAAAGTAAAATATAAGGATTAAAGTTGCCAATTAAAATTTAATGAAATGAAGTTTAAATAAACAAAGTATCCTAAGTAACTGAAAAAATAAACAAGAGAAGAGTGGAATGATAGATTAAATAATAATAAACAAAAAATCTTTTGCAAATACATTATACTAAATTAATAATTTTGTTTGAAAGAAGAAAAAGAATATTGTGAGAAGTGGAAAGAAATTTTTAGTGAACAATGAAATGTATCCAAACAAATACATGTATTTAAATTTGCCATCATAGCTTTGGGAAAAGCTAACTCATGTCTGGCCACCAGCGAGACTTCTCTACAAGCCTCTGTGAGAGCACATTTCTGTAAGGAGAAAGAAGGTGTTGCTTTAACGCAAAGACTAGATGAAATCTCATGCATGAGACAGAAATCAGTAGCTGTATTAATTAACTTTTCTTATGTGAGTAGTGAAAAGTATGAATATACTGATGTCAATATCAGAACAAATCATTATGAGCTATACAGTTATTCAATGTTGTAACTCATTATATGAAGAAATTGAGTATGTAGCTCACCCAAAACCAAATATTTGAAAATGAAATATGATATGAAATTTAGGAAAATAAAACATGATGAATAGAGAATACATAAACAAACATAGAAGTTAAATGATATTCTAATGAAAATATAATGAAAACTAAAAGTGAATCAGCATTAACAAATATTAAAATGAAATCAGGAAAATAAAATTAAAGAAAATTATCAAAGGAAAAAAAATATTCAAAATATAATCAACTCAAAATGCTTCAAAATGGATGAATGAAACAGAAGTAAGCAATATGAGTAAAAAAAATTAATAAGATAGCGAGATAAACAATCAAAGCATTTATCAGACAAGGCAGGAGCACATAAATGTTATTTGATTATATCAAAAGTGGTTGGCAATTAAAACTGCACCTAATGAATTAAAATGAATTTTTTTAAGTAAACAGTAAAAATTAGAATAAATTTAAGGCAATTATTTTATAAAACATAACAGATTTAAGATTTGAATGGACATTACAACAATATTTAAATAACTTTTTCAGAGAATGTAAAAATGAAAATTTACACAGAATATTTATCTAGAACAGTAGCAAATTTAATTGATATTAGAACCACAGAAATGTTAACATTTTTAATTAATTTTGTGATTCAACAAATGGTTGGCTGGGTGGGTGGGTTTTACGGTGCAAAGTCCAAAAATGGACATGCTGTGCCAAGAGTAAGATTTTTGTAAAAAAACTTTCTTATTCATTAAACAATTAATTTTTTTAAAATTCAAGCAACATTAAAACTTTAAAAAACAGAAAAAGTGTACATAGTAATCTTAAAATCTAGTTATAAAAGTATAAAAAACAAAAAATATCAAAATATATATAATTTTGAAATTTATAATACAAATTAAATAAAATGTAAGAAACCTCTATTGCTCTCAAAAACGCGAATAACTTTCGATTCAACAAATAGGAATAAATTATACAAAATATTAGCTCTAATGAATTAATTCAAGAGAATAAAATTAAAAAGAAAAAACTGGTGAAAGAAAAGATTTTTATAAAATTAAAACCAAATTTTTTCATAGTTTCAAAAGAAAATATTAATATAAAAGTATATGGAAAGTCAGCCCCCATGCAAAGAATCAAATATGAGACAAAGAAATAAAATTAATTTAAACCCTTTTGCGACTAACGGGACACATATGTCCCAAGCAAAATTCAAAAAAATTTGTCGGTACAGAATCTCTTCTTTGTCTTAAGGGAGGCATTCCCATCAGTCCTGCCAACATTTTTGAATGTGTTTTCATCCACAGCGAATAGATGGCACTACCGTACGCAATCATATTCCCACCTTTTGGAAGTATTGCATCGGCTTATTTCGAATTCTGGGAACATAAATGCTTCATTTTTTGGAAAATATTGCATATATTCGATTAAATTTTGATTAACCATAAATCTAAGGTTAGGTACATAGTTCACAAAGAGAATTATCTCAAATAAACTGGTAAGTAGGAAAATTTTATCTCAGTTTTTATTGTCGGGACATGTGCGTCCCTCTCATCTTGGATAATGGGAACATGTTGTCCCAACAGTCATATGTGATCAAGTAGCTTGATATTCTATTTTCAATTACTTTTGCAATCGTTACTTATTATTTTTAATTTAGGCACAAATTATTTCAGTCTAAGGATGACTCGATGCGGAAAAAAAACTTGTCGCGAAAAGGTTAATAGTTGTTACACAAGTAGTTAAAATTTTCGGTTTGCTAAGGACCATCCTAAATGTTGTAACATATATAGATAGTAGTATAAAAGAAACTGAACAAGAGTGAAATACAAAAATTGGATAATTAGTGAAATTTATAACACAATTATATAAAATTTTAATTTTCATCATTGCATTACATAAAATTATAATGGGAATAATTTGAAACATACATTAATATAACAATAAATATTTCAGTTTTGTTAGATGTAAAAGAAAATCAGGACTTACGAATTTTTTATCTGTTTATTTTCTTTATTGTTTTTTTGTATTACAGATTCTTTGTTTGTAACATATATGATTATATTTTCACACTTAATCTGTGACATTAAAATCCACAGAGAACCTGGGTTTAATCAGAATGTCTGAAGTATGAAAAAACAATATATTTACAAGATATAGAGACCAATTTGGCTTTAAAAGCTCTAAGTTTTCAGAAGAAAAATAATTTTTCATAAGAAATAAAGCTTTTCCATAAAAATTATGAGTTCTTTAGTAAAAGACACCAATAGTAAATGTACATGTAATTTTGCTTTTTTTTGAGTAAATAGTAAAAAGATGTAACTGTTTACCTCTAATAGAGAAAGCATTATTATGACTTTCACGATATTATTCAATGTTCCAGGAGAGGAGATTTTTTTTCCCAAATACCACAGGCAATTAAATAAATTACCTTCATACTTTTGAATGGTGAAAATTCTAATACAGATCTCAAATTAAATTACTAATATTACCAATTTGAATTTATTTATAAATTTATTTTCAATTTGAGAACCAATTTAATACCAATTGTTGACATATTTGTCTAGCATAAATACTTAATCTTATTAGAAACAAAATTGAATAGAAGTAATTTTATCACACTTGAATATTTTTAAATAGACAATGAAAATTTAAAATGCAAAATAATTAATGTCTTGACATAATACTAAAACAAAACTTAATAAATCAACAATTCTAAGAAGCTGAATGAATTGACATTTACATGTGAGTACTACAAAATTTTTGACAAGTAAATATTACCCTTGTCCTATTTTTTCCATTTTAATATATTTTTTGAGAGGATCATCATCTGATACTATGTCCTTCAATCTCTCAATCACTTCTTCATCAGATATTTTCTTCTTCTTTACTTTAGTAAAAACACTATTGTTGTTAGATACTGTGCGTTCAGTATATTGAACTTCTGAATTTACCATAGAAGATGTTTCGTCAAGCTCATCATCTTCCAATGGGTTCATATACTAAAATATTTTAAAGACATACTATTAGTCATTTGAAAGTTTTCAAAACTTTTAAAAAACTAAAGAAACTTACAATAGTATTTGTATTATCAGGACTAGAAGGCGGTAAGGAAACTACTTCTATGCTTTCTTTTTTTTCACAGAGTTTAAATTGTACTACATCAGGTTTAGCTTGCTAAATAGTAAAAATATGAATAAAATTACAAGAGAAAAAATAAGTATCATATCAAACATTTTTCTATGCATACAGTTTACAAAATAATATTTCAATTTAACAAAATCCGAGACTTTAATTCATATGCTTTCTAATGCATGTTTAGAAGAATTTGGGAAAATTGTCCTTAATAATTTATGTTACATAATATGGTTAAACATATTAATTTTAATAGCTTAAGAATCAAAATTTCTAATCAAGTTACTACTTTATAATTGAAGATCTATCATATAAAAAAATTAAGTCACATGGAAACTATAATTTTATTTTAGAATAAAGCTAGTGTGAATTTGAAAACTAAATATTCTATTACTATTTTATCAACTTCACATATGATAATTATTAAATTTATAATAAAAGGAAATTCTGGACTAATTTTTGATAAAGCAATGATTGCTTTGTTCTGAGCAAATGCATGGATATTTTTTTTCATGTAGAATACATAACATTTTCTTTGTGTAGAATAATTTATACTGTCCTGCTTCTGGACACATGAATTCAAAAATTAACCACTATGTCCATAATAAATATTTGAGACAGTTGTTAGATGCATGTCAAATAATTTTAAATAGCAATTAAGTAACATAGTTTCACACTTAAACTAGCATTAGCTTCAATAAACTGTCATACCCTAAAAGACAGATTTGGTTACAATTAATTAAAATTCACAGAAGGCATTCAACCTGAATATCTCTGAATGATAATTTGTTTAGAATTTTCAAAATTAAAATTTTTATGTCATTTTAGAAACACAACTGTGAAATGCTTACAAAGAATTTTAAAATATTTTTCAAAATTTTCAATGAATAAATTAATTTAAGTTAAAAACATATATATATATACATAATTTAATTTACTTACACTAGGTAAATTCATTAATGCATTACAAGACCCTGGATCACTAAAATAACTAACTCCAACAGATGGATCTAAAGTAAAATATTAAATGTTTCAATTTCAATGATTCTGTAAAATCAATTTGAAGTAGAAAAATTCAAATTAGAAAAAATATATAAGCTACGTGCTCTGTTTGAAATTTGCATTTGCTAATTACAAGACTGATGCAAAAAATCAAGACATTTATGGAATAAAATCGTGCAAAATATGCAAACAAGATGGGAAAAGAAATTATCAATTCTTAAGTTAGAAAATCAAATCAAAATGCACACACTTTAATTAGAAATAAAATAACTGAAGGTTTCAAGAACTTATATTAATCATTTCAAATAAATATTTTATTACAGCAAATACCATTCACTTTTTATTTGTAATTATATTTTGTGTACACACAAAGTATACATATAATATTCATCAGAGCATCATAATTTGTAAATTGAAATTTGATCAATTTTTAAGTAATATCATCATTTACAATAAAATATGAAAATTATGCACACTATATGAATTAAACAGCAACTTATTATATATTTCATAACTGATATTTTCCTTTCACTATTGACTCTCATTACTAAATCAATTATTAAAAACTTATTTATTTTTTAATTACATTTAAATAAAAATTATTTAATATAGGTCAAAATAACTGCAAAAATTATTTCATTACATTTATAAAACATTCCACTCATTCAAATATATAACTAAAGTATGCAATATGAATATGTTAGTTTCAGAAGAAAATCAAAACTGTCAAATATGTTAAAAAAATTTATTAAAATGCATCAAAATAATTTTTTAGTGTTAAACACATTCTATAATAATCATAATTATCCTTTTTTTTTGTTAATCATATAAAAGTTAGTAAAATCATTTTTACTATATTAAGCACTGAAAATGTTTTTCTTTTTATGAAAACTATAATAAAATACCAAAATAATAATTAGATGAATTAAATATAAACTTTTTTAAAGCATTAAAACAACATTAAAAATAAGAATTGTAATTACAAAAAAAGATAACAGGTTAAGAAATATCAAATTTAACAAGAAAAAAAGAGTTATATTATCATAAATAAATAAAAATTAAAATTAAATATTTTAGTATAATCAGCAAACTTCCACAGATACTTCAAATGCCTTTGAATTTTGCAATTTAAGTCAAATTCTAGTTCACTCCAAGCCTGAACTTTTTTAAATTAACTAAATTTTAAGTAGCAAAGTGAGAATGTAAAGTATTAATCACATGAACAATAGAATCATTACAGAAGCAAACAAAAATTTTAGAATTCAAACTAAATGATAATGCACAATAAAAACAAAGAATTTGCTATAAAAAAGGTAAGCTATTTAGTAAAAATATATAAAGGGTTTATTAAATACTTTCAAACTATATACTAAAATATTTTAAGGGTACATTGGACATCTATTAGAATACCAATATTTTGATAACTCATTTCAAAAACTTTTTTTAATATAAAATAATTTTGGTTTTGATAATAAAAGTGTGCATTACTAGTTGTGCTTATTTATATATAAATTTTTATAGGTTTAGGTATTGAAAACTTATTTTATTGAGAGAGAGAAGTTTGAAGAATTTTAAATACTTAATTAAATAATATTTGAAAGAACATTAATTCACTTTTACGAATCATGATTGATGTGATTTTTTATGGGGTATTAGAGCTTCTTCCCAGATCATTAACATTAAGCTAAATGAATTTTTTTTTTTGATACATGCAGCATAAATGAACAAGATTCAAAAATTTTCTAAATCATTAATATTAGTGTTGAGAAATCAATTTATTTTGATCACATTTTTTCAACTAAAAATTTTATTTCCAAACATGCAAAAGCTAAATAACTTCAGTTTGAAATACATTTTCATAAATTTATATGCATTTTTGGCATATATTTTTATAAATTTATATGTATTTCTGACATTTCTAATTTATAATTCAAAATAGTTAAAAAAATTTTCACTTCATATTTCTCAAACAATCAGTTTTAAGTAATTTTTCAATTAATAATTAAAGAAACTTTCATAACTTATGAAATTGTTTGAAGCAAAATCCTGTTTTAAAATAATTTTTAAGATTAAAATTCTATAATAGACATTTTTGCATAAAAGTTAAAAAAAGGACCATTTATCAACATCTTCACATACTTTTCACAGAAAATTTAATATACATATATTATTCTTTTACACATTATATTTCAGGATACAAATTTAATAAAAAAAACATTCATTTTTGATCATATAATATAAAAATGCTTTTGTCAATTTGAATAGAAATATATTATTTATATTAATAATAAAATGTTTTCCAACTTGGCATATTTTATATCTTCACACACAATAGGTATAAAAGTCTAATTTGATTACATATTACAAAAATGTTTAAAGCCCAGTGTACCCTTAAAAGAAATACCCATTTTTGTGATGCCAATTAAAGAAAAACTAACTATTTGTATCCAAGATGCACATGTTGCAAAAATAAAGTTTGTTTATGCATACATGCAACAAAACTTTTAAATAAATGTTTGAAAAATCAGGATTTGAATTAAAAGTGTGAATTTCTTCTAATAAACACTCATAGCATACATAACAACACTTATTTAAATGTTACCTACTTGGACACCAAAGACTCACAAGTTCAGCTATATAGGGAAATAATTCATGAAAAATTTCCATGATTGATATATATGTATATATATATATATAATATTTTTGGAAATGTAAGCAATGGTAAAACTACCAAGAAGATAAATATTAGAATAAAAATAATGCATTTCAGAATTATTAAGCTGAAATATTACAAAGTATTTTGTTAATAATACAACTTTGTTAGGTATAAATTAATATACTGAATTTTAGAAATTAGTAAATAACAATAAAATTTAACAATATATATCTTGAAAGGCAATCAAAAAGTTAATGATGATATAGAGTGATAAGAGAATTTGATATTAACTATAATGCCTATTATAAGTATTGATTCACAACCATAAGTTATTTCGATAATAATTTTTTTAGTTTAAACTACAATTTGATAAATAACATTAAATAATATTTAGAAGTTTTCAAAAGTATTAAAATTTAATACTTATTTAAAAATTCCATTTTTAAAGCACAGAAACTGATATTTTGCATTTTAAAAGGTTTATGATCAAATGAAGAAAATACTTTCAAAGAATTAATAAGCTTAATGTGTTTATTTCTTTAAAAAAAAAATGTTTTTCAAAAACAGACTATATTTAAATATAATGATACTTTCTGTAAAAACTTGAAAGTAATGAAAAAAGAAATCATATGAAGCATAATACTTCACATTTGCATTAATCAACACATTAAAGATATGCAATGCTTGTTAGAAACACAAATAGAAGGTGCATAAAAATTCAAAAAAAAATTTAACATAAAAAAAATGTTACAAACTACAACCAATTTCATTATTAATTCAGTATTGTACATGAATTTACAAAATCTTCTTAGACAACATAGGCAATTAATTTTTTTAATTCTGCTTTCACCAATTAGTTTTTCTTATAAGCATGTAATTTTATTTTCATTTTCCCTTGTTTATAAATTACCAAAATATTTAAATTCAAATTTTGATTGTCATGAATATATATGTATATAAAACAAATAATATAATTTTTTATTAAAAATTTTAAATTAGGAACTAATATGATTATCAAAATTAATAATCCTTAAAACAAATAAGAATTTATAAAAAAATTTACTGAAATTAGGAAAATCATGGGTGATCAATACGCAAGTACACAAGAAGTAATAGAACTGCATGCTAGTTATTTAAATCAGCATCATTGCTATTAAAATTCTCAATCATTCAATTGCTCAATCATGGTTGCATTAGAAGTTGTTTTATGTAATTGTGGCTAAAGGAAGAGAGTTATTAAAATTTGAATGGGAATATTATGAATATAAAAAACATAGGCTTTCAATCTGTAATAAATATTAATTAAATACTTGAAACTCTAACTACAGTTACTCAGTTTCAATGAATTAACATAGAGAATAATAAAATAACAAAAGTAAAGCAGATAACATGGAGAAAAACCACACATTTAGAATAAATGGGATCAACATCCTGATAGAATGGTCATCAAGAGTATTAGAAATCTTTTTATAATTTGGATCTAATATACTAGTTAAAATATTTAATAAGCAGCTGTATGTTGATATTGAAGTATTTACACAGTTTATATACTTTCATAATAATGGCCTTTTCTAAAACGTCAATGTAGCATGACAATGGTAAGAATACTTGCACAATTAATTTATTTATGAATACTTTTTTAGATATATTGGTTAACAATTTAAAGTGAATTCTGAATCATAATAAAAAATCTATGTTCAAGATAGGAGTAAAATCAAGAAATTTAAGGGGAAAAATAAAAATTCAGTAACTGATCATTCAAAATATCAGTTGTCAGATAAAAATTCATGTAACTGATTAGGAAATTTTCAAATAGATTGGTCTCTTCAAGCCATCTGACAAATTCAGAAAATCTTGTTATAGAAATGCACACACAATTCCACAAAATTCGACAGTCTGAAAGGCAGAAAATTTCTAGAAATAACTTCTAAAGATATGTTAAATCTAAGACAAGTTATGCTGCAAAATTTTGCCAAAATAGAATAGCGAGAATTAGACACAATATAAGCTAGAGAAGATATTTAAAGATTTAAAAATAACTAGTCTATTAAAATATTGTTATTTATTATTAATTAAACAGGATAAATATTCTATTTAAATGCTTCTTTCCATGAACCTTTTCAGGTACATTCTTAACTATATATTATTTTGATTGTTGATATAGTTTTTTAACAGATGCATTAAATAGTGAAGATTATTTATTTTTACTTTAAAAGATACAAAATACACATCAGTTCTCTTTAATAAATAATGAATTGTATGATTTATAAAAGATATAGAAATTTTACACAATAATGAATGCATTTAGATTTTTTTCAAAAAAATTAACAGTTACTTACTAAAAGACCCATAAAAGAAGTTATTGATATCAGTGTTTTTAGTGAATGATAAATGATAATAATTTTAATTTACATTGCAATAAATTTATATGATGTTTTCAATAAACTAAGCAGTTAAACTAGATTAACTAGTAGATAAACTAGAAAAAAAGGATTTTATAAATAAATTTATAAAAAATTTTATTATTATTAATTATATGATAATTATTTTTTGACATACCTAAAGTTTTATTTATGGTCATGTATTTAGAATCTTCAGTTTCTTTTGTAGAAGTGTCATACCAATTCAAAACATCTAACACAGCTTGAGGATTTTCTTTTTGCTCTAATTTTGTGATGTTTGAGTTTTTTAACAGCATAGACCATGTTTCAGGTAAGCCCTTCATAAAAATAAAACAAAAATAAAATATAAACGAAAATATAAGATTGAAAGTACATAATCATTAACAAAAAAATTTTCAATTTTATGTTTTAAAATTGCATTACTTTCACAGCAAAATAATTCACACAAAAAGTTAATAATTAATTTACTCAAATTGTATAAATAGTAAATATCTATTTAGATAAATATTTATAAAAATCTTTAGCAATAAAAATTATTCAAATATTTGAAAAATACACATAAAAACAAAACAATATAACAAAACATTTTTACCTAAAAAGTGAAAATATTTAACACGTGAAACAATTTCTGAGGACAAGAACAAACTGATATTTGCCTAAATAACAAATAAATCTTAAACTTGATTTATATTTGAAATGAATTAAAAAAATTACAAGCAGGAAATGGTAAGATATTTTTGATTTAAAGAAAAACAATTATTACTCATAAAAATTTTTAAATAGAAAGGAATGACTGAAATAAATTACTTTAATTTACATGAATTTTTTCGATGTACAGTGTTAATGGGTTTTGATATTACATAAAAAGCTTAGCTATATCAAGTGATTTTAAAGATTTATGATGAACAATTTCAAATATAATTTGCCATAACTTAAGTAAATTCACATATAATTAAACATTTAAGCTTCTAAAAAACTATCAAAAATACAACACATCATTTTTCATAAAGCATATTCTTAAGTCAAAAGTTTTTTTTTTTTTTTTTTTTTTTAATTAAGCAATCAGTGTCATTTAGAAAATTATTCATTCTTAATTTTGAGTAGGTATAAATTGAAACATAAGAATTAATCTTTAAGTCATCAATTATTTCCCTAATAATATAATTATGATAAAATTCATAAGTAAATTAAGAGTTGCTGCAATAGAAAGATCATACAAGATAAAGTATAATCTCATATCAAATGCAGTCTCCATTTTTTAACCATTAAAATGTAAACAAAAAGAAAATCTGATTTCGTAACATTCTTTCTTCTCAATCAATACAAAAAATGAAGAAAAGAGGGAAAATTAAAATTTAACACACTTTAACTGAAAATTGGTCTAATAGCAAGCAGATTTGCCAAGTTTATGTTCACTGGCATAGCAATTAGACCAAATACATCAAATGAATAAAACATGACTGCAATAAAAGAAATAACAATCATACCAATTAAAAATAAACTTACAGTAAATTCACCAGTATCGGGATCAAATCCTACATGCAAAGTATGTTCAAAATTTAAGGGTGGTGATATCACTAATTTATCAGGATCTTTCTTCTTTTCTTTCAGAGCTGAAAGCAGAAAATTAAAATGAGTTAAAGAATAAAGTATATGAGATTAGTAAAATTTAATACATATTTTAAAAGAATGATTTTTCTTGTAAAAGATGATCAGTTTTACAAGTGGAATTCTTATGCATATAACTCTTTTAATTCATATTATGTACAAATACTCACGCCATCATAAAAGTTTTGTCTATGAAACACAAAATATTTAATTCTTCTATAGAACAATGGATGTTAACTGTATAGACTAATCTTTTAAGTAGTTTCTCATATGCACTAATAGGGTTTAATTAAACTATATAGATTTAGTGAACTAATATATATAATCTAAACTGAAAGTGATATGCTTAAATATATTTAATTCTTTCATAAATTATTTTTTAAGCCAAATAACACAGCTGAAGATTTTTCATATGATTAATATTTACTTACCACTCTGAATATTACTCACTGAACTATTTTTGTTGTAATACTAAAATAATATTAAATATATTCTAGTAGTGCAGATATTAGCAAAATGTTCTGAACACATTAAAGTCCTTCAATAATTTTATAATTATTTTTTTCTTCCTCTCACAAATGTAAGATATTTACTGAATTATAAAACTTAATACATAAAATTAAAACAAGTCAATGCCTCTTTGAGTGTGTAGACAGTTTCCACTATTTTAACAAGGCCAAAGAGCGTTTTTAATGTTATTAATGTAATTTTAAAAACTACTGGCATTTTCATTCTTTTCATTGTTCATTCCTCTCAATCTTCACCTAGTATATTTAGGATTTCATGGAGTTACAAAATAAATGTTAATGAATTTACATTTTATAAGCACAAGAGGAAAATCTGAAAAGAAATTATATAATTTATATAGTCATACAGATCCAAAAAACCAAGAAAAGTTATTTTATATAGTCATATACAATAACAGCAAATGTAACTTGGTTCATCTGTTGACCGATGATGTTCATAATGCCAACAGGTATTATGCCTAAATATATCATTGCAATACAAGTTAAACGACTCCAAAAATATTCTTTTCACAGAGACTCAATGGACAACAGATATGAATAGTTTACAGATATTAACACATTCTACACTTTTCCACACTAAATTAGATTAAAAAGTAAAGCACTGTTAACTTAGATATCTTTATTTTATCATCAAAACTGTAGCAATTTTTTGGATATATGTAAAAAAAAAATTAAAGCATAGAATAAAAGTTCCTGCGATTTTTCTTAATATTGAATAATTTTGGAAATGTTTTGCTTCTTTTTAATTTTATACATAAAAATTACTCCAAAATGTTGTGTTTTTAACTCATACCATTTACTAATTTTTATTCACAATATTATTAATAATTACAAAATTTTATAAACAAAATCAGCATTGAATTTGGTTGCAATAAAATTGAAATGGATCATATTTCCATTATTATAAAACTTTACATTGTTTTTTTTTTCAATTACTATCATTAATGTACAATTTTCTTCCATAATATTTTGCCTTATTTTTGAAGAAATACAAAAGTAACCATATAATTAAAAAAATAATAACTTTAGTTTTATAACCTATTTAACAAAAACATAAACATTAAAATGCATCATTTGGTTGATCATGAAACATAAAATAGAATCAAATGACATATTTAACCTTTCTATCACATATTTTGTTAACTGAACATAACTTAGAATAACTAAAGTAAATAAAAAAAGTAATGCTATCAAGCTGTAGATTTCATGAACTTTAAAATAATTTTTTTGCAGAAGTCCACAAACTGATTCAACAAAATTTTTAATTTTAACTGATAATTTTTTATAACAGGCTTTACAAATATCTAGATCTCATCATTTATGAGGGTGTTTCCTTAATAGATTATCTTATTTTATACTTTATAACTAATCTTAACATTTTTAGAATTATCACAGATATCTGCCATGTTGCAAGCATTTATAATACAAACTCTAATACAGTTACAGATCTTAAAATTAATTGTATTCCATGTGAAAAATATGTAAATAGATTTTTACATAAAAATTTGGTCTTACACATAAATCAATGATTGCACTATAAAATCAATAATTGCATTGTGCTGTATGTATATATGCTGAAAAATCAAATATTTTAGCTGTGAAGTTATGTTTACAAATAAACTCATAATTTTTAAGTGATTAGTACTTACAATAATCAATCAATTCAAACTTATCTATTATTTCAATTTCTTTGCTTTCAACTACTTATATACAATTCTAAGGTAAAAATTGATTTCATTGTTTACTCATCACAAAAATATATTTAGAATATTATATTTATACATAAATACTACATATAACAAAGATTAAATATAATTTTATAGTTATTTCTGATAAAAGCAAAATATTTAAATAAAATATATGGTGTTGTATTTGTGATAAAAATGAAATTTTTAGTACTCCATTTTTATACTAAATAAAACTAGAGCATGTTCATTAAAAAATAAATAAATTCTAGTATACCCATTTTAAGAAAAAGATGCTTACACTGAAGAAGCTTAAGAAAAAGATGCTTACACTTATAAACCTATTGAGATATAACACTGAAAATATATTTCAATAGGTTTATAAGATATAATACTTAATAATAAAAATATACATACTTTTTGATGATTTTATTTTCAATTTCCATTTATCACTTTCTGGTTCTTTAGGCAAAGGCTTTAAATCCACACAATGAACTGGATCTCTAAATAAAATGCAACTGTCAGTTCCAAAAACTTATAATTTCGTAAACATAAAAATATATCACACAGGAAAAGAAATGCAAGATTGTCTACCTAAAATGTAAGCCTTGTTTGGTATATACAAAAAAGCAATCATCAAACTGTTAGTTTTTATTATGGCAAAAATCCATTATTTTTTTCCTAAAATAATATCATTTAAACTTTTTAATAGTCATCTATAAAATAACAAGTCTATTTTTTAGTTAATATATCCTTTGTATAAATACATCTCATAATATATAACAAAATTATTTTATGTAATAAATAAATTTTAATATTGATATCTTTTGGACTGATCCATATAAAATATGAATCATATGCAAGTTGATAAAATCAGCAAGTTCTCACAAACATAAATTGTAACTTTCCTCAGGAACCACTTAAATTTCCTGAACCTAAAAGAGATTTTCACCAACATTTCTAGAATTAAAGTTTTATAAACTCAACCATTCTCAATTTTTTATAGTAATTTGAAATATAACAATTAAAATAATTTGTAGAATTCTGTAAAAAGCATTATAAATTGAAAAATTAACGGGTAAATGTACATCAATATGATTTATGATACTACTTGTTACTCAATGATAACATTTTGCAAAGGATATGACAGCTGTATCTCAAAACTGTCCAATGGTTTCCTAAACATTCAGTCTACTTTAAAATATTATTGACTTCTAAGACTATTAACCTATTTTTGGATATATTGAAATCAATATAAGGAATCTTTCAAGAATACATTTTAAACTGATAAAAGATTAGAAATCTGTTTAGGAAAAGTTCATAAAATATTGCACATAACTTAATATTTGTACTTGATATATAAAAACATAACATTTACAATAAAAACAATATTAAAATTACTGAGTAAGAGTTAGATTGAGAATAAATACAGTATTTACAAAATCTCCTCAAACATTTTCACCAAGCAAAAACGTAGTTAATGTTCCAATTTTTAATCATTTTTTAGAATGATTAACTTAAGACTAACCTTTAAATTTTTAAACATAGGTTTATTCCTCTACAGGAAATACATTGGGAAGTTAACATTTGCCTTCATTGAAACACAGACAAAACCTAGTTTTTAATTCTCTTTTCAATTTTTATATTGGTACAATAACAGAAAACGTAATCCTAAATTTAAAACTCGCATGCACTAAAATAAAAACTATGAATTAAATATATGTGACAAGGTTATTAAATTGCAATAATTGGAATAGTTGATGGGATATGCACATACTATCAAATAAACTTAGTTGAATACTTTCAGACCAATACAGGTACCATATGAACCAAGCCAGCAGATTAATGACCAGGATAGATTCATTCAGCGATTATGACATATTACAATCCCTAATTTGTTTGGAGTTTTTTTAACCTTTAACCATTATTCTATGTGTGAAATTTTAATTATTTTCAAGTAATTTAAATTAGATGTTATTTGGATATTATAATTTAGAAAAGCTGTTTAATTTGTAGTTTAAATTTTTGAAATTGTGATTTTAATTTGAAACATGAAGGAAGTTCATGATTAAGTAATTACTCTTATTTTGTGACATTAATTTGCTATTTTATATACTAAATTATGTAATTCATAAAGTTTACTGAACTAATATTTAATATATATATATATATATATATATATATATATATATATATATATATATATATATATATATATAGATGGCTTGTTGAATTTTATTGCTAGAATAATGATTGTGATTATGTGTGGTTAATTAGAAACCCAGTTTCATAATAAAGTATATTCAACTTATTGATTTAATTTCATCACCTAGTTTTCCTGTGTTAGATTAAATTGCAACAGTTTTTATTAAGGTGGGTGTCATTGGTTAATAAATTAGAAAGCTGAATTTGCATTAAAATTACTTTATTGCCTGGTTGTTCTTCTGTGATGGATATTTTTTAATGGTAGGCATTACTGCCCAACTAATTAGAAATCTGTGAGTTTTCATAAAAATATATTACTTAGATTTATAGCAAAATTGTTAATACTTGCTTGTATTGTTACATAAGATATACTTTTAAAGTTTTTGTATTCTTTTGATTAATTAAAAATTTTATTAAATTTTTTTTATTATCTGAGAATGCATTGTAGTATTGATATTTTTTCTATTTTAATTTGAAACATATATTTTTTGTTAAATATGTATAATTAAATTTCAAGTCCTTAGTTTTGTAGTATTTCTGAAGTAAATATAATGAAATATTCGAAATTTTGATATTTGAAATTGAAAACAGCACAAGATTGTGATATTCTAAGTTCAAGATAGAGTGTGATGAGAATTCTTTGAAATACTTCATTTAATGCAAAGTGATCTAATTTTGTCTGATGAGTTAACCCCATAGCACTTGGCACTAAAATTGGAAATTGTGCCAAACCAACACCCAAAAGTAGGGTTTTACCAAATGATAAACTTTGTCTTATATATTGTTTATAATAATAGCTATTCCAATATGAACTCATAATTAAGCTGCCTATCAGTTAAATATCCAATAACTATATCAGAATAAAATTGAATGTATTAATATGATCCATTAACACTCTAAAAATAATTATTAAAGTATTCATGTAGAGAAAAAGAAGGGTAAGTTTATACATTGCATATGGTTTCACAACAATTTACAGTAACCCATAGAATTTGATTCCTGTCACATAATTATACATAAAAATATTCTATACTGTGTTTAATATTATTTTAATATTTGTAACTTATGTGTTTATAGTTGTTTATTGTGACAAGAAAGAAAAAAAGGCACACTAAGTACAGCTTTATACAATTTCATAATACCATACTTTGATAAATTAAAATTAATTTTATTAATTACTTAGTGCTTGTCAATCGCACAGGTGGAGCAGGAGGTTTTTCTTCCATCTCATCATATGTATGCATTCTGAAAACAAATGATGGATTAGTAAATTAGTTGGGAGTACAAAGCTGCATTAAATGGTATACATTGATTGATGGACTTAAGTATTGTTATAATTTGTTTCAACAGAAATCATAAAAGAATATTCTTCAATTTTCAATATTTAACATTTTATGCATCATACAACAAGAAATATATGATGGAAGAAAATATTTCATTACGCACAAGCTAATTTGATATTGTGAAATTACTCTAGTTATCGATGCATTCATATAAAAATATATAAATACTATTAAAAACAGCATACTTTGAAAGAGAGTAAGTGGTATGAAGTAACGGAGCTTCGGCAGAACCGAACTGGTTGTCTGCCGATTTGCATTCGCAAAATTGGCATGTATGAGAGACATTCATCAACAATTGCTTAATTTCTCTTTTTTATTCGAAAATACAAAATTTTAATTATGTAAACACAAAGCAATTATCGCAGCAGTTAGTGTATTCGAACTTGCATATTAATTTTCTTTATTGGGAAGTAGTAAAATCAATGAGACAAAATTTTATTTATTTTTCTAAAAACTAATTCCGTGCAAAATTTCAGACGAAAACAGGGAGTGGAGAAAAATCGGCTAACAGAGCGATCGATACCGAAAGGGAAATTTCACACAATCGATTAATCGTATTATTAGTTACTGGATAAACTGTAAAGCTTCTGAAAAATTTTAGTATACTTATATTTTTCAAAATACATAGCGATAACAATATTGTTCATGGGTTAACATTTCACTTCACCACTCAAGAATTGTGGATAAAAGTCGCAAGCAAAGGTAAGAATTTCAATTAGTAATAGGTAATTTTCATTTGTAATTCTCCTATAAATTTATGGGTTGGCAACTGCAGAGTTAATAAATAAACCAAACCACCATCAAGTGCCGGAAGAGCTTATTGTACTAATTTTTAGGTGTTTTCGGAATTTTCAACAGAAAAAGTTGCAGACCTTTTCTTAAAGCAGTACGTATTTCTTTGAATTTTATTGGCTTTCAGAAAACCTTAAGCAATTTATCTTCATTAATTTAAGTTTTTCGGAATTCATTAATTCCAATAAGATTAATTTAAACTTGCTTTCGGGCATAATGGTCTATTCACCGTGATAGACATCGAATCGTGAATACATCGAATTCTGTATAATACTACGATGATACTGCACCTCTATCTATACAATTAGCTTCAGAAGCTGGAATTTCTAATTTCACAGTGGTTTTATGTCCTACAGCAGGATATGCTTCTTTTTCTAAGAAGCCTTCACCGTTAGAATCTGAACTGTTAAAGGCTATTTCCAACAAGAACGGCATTGAAGAAGTTCATCATACCAGAAACGACAAACCAATTATCATTACAACTGACTACAAAACTGTAATAGAAGTTTGTAGAATTGAAACAATATTAAATGTTCCTGTAACTCCCCAAATACAAATTGAATAGTACACAACGAAATTCATTATTCCGTTTATATCATTAAAAGAAAATCTATCATTAGAAATTGAAAATAATGGCCTTATTGTATCTCAAATCAGACGTTTCAATAAAAAGGGGTCATCAGAACTTTCAGAAACTATCTGGGTAAGAGTCCACATCCATAATCCCATCTCAAATTAAAATGTCTTTATAGTAAATTTGAAGATTTTTGTGGATAAGGCTGTTTAAGGTGGAATTTGCTTTAAATTTACGCATGCAATGAAAAATGTAAGATATAATCAGCTTTGTGTACAGACACTGTGACTAACATCACAATAGTGATCCTTGTTCAACTAATATCCCATATTGTGTGAACTGCAAAGGACTCCACTCTTCAGATGATCCTCTATGTCCATCTCGTGAAGAAGAAATTCGGTTTTTAAATTTTAAAGCGATAAACCAGCTACCTTTTATTAAAACAAGAAGATGATTTAAAAATTCTAAAACCAATGTTCTGGCTATTGTCAAATCAAATCAAACATCAGAAATTATTCATGCTAAGATAAATGATATAGTCACCTCAATCCTTACAAAATTTGAAGAGTCAGTCGACAAAGAATCTTAGCAACTCAAACCGAACAAAAAGGTATTCTTAATGCTATTTTCCTGAAATTTGAAGAAACCGTCAACAACATGTTTGAAACTAGCAGTCATTCGTATTTCCCAACTAGAAAGAGAACTCGAAAAAGTAGTCGAATCTGGAAACAATCATCCAACCCAGTAATAGTGACATTTAGTTCAATCCAATTTTACCTGTAGACACTGTATTTAATTTTGGTGTAACAATTTCTTCAGAGGATCAACTGTTAATAAATGAAAATTTCAAACTTAAAAAGTGAAGCAAATAGCTGGCCAGAGCTAGTAAAAGATCTTTCTCTACCAATTCGGTTTTATTTAGATTTAACCACTGGCATTCGGATCGCTGCCAATGCGGTGAATATGAAACCATAGATCATATATTTCTAGACATCCCTTATAAAAAAAAATCTGACGAACCAATTATGGAAAAATTAGGAATATGGGCATTATCATTCTCTTGGATATTTGAATTATCTTCAAATACAGAAAATAAAATTCTTGCTTGATTGGAAACGCAAACACACCCCTTTTCAAACAATAACTTTAGGTTTGTGTTAAATAAGAACTTTCACAAAAATATACCAAGTACGGTTGTAGTTTACCTTGAAGTCATGACTTCCCGTAAACTCTCCTGTTCTCTATCACGAATTTCGTTAATCCGAATCACCTGTTTGTGTCAAGACATTTCTCTTAATGTTCACCGATAGATTAAAAAACTTCAATAGATTTCTCTTAAGCAATTTTAGTCAATTCACTATAAATCATCTCAAGATAAGTGCTTCAGTGTGAGCTACAAACATCTGAGTATACAACTCCAAAAGTGTTCGCCATAGCCTGCGTACATCAAAATCCAGAACATGGTGGCCGGGTGGAGAACAGAGATGTTTTCGATACTGACAGGTAGTGAGTTTTATATTTGACCCAACAAGACCTTTAAACTATATACCAGAAAATAACCCATCATATCGTGGAGTGGTAATGAGAAATGTAGCTGAGGTGTCAATATTGTCTTTTAACAGGGGTTCAAAATTTTGAAGCAGTTGCTTACGTCTGGTCAATTTTCGATCAGCAGAAGTACTAACCTAAAAATGCATTATAAGCTAACAAATGAAAATATGGATAAAATTCGTTTTTCTATGATGAGTCTAAACTAAATTTTAAAATTGCCAGTGGAATAGTTCTTATTTGTTGATGTTTTGATCAGAATTCATGCTTTGTCTTCCGCAATGTAAAATGCACGGTTTCATATTCTAAAAAATCACTTTTGAGAGCATTTCCTTTGATTTTAAAACATCTCTACTAATGTGTGTGAGTCCAAGAAAACTATAATTCAATGGTTTGGCAAAAGCTTACAGCGATTCATTCTGCTTCTCATTGAGTAGCTTTCAGAACAGGAACTTCTCTAACAAAGGAAAAACAAAAATCAACTTTCCTAACAAACGTATTTTTGAAATGGATGAAACAAAATGTCCTTTCATGACCAACATGATCCTGAATTTTTTTTACTTAAGGGACAATTTGGGATTCTTTCATGTTTGGTTGAATGCCACGACACTGAAAATCATTTCAGCATGTTATATAAGGAATGATTTTCACTGTTTTATAGCTAGAATTGTTTCAATGTTTCATGTAGATTTGGAGCGTAGATACTGGGATTCGGTCCTGCCGTTTTTTAACATTCGCATATAATACTGCAAAGCAGGACATTCCAGGATTTCCGCATTCTTCCTCCTCTACGGGTGTAAAGCCGAGACGACGATGGACACCTTATTTCCGTACCAACTCGATGATCAAGCGGATGACTACCTTGAGGCCAATAGTCACGACGGCCTAGGATACCAGATAATTAGCTCGCCTACGAACATTAATTGCACAGCAGTAGGATAGAGGACGTTACGACGCCATACATAAGACAGGATCCTATCAAGCCAGTGATCTAGTATGGATTTTTACACTTGTACGTAAAGTGGGTCTTTCCAGAAAACTCTTACAGCGTTATTTCGGCATGTATAAGGTTCTCAAACGACTATCTGACGTAACATATGAAGTAGAAGATTTAAATCCTATGTCGAAGCGTAGAAAGGCTAAGGATACTGTTCAAGTCCTGTGGATGAAACCTTATTGTGATGCCGACAATCAAGACGTTGACACCACCTCTATCAATGATCATCAACGACCAGACATCGAACCTTCCGAATCAAAATTATTTGAAAGAGATACATCAAAATCATCAAAACCAATACATACTGGACCTTTCACTCGGTCTAGAATTAGGGCCAAAACAACCACTTAATAGACATCTGGGTGCCGTTTTCTAAGGGGGAAATAGAATACAACATTTTGGATTAAAAGCGCGCCGTACGCCATGGCTCAGTGGATAATGTCAACGGTTCCGAACGAGAAGGTCGTCGGTTCAAGCCTGCGCGAGGCTGAAGTTGTTTCTTTCATCCCTTTTATGTTCGTTTTCTTAAATGTTTAAGAAATCTGTAAAATATGCAAATTTCTTTATTATTGGAATACTTTTAAATGTTCTCTGACCATTTAAAAGCTTGTGTTGGAACTGCGAGAGGCAGTTAATGACTGCAAGCCTTATAGCTACTTTGTCCTGATTAATAAACGTCATTGCTTCGTATCAAGACCTCTTTACTGTGTTCCAACAGCACTTTGAATAAACATGACAATATGATATAATAAAGTTACATTTGCATCAAATACAAATACATTTGCATCAAATACTGTGAAACAAAGGACAAAAAAACTTTTTCCATTTGTGAATTTTTCCGCCGTAAATTGTCCCGTAAGTCTAAAACTTTATTGAGGCATTTATACTCGTTCCATAAAGTAAGGATAATGCAGGTTCAGGCAATAAAGAGACAGAAGCAAGACAAATGTGACTTATTTGTAAAGTCTATTTATTAAAAAAAAAGGTAAAGAGGATAAAAAGAGGCTATATGTATGATATCATTAATAAAAATGGCGATTTTTACTCTTTGGAGCAAATTTCAAAAAGAACCTAGTTACAAAAACCAATAAAATGGTTGGTATGATGGTAATTACATAGTATGCCCCATAGACAATGCAATACAAAGTCTAGGATTGCTGATTATCAAATTACCGATCTGATCTTGGGGAATATTAAACCACTAATATCAAGCAATGCTCTTCGGTGTTCCGGTAGACATGTGGGAGGAGGTTGACGGGCTGCAATTTGTCTTCCAAGCATGTGCCACACATGCTCTATTGGAATCAAGTCCAGTGAGTATGCTGGCCAGTCCATATGGGTGATATCCTTCGAATGAAGGCATTCGTCTACAATGTTCGCACGTTGAGGATGGGTGTTGTCATCCATAAACAGAAATTCTGCACACATGGCGCCCCGAAACAAACGTACATATTGTTCCAGAATGACATCCCGATAGATGTGACCTGTCATGGTTACATTCTGAACATACAGATTAGTTCTGGAACCCAGAATAACATCCCTAAACGAGCACTCCTGCACCACCATAACGGTGTCGTTCAATGGTTTTCTCTTGGTGGTAATGGGTACCTAGCTCTCTCCATATGAAAGTCCGGCTAGCATCAGACTGAAAGCTAAACTTGATCTCATCGGAAAATATCACACAAGACCACTGTTGCGGTATCCACAAATCATGCTCTCTACTCCAAGCAAACCGCAGGCGACAGTGAGTTGCTGTAAGTAGGACACATCTGACATGCCTATGAGCATATAGACCAATGTGCCTTAAGCGTCTGTAAATGGTCTGCCTTGAAGCTGCCGTACCGGTAGCTGAAGAGAGCCGACAATACAGGTCTGTTGCTGTGCTCCATCTGTCTCTTTTGGCAGTAACTGCCAAATACCGGTCCTCATTCGGCATTGTAACTCGGGGCGCCCTGTTCTGTAACGTCTACTCACATTAGCATCATCTTGGAACCGTTTCTAAAGCCTGGAGATGACACTGGGCGATTCCAAGTTCCTCGGATATTTCCAGCTGGGTACATCTACATTCACGACGGCCGATAATTCTACCACGTAAAACATCATCCCAATGCTTCCTTTGTAACGTAACTTTGCGGTTATTGCACTGAAAGGCTTTTAAAGCGCTTGTGAATAATGTTACTTCTTTGCAACCATTCCTTGTATATACCCCGCTCTTACACTCTCATCATTTCTGGGCGCTTTTGGTATTTTACATGTACGGGTGTTTGGGCTCTTTGGTATTGAAAGGGTTAAAGACAGCCTGTGTGGCCAGTTCTATTACTCTTAAGGCCTGAAATTTTCAGAGGTTGAAACTAGAAAATGGACTGTTAATGGACCTTATTCCCCCTTCCTCCCTTCCGGAAATACATTTTGAGAACATGAAAGAAAAAGATGGGTCAGAATGCCATCTGGAATTGATGTTACTTTCTACCTCCCCGCATTGAGAGAAGTCCAAGCAATAAGTTATCAGAAAGAATAGATAAGAACTAAGAAACTGTGCTTCTAGCATATACACCAGTGCTTTTAGTCACATGCAGTATCATATAGAAAATAATTTTGAAGGTGTCTGTGGTTTGGTTTGTTTGGCTTTATGGCACTGAGTCCTCAAGGGACAAATTGTGCCAAACACAAGGTGTTAACATTTTCTTTTCTTTTTTATTAATTTTTTAACTATTTCATATTTAACACAGTACGTGCATAACAATATAAATGAAGAAAGGGTAGACACAGTAGACACAGATAACAAAGATAAATCAACAAGAGTGTATATAATAGATAAGAAGTTAAAAACAGAAATCAAATATGACACTCACAGAAAAAGAGGCCATGAAACATTTTGAAATGTTCGCCACATCGATCTGGCCCGTTGGCCTGTTTCTCTCTGAATCCCGTTCTGCGCGTGATCTTGGCGCATAGTTACGTGCCAGTTCCTACGTCACGCACCGACTTGCCCCAATCACGCGTCTGCTACAGCTGGGGATGTTCCAGGAAATTCTTCATGCTCTCCGAGTCTATAAAACGGATCCCTGACCGGTCCTCGATCAGTTTTCAGCGTTACCAGCCATCAAATTAGCTAGTAGTGGAATAGAGAGATTTCATTTCCTCTACGAGAGTATTATCCATCTCACCGCGCAAATCTGACTGTTCCGGCACCTTGTTCTACTCTTCCATCCACCATCTGCCTTACTTCCATTACTATACCGGTAGATGCCTTGTGTCCCAGTTTCAGTATTCAGTTTTGATTTATAAAATTTCCATATTCATTTTTGAAATTTCAAAATTTATATATTTATTTTTACTATTTTGTTAAAATATCGTGTAAAACAATCGCATAAAAATTTATTATTCTTTGAAGAATTACAATATTTGTATGCCATATATTGCATTGTATTTTGATTTCCTAATTTTTAAGGAAATCAAATTCTTTAAAAAGATATGAATAAATCATATTCATTATGGATATTTGCTTATAAAATTAAACTATATAATTTTTTTAGATGACCTCCCAGTCATTAAAAAAACAATCAGAACCTAAAAAGAGAAAAATTGAAGATGAAAAAAGAGTTTTTAATAAAAACTGGTCAGAGAAATACTTTTTTATTGAGGAGAATTATAAAGCACTTTGCTTAATATGTAGGGACGTTGTACCAGTTTTTAAAGACTACAATTTGAAACAACATTATAATCAAAAGCATGCCACAAAATACGATGTATATCTCGGCGTTTGCCGTACAGATAAAATCACAGAACTAAAAAAGGGCTATCGCCTTAACAAATTTTTTTAAAAAGACAGCTACTCAAAATTATGACATGTAAAAGCATGTTATGTCGTAGCAAATTTCTTAGCAAAAATCAAAACCTTTTATTGATGGCGAATTTATAAAAGAATGCATGGAAAGCATAGCAAACATAATTTGCCCTGAAAAAAGTTGGATTTTTCTAAAATCAGTTTATCACACCAAGCTATAGCCACAAGAATTGAGGAGTTGTGGAATGCAGTTGAAAAGTCTTTAAAAAGCAATTGTACTAATTTAAAATTTTATTCATTAGCCATGGACGAAAGCACTGACGCTTCTGATACGGCACAATTGACAATTTTTATAAGAGGAATCGATGAACATTATAATATCACGGAAGAAATTGCTGCTTTAGTATCGTTAAAAGACACAACCAAGTCTGTAGATTTATTCCATGCATTAAAAACGACGATGGAAAGGTTTTCCTTATCTATGAAAAATTTATCTGCTATCATAACCGATGAAGAACCTGCCGTGGTTGGTAAAAATGGGGGACTCGTTAAAATGGTTAATAATGAAGCCGTCGCTGCTGGCAATAGGATCTTGATGGCATATCATTGTATTGTACACCAATGCAATTTGTGTGGAAAAATTTTAAAAATGGAAAGTGTGTTAAGCGTTGTATAAAAACCATTAACTTTATAAGAGCAAAAGGACTTGATCATAGACAATTTCAAGAGTTTCTAAAGGAAATGGGCACTGGATTTGCAGATGTTATTTATTATACAGAAGTAAGATGGCTCAGTAAGGGAAAATGCTCAAAAGATTTTACGATTTAAGAACTGAAATAAAAATATTTATGGAATCAAAAGGGAAACCTGTGACTGAATTTGAAGACGAAGATTGAGTTTCCGATTTAGCTTTTTTAGTAGACTTAACAGAGCATTTGAATAATCATATTTGAGACTTCAAGGAAAAACTCAATTTATTAATAATATGTTCCAAACAATAACAGCGTTTGAAAGAAAGTTGAAATTTTGGCACAATCAAATAAAAGTGAAAGATTTGACGCATTTCAGTACTTTGGCTGCACATAAACCTGTGAGCTGCACAAAATATGCTGCATTAATTTTTGATTAAATTCATAAGTTTGAAAGTAGATTTCAAAATTTTCGAAAAAATGAAGAGTATTTCAACGTATTGTCCATTCTATTTTCTCTAGAAATAAATAAATTACCTTCAAATCTTCAAATGGAATGCATTTAACTGCAAAGTGACATTCAACTGAAAGAAAAATTTGGAAATGTTTCTTTACTGGAGTTCTATAAAGATTAACTACCCCGCAATAAATATCCTAATTTTCACAATCATGCTTTATTAATGTCTTCAGCTTTTGGTAGTACCTATATTTGTGAACAATTATTTTCAAGAATGAAGCATACAAAAAACAAAAATAGGACAAAGATTACCGACAAACATCTTGAAAATGCATTAAAAATTGAAACTTCGTCTATTAAATCCGATTTCGATTCGTTTGTTCGACAAAAGCAAATTCATCCATCTCATTAATTTGATTATTTTTTCCATCTTTATGAAGTCCAAACTAAATGAAACAAAACTTTTACAAATTTAAAATAAATTTGTACTTATGCATATCAAATTAAAAATGAAAAAATTATAATAAAAAGAAATGAATTTTAATAAAACTACATAGAGTTAATTTTTATTTCAATTTCTTAAAAAAATATTGTATGTGCGGCCCAGCAAAAAATTTTTTTGCTATGCGGCCCACGAGCGGTCATAGCTTAGACACCCATGTTCTAAAACGTTGGTGCTCGTTATGATACTGAACATAATTTCGTTACTTTTAAAGCCATATTTTTCACATAATTTATTAAGTCAGACTTTGTTTTTGAGATTCTTCGTATCTGTTTTGTTCATGCAGAGCTCACAGCTCACAATTGATACGGAATGGAGGAAAAAATGTATTTATTTTAAAAAAGAAAATTGCGTTTTTTATTTTTTTGTTATGAAATTCCTTGGGAATGAAATATTCTCCATGCACATAAGTTGTATTGTTTAAAAATGATCGATACTTTACAAATGAGGTCTAATTAAGAAAATTACGATACTTTTATCATAAAAGTAAAGATTTTATTGGTTGGATTGATTGGAAAGTAACTTCGCTTTTCCTACATGGATCAGCATTTTGCTAGTAAAAAACAACCACTTTATGATTGTGGAATCGTGCTACTACCAGAAAGATGGTAAAAGCTATTGGACTAGAATACACAAAGTGCAATGCAATACAATATTTATTTGCTGCACGTTTCTCATTTTCATGTAAAACGAAATGACTTTCCGAACAACTCAATATATGTATACATTAATAGAATAAAATATTTATTTTATAATTTAATTATAATTAAAATTATATTTATTATAACATTATTTATTATGCATATATTTTACTATACATATTTTTATTATATTTTATTATAACATTTAGATTAAAATATATACTATAATATAAATGTCATAGTAAAATATATTATATGTATTAAATTTGAAATTCACAGGGAAAATTGTATATATCAAATATAATAGCAATAACAAAATATTTAGTGAGTTTGATCTTTTGGCTCTCTCTAATATATAATGAATAATTTTTTGCACTAAAAATAAAATTGAAACTATAACAACTCCCAATTGTTTTTATAGCATACTTCGAAACATCTTTTTTTCCTTCGTAGTTATACCCCCTGAAAATTAAATGTAACAATTATTTTAAAGAAATATTAAAAAAAAATAATCTAAAAGTCATTGATATAAAATGTAAAAGGATATATATATAAATTGTAATTTTTATATTGAACAAATTTACTTATTATCAGTTAAGGCTTTTTTATATTTTTACTCATAAAAATCTTAATGTCTAAATATGGCACATTTATCTTCAAAGTGGAAGATCTTAGGTTCCATACCATCCCATGTTAAAAATTAACCAAGGTTTAAAAAAAACTGTTGATGAAAATCTTTCGAAATATGCTTATGAGAGTTTTTCGAGTGAACACTCGAAAAAATTCTCATAAACACATTTCGAACTTCTTTCACGCATGCAAATAAGATTAAAACATAGAAAAGTTTTTTTCCAAAAATGTATTCTCTCTAAATGTTACGAATGCCTTATAACATTTTAGTTACCACAACATTAGGTAATCCACAATGGTGCTCTACATTAAATAAACGACTAATAAAAACAAATGTTGGTAATGGAACAATGTAAATTACAAGTGTCTAAATTAAAATGAAGAAAAATGTGTAAAAAAATTAATATAAAATTTTTTTAAGTGCACAAAGCACTTTTGATTCGTTTTTGTAAAAAACATCATGCTTTCTTTAAAGAATGAAAATTTTCAAAACAAAAGAATAATAATTACTTTGAAAGAGTTAACTGAAATATCTAAATTAAATTATTAAAATATTAATTACTATTCATACAATTCCAAAAGTAAAATTTATGTCTTTAAAACATGCTTGATAGTTAACTTAAATTAATAATAAATTTTGCAATGCGCTAAGGTAAATACTTCATTAGTACTGTAGCTATACTTTTAAATTATTTGCGTTTTGATAAAATGGTTGTCTTTATATTATTTTTTTAAAAAAATAGAAGAGACTGGAAATTGCGCTCTGATACATAACATTATCTGTAAAAAAATAACAACTAATGGAAAATTGAATCAATAAAATGAAATGTGTGAGTGTGTTTGTAAATATTTTCAAAATATTATAAAGTGATTTTCATAAGAGAACAATAATTTATTTTATGTAAAAAATGCATGCTACATAGTAAAGATAAATTTTTATCTAAGTCTTATAAATTCGAATTTAACATATATACTTAATTTTGCATTTGTTAAATAACATTTAAAAAAAAACTCATCGATATTTGAATTTTAAAACTCTTAAGTAATAAATTAAAGGACTAAGGATTGTTTGCCTGGGGCCTGAGCAGCTACCAGGCGCGTCGGTAGGTGGTGGATAACCGAACGTCCTGTAGGAATGACAGGATAGCCTTGAATATAGAATCAGAGGCCGCGAACCAGCTCCCGTAAACCCTGGTGTTATGCGATCCATGCCTAGGGCTACATGGCACCGCGGTATTGGTGTCTTAACAGAGCCTCTAGTTGCCTGGCAAACTTCTAGAGTACTTTGCCTTGCCCAGTAACTCAGGCAATTCTGGGTGGACCTATATTACCTGAGCTTATAAATTGTTATCTTGTGGCTGAAAAGACACAAGAAATAACAAATCTTTCTGCATCTGCAGGTGATGCCTCTGAAGCAGACCTTGCTGAAAAAGACAAGGGAACTCAGAGGCAGTCTTGTAAAGGGGCAATAATGAATCCTTCACTTGAGGTAGAAATGACCTCCAAACCATCTTCTGATGAAAGTCAGGAAGTTATCCCTAGTATGACTGACTCTCTGACCAGATGGGACTGTTTCAGCAAGACCCTATTTGCTGGAAATGTCATATGAATGAGGAAACGGCAGAGCATATCATTTATTAATGTGAGGCTCTTCCCCTCCCAAGATTAACTTCTTGAGGCATCAACCATACTAGAGAGTTACACCTAGACTCCATTAAAGGGTTATCGGACTTTATTAATAAAGTGGGTGACCCGAGCAACTGGAACTAGGAAACATTGGGTTTGGAGTTAATGGTACAAAATGCTGATAAAAGCAGAGGTGCCCAATGACATACAAACCCAATTCTAAGAAGAAGAAGAAGAAGGAGAAGGATTGTTTGCCTTAGGATAATTTAGAAAGACAGAAATTAATAAAAAATAACTATGTCTACAATTATAGCTAGACACTTAAATTGTAGCAAATAGATATACGAAAAAAGTATCATCAAGAATTTAGTACGTGTTTCTCACACACACATGTGTTTATTACATATCTTAATATTAAATTAAGCTGAGATAAAGATCCTTCAAAATTATTTCACGAATAAAAACAATTTAACTTTAATTATAAAACTATTAACAAACTATGAAACTTTTAACAAAATTTGTAATTATTTTACGTGAATGAATTTTATAATAAATCATTACATTTTCAACAGATCAATTAATAGCAAAGCACATTTCCAGGGGATAAAAGAAACTCGCCAGATTAGTAGTAACCCCCGTAGGATTTATTTCCTTGGCTGAGGTAGAGGAAAAAAAGAGTAGGATTATTTCCTGCAGTAGATTTTTTCGAAAATCCCGGCTAAATATGATTTAGTAGTCATTCTAAGAAAAACTCCCCTACAGAAGGATATTTCTACGTTATTCATAGAAAGAAAAAAATGTTTGACCAGTTGTCCTGTGAATCTCAGGATTCAAGCATTCTGTCCCCCCCCAAAAAAACAGTCCTCCATAAATTGGCTTCTGAAATACTATTTTTCAGTTTAAATGTCGTCAAAAACATTAATTTTAAACCAATAAAATAAACGGGCATAAAATAAAATCATAAATAATTTTTAGAACAATAGTGAAAATCGAGATAAAATTACAGTTTTCATCATTTTTAAGCCAATCATCATCCACCGATTCTTTCTTTATTATATATCAGTTGTTTATACCTGTTATATGTTGAAAATTTAACATTTGCAACTGGCTGTTGAAAACTATTCAATTGACACACCTCTGTACATTTTCAGACTAAGCTCACACTTTATGCCAAGCAGGCGTAGGTAATAAATCCAATTCTTTCAAAAAACCTGATTGATTTCTAGTATATATGAAACTAATATAAATATTTAATTTTTTCTAAATGAAATAGTGGCTTTTATGTCAACTTGGAAAGAAAATTATTCATCGATACTTCTCTGGTAATTTTTTTGATTGAATAGTTAGAAGGAGTTAAAGTTTTCTTCATCAAATTACCACTTTGGTAAGGGTATTTTAGTACAGTGGCCAAACAGAGGACCCCCAATAGGCACACCCCCAGAGGTATCATTTCAATTGGGGGACATTGCGACCACGCTCAGTTAATACTGTCGCAGCCGCCGATAGCAAACAACACTGATCTTTGGTTAAGTCGAGATTTGAACCAGCCGATTTTAAGAACAACGCCCTATCCAGCCAAGCCACCACGTCCAGTGACACCAGCGATGTAAACAAAATATCTAAAAATGATAATCAAACACAGAAAAGCTTACAAAACAGAACCATAAGATCAATAAATTCACTTCGTTTGAAATCATGTACTGTAACAAAAAAAATTTCAAATATTTCTAATTTAAATTTGTAATTAAATTTCTCCTACATAAATTGCACTAATAGAAAATAAAATTACAGATACAATAGACGCTCATTTTTATGAATATGTAATTTACGAACACTCACTATTTTGCGACTAAATGGCTGGTCTCTAACAGGTCCCATAGACGGATAATTTCAGTATTCATTTAAGAACTAAAATTTCAAAAAATCCTTTTAGTGAACACATTTTTGTGCATTTTTCGGTTTTCTTTTAATTATTGAATTTTTTGGACACTTTTTTAAAAAAAGATGTTTTTATTGGAGAATTCAAAATTCCTCGAGTTATGGATTGCTTACTCTACTGTGTTGAAATAATGAATTATTTTTGAAGAATTTTTTTAGGAATTTCTATGACCTTATATGATTTTCCTCTTACAGTTCATTCAATATAATCAATAGCATCAAATGCAAATATCGTAAAGAGCTTTTGCGAGGATTGATCAGACCTGTCTAATTAAATTGACATTCTAGTTACTTGTCAATCTACACTGGAAATGATGTTTGCAGTAAAAGTGATATCTATGTCCTTTTCTCGGACTTTACTAAAGAAACTATCGAAACTGTAGAAAGACAAGAAATTAACGACTTGAGTGAAGATGAGTTGCTCATGCGTGAACTTAAACAAAGAATATGACTGCGGCTCAAAATTTCACTTCAGAATATTGAAAAGTATATTCAATTATAATTTTTATGTAAGAAGTATTGGATGATTAAATGTAGCTTATTTAAAAGAAACGACCAGAATAAACGGACAAATTATAAATATAATCTACTATCATCATAATAAAAGTTTGTGACAGAGGGAGTAAAATCAATGCTGAAGCACAATTCTCAATTAAGAATCGAAACAAGTTCCAGAGATTTAGCAGCGATGCTGCATTTATTCTTTCGTCATAAAATAATCAAAGCATGAAGCAAGGAAAAGATGGCAAACAGGGGGAGTGATGAGAAGTAGGGAGAGTGAGGGAGAGTGTCTGGATGAGAAGGGCGATCGGTGATTGGCTAGTCAGTGCAAGAAGTGGAGAAGAATGAGAAGTGGAATCGTAATTGATAAATGTAAATAAAAACAACTTTTCAAGAGCTTACGTAAAATTTTTATACTTGTGATTTGAAAATATAGGAAAGTAGAAATAATATTGGATTAAGCATATTACAATAAAAATATTATTTAAAAAATAAAATAATATGTATAAACATCTCTAAGTAAAATAAGGGAAAGAAATTTTCTTGGTTAAATGCAGTACATGTATTAACACAAAAGACAAAGATTTCTGTATTTTCCTGAATTTCTAATAAAATATAGAAGGAACATACGCACATATTTTTAACACATAAGGTAAATTACTAGTTAGGCTCCTTCAACTTTAATTCTGGAAAAAGTAGAGAAGGAATTAAATTCATTAGAATTATTTACAATACATTAACAAGAGTAATTCTGAAAGCACATGTATTGTTTCCTTTTATTTACTCTATAATAAAAAGAGCGATGGAGGCGCAATTAAAGGCATCAGCTACAGGTGTAAATGAGTTCTTTGGCGAAATATGGCTTGAAGAAATCACCGGGAGACTTTAAAAGTGAAAGAATGATAGGAAAGCTAAAAAAAGGGGGGACTAGCATCACCAATGTTGCTCAAGATTTCGGAATCAACAAAAGTGTTTTTATGTACTTGGAAAACTTTCTAAGCCACAGGTACAGTTATTAGAATGATTCGGAGTGGCACCCCACTAAAACTATTGCAACTGTTAACCGATATTTCGTTCATCAGAGGAAAAGAGACTGAAACAGTCTGCTAGTGCCATTGATCAGCACTGTTTCAGGAACAGGTCAAAAAGTGCCACGCTTTACTGTGTCCAGACGCAAAGCTCCAGTGACTCAATATCTTCACGCTGCTTTATGTTAAGATGAGCAAACTGAAGCATTGTTTTTTGCGACAGTAATTAGGCATGTGACCACGTTTTCTTTTCATAGATTGGTGGAGTTTCGTTGTTTGGTGACGTGTCTACTTTAAAATATAATATCCAAAATACTTCCGCTATTGTGGCGTGAATGTTGAGAAAAGTGTGTCAATTTAAATATGACTTCGTCTCCTGACCATGGTTCAGAATTAGGAGAGGCTTGGTGATGCACAAGTACTCCAATTTCGTCATCCTTAAAGTGTAGTCCGGGTAACATCAGCAACGCTATGTATATATGTTTTCAGACGCATTCATAAAGCCGATTTTTTAGCTAGCTACACTAAACACGACTTCCTTTTGAAAGTTGGATATCGACCCCACTGTTTAAAGTAGAAATGCAGGTAATCTCATCCGTTGAATCATTTTCTCTTTACACATGAAACAGTCGCTTAAGTGCTTTCATTGTAAGTTCATGTAGAGATAAGTCGGGACATGGTTTCTTCAAAGTAACATCAAGGAAAGAGACCGTTATGGTGGCCCTAGTGTCTTCGTTTGGGAAAGCATTATACTCAACTGGTGAGGTAAGCACATTATCATGACATGGATTGACTAGCCTTTTACCCTACCCTGATTTGAATCTCACAGAACACGTGTACGATGCTTTGGAAATAAACCTTAAGCCATGATTATATCTTTTTGAAAATTCCTAACCAGAAAAACTGATGCTAATTGAGGAATGAACACTTTAAGTTCATGAACTGTTGGACAGTCTAGTGCTGAGTGTGTTGAAACTATGCGAAGCAAGTATTGCAGGAGGGCATATTTCTAAACTAAAAAACATCTGCTTGTTGTTTTTCCTCTTGGACAGACAATCAGGTATGACGATATAGTGAATTTATGAAAGCCATTTTTGTTTGATTCCATACTGATGCATTGCGTTCAGTTTTACGCCACTGTACTTTCGACCTCATTTAAATCTACAAAATGGTCTCTTATTTCTGAATTTAATGTGTCTCAGGTGATTTCTCTTAAAGGTATGTCAAAAAACACGTACTATTTAAGTTTTGCACCCTAGTGTAGAATTATTTATATATTTACTTGATTTGCATACTGTAAAGCTGAAGTCTTAGTGTAAACAGTATTCCTGGGGTCGGGGAGTAGTGTTCACAAGATGCTTTTTTTACTTTTAGGATGATTAAAATTTATGATATCGTAGGCGCTGTAGACAGGTTGTGACTTGAATTGGACAGTATACATTAGTATGGATTTTAGAAAGGATTTGTTAAAAAACTGTTCTTTTTCATTTAAAACGGGGATTTCTAGTAATGAGGAAGTATAATTTAATTTTCACATTATGCTATTTTTTCTTAAATATGGGTTTCGATGTGAAGGCTTCGGAGTATCCTGAGTGACTTTGAGGTATGGAATATTCTTATCTGGAAAATTCTATTTTTAATATAGCTGATTTATAGGTTCTCAACGTGGTGATAACGCAGCTTGAGAACGCTTACCTCTTTAGTGGTAGAAAACCTAGAAAAAATAAGGGACATGTAGGTACTGTAGGGCGAGGGTAGATTAAATGCTATACCCTAGAACACTGTTAAGAAGGAGTGTAAATCCAATTCATTCAAGGCACATATATAAATGCATTTTTAAAAATATGTTTCATTATTTATATTTGAAGAAATGAGTCATGAGCCACGGTCAAAGTAAACACATTTACTTAAATGTTTGTCTGAGGCATTTTGAAAAACGAGGGGACATATTGTTAAAAAAAATTGAAAAAGCTTGAGAATCAAGTATTAATTTGAAAAGTAAGCTGGAAATTTATAGTGAATATATCAATCAAATATTTCATCAAGATCCACCAAACCAATCCGAAAGCTTTGACCATGCCGAGAAATGTGGCTTCGTTCAGTTGTTTTTCAGTGATGGTAACTGAAAATGCTCTTACAAGTTAAAAAAAGTTGGTGAGAATTTCATTCCTAGACTCATGGTCTTCAAACCTATTTGGAATGGTTCTTTCATAAGTATCTTTTAACTTGGAAAGCAATAAAATAGGTTCATAATTAGAGGGTTTGTGGCAATCTTTGACAGATTAGTAAACAGGGAAAATCATTGCTTTTTTACAAGTTTTGATGAAACAGCTTTCATTTAGGATGTGATTTATTAGATTTGTTATTTCTTGAGAAAACACTTTAGCGTATTTCTTATATATTGAATCTTATGTAATCATGGATCATCTTTTATCATCAATTATCATCTTTAATATTTAATTCCTGACGATGTTTTCGATTTCCGAGGGCTTAACTTTGTTCATGTGTTACCGATGAGAAGCATGAAAGTAACCGCATATGATACATTCAATCTCTGCATTATTCTAGCTAATAGCAAAGCTTAGTGCGATTTGATGCAATATAGCTTTCTCTAAGATATGATTTTTTTACTCGTTTGAATAAGCAATTTTCTTGCCTGCAATTAGATATTTTATTTGTTGTTCACCATTTTTAATGCAATTTGTAGTTTTCCAAAGCGAACAGTCAACTAAATCTAGGTGCTGAAGACATTTTGCTCAATTTTTAATTTTATATTCTTATATTTTTATACTGATCAGGTCTTTTAGCTTATTAATTTGCATTTGGACAACACAAACTTTAGTGTAATTATGGGTTTTTCAAAGTTAATTATTTTCAATAATTAGTCTTTTAATTTGGATTGGAAGAGGGATAGAATAATCTTCGCGTGCGAGAATACAGCACCGAAAGGCAATGTTGATTAAATTATTTAAGTCTTAAAACGTATCTTTGATATTGTGTTTATTGGGGGCAAAGTTAGGAAAATTACTAACTGGATTTTTAAATTTACTCCAACATTTTATCTTTTGAAAGGGTGGTTGGACATTGAATAACTGATGCTAAAATTTGTTATTTTTGACTACTTGGTTGATGGGAATTCCTCTATAATTTGGGTCCAATAGCTGGATGTACGATATTTGTTAGGAGAATAAAGTTTCAATGGTTTGCTCCGAAGTGAGCGGGTTGAATAGCATTACTTGTCAAAGAATAGAAGAGTGTGGCCATTATGATGGTCAGCAACGACGGGCTAAAATATTACCCCTATCAACTACAAACCATCATCAGACTTAGGAGAGCTGGAAATAAATAACCTAGTGGATGTTTACTTAAGTACATGGAGTTAATTATGACTCAAATATAGCGAGTTTATGGATAAATAGATTAATTTATTTGAATACTTAGAAAATTTAAGTAATTTACAAAACTCTAGTTGATGAAGCATGATTTGAAAATCATTAACATCTCTAATAAAATTATTCGAAATGATTCATTATTGTCGCTATTATAACACGAGTGAAGTCGATAATATATTTAATTTTGATGACACAAAATTTTTATGATTAAATTTTAAACGATATAAAAAGTAAAACAAATTCAAAAGATAGTAAAAAAAGGAAACAAAATCAGCTGTTCATAATTTAAATTATCTTGTTGCCTTCGAAATAGTTACTTATATATTGTATCATTTACAGCTCAATATAAATATAGAAATTTATTTTATATAGAAAAATATTTCAATTTCTAGCCAAGCATGCAAGTACCCCTCCCCTCCCCCCAAATAATAATAATAATAGAGTTAACATAAAATGTTTCGTAGTTTTGCGGTCCATTTCGTAAAAAAATGCACAATATTTTGACAATTATTTTACTCCTCTTTGCATAGAACATAGTTTAGTATAATAAGTGAGAAAAAAAATTTGTGACTTGACGCCAAGACTAATTACTATTATCACAATTATTTTCAGTTTTTATGCTTAACTTATACCCTTTTTTCTCATAATTTTCTCCAAATTAATTGTTTTAGTATCACAAATTGATATTTTGATTCTAAATTTCATTTAGATTGAAAATTCTTCACATATGTCTGCTCACAGGAAATTTAATTTTGTTGAAAGCCAAAGTTTAACTCTCTACAGACAACAATTATATACTGTGTTACAAATCAGAACTGAACGTAATTTATTTATTTATTTTTAAAAAAAAAAGAAATAGAAAGAAATTTAGATTTTAGTGAAAATATTAAAGCCATTTTACTTGGTCCTTAAAATATAATGAAATAGCTTTTAAGTATAAAGTCTGAGCAATGATTTTCTTCACATAATCTTTTATTATTGGAAACCCACATTTTATCAGAATTTTTGATGAATTAAAATGAAATTTTAATATTAAATATGAAATGATCATTGTTTAGAAGCTTATTAATTGATAACTTACTTTGACTATCATTCTGATTCCTTTAATTATTCTGATATTTTTTCTTCTAATAAGATTTCGCTAGACTTTACAGACTCGTATACAATAGTAAAGCATTTCTTAAAATAGAAAGTTCGTAAAAAAGTAAATAAAGTGCGCGTGTGTGTGTGAGAGAGAGAGCAATACCAAGTCACATATTTAGCTACTACTAATACAGGAACAATTTGAAGACTTCGGCAAATACATATTTGAGGAAACAATTCATAAAAATATTATTTCCTTATTCAATTTTTAATGTCATGTTATCAAACTACAACAGAAATTAACATCAGTTTTCTTGGCATGAATATATACATTTTAAAATTTATTATAAAATATAATTTTTATACCATATACTGTACATTGAATATATAATGAATAAAGGAATTTTCTATTTAAATATGCACTTTACAATAGGTAACAAAATCTTTCATAACATGGTAACAACTCATAATTTTAAGCTGTGATTATTTCGAAGAATATAAATACAATATGATGCAAAACATAAATGGATAATAATATAAAAAAGTAATATGATTATGCGTTTAGAATAATTTCGAGAGATATATTTGGAGCAGTATATATATTCCTCCAAATAAGTCTCCTTTCAATTCACAGATTAGGTATCGTGTGTCTGCCCGAAGCCATCTACATAATCATCTGAATTAATAAGTTGAAGATGAAAATGTTTAAATTCTAAAAAAAGATAGGATGTAACAGTAGAGAAAATTATGCATAAGTCTTAGAAATTATGGCGTCAGATGAAAAGAAGGCTGCAACAGGTTTGACTTGGGCGTTCCCAAGAACAGTTTCAACTACGAAAATATGCTGGAAATATCCATCAGCACTCCGAAATCTGTACATAATATTATACCTTAGGCGTACTTAAAAGTCATCGGGTATATACTAATTTTATTGCATAATCCCACCACAGGTGGGAATCCAAAAATTATTTTAGGCTCATTAAAATGTTCCTCTCCACGGTAATCTTTAGTAAAAGGCGAAAGATTAGCACGATAGTTGAAGAGAAACCAGAGCATATCGACAGGAAAAATAAAATTTTTATATAAGAAATATTTATATCTAACAAGTGGTGGCTAATTTATGTAGCATTTTTTTTTTAAAATATTTTATAATTTTTCTGGAGTTTCCCCAAATTGAATTTCGAAATATGATATATTAATTGATTTGTATTTATTAACCGAGGAGTATTTTTTAGACATTCATTCCATACTTACTTTTCAAATATTTAATGTGCAATGTATAGCGTAATTTGATCATAGACTTCTCATTCTAAACATCGGCACTAGATGGCAGCATGTTCTTCTTGGTACCGAAGAGCAAAGATCCCATCGATTTGTGTAATATCAGTATTTTTAAAATTTTTTCTCCCTTAGAACTTAAAAATTACAAATACTCTTAGTTAGCATCTCTTTGTAATAAAAATAGAAACTTAAAATGTTTTGTGCACAATTTATTCTTTAGAAAAATCTTGTAGAGGAATATTCATATGAGTGTTCATCTACCATAGGAATAAAAAATTAAAGAAAATATTAATAATTATAAATAAATTCAAGAATAGATAAAAAAAACTTCATATTAAATTTTCCAACACCGAATTTCTCAGTACATTAAAGTTAATTTTATGTAATTACTCTTCTAAATTATATATATTTGTCAGTTAATATATAGGATCCTGTAACACTACTACATTTTAAGAGACCAATTCGGACTTCTATTATTTTGAAGAATATGGAAAATATTTTCTAAAAATTAATTATTGTCAAACTATAAGCGATTTTATTTTATATAAAATGCATTTCATTTTCCTACTATTTTCGCTACTCTGAACTGCATTTAAAATTTGTAAATTATTTTTTATTGCCTTACTATTATGTGTTTATAAACGTTACTCAAACTTAACTTATCAACTAAATTCTTATGTGTCTATTCTTCATTTCATTTTAAGTTTATTATTTGAGTCCCTGCACAAAGGCATCTACTCATTCATCGGAAATGTTTAAACATAAATGCAAAACTTAAAATGCGGGGGGAGGGGGAAAACTTGAAAATAAAGAAATTAGGCAAAAGCCTTAGAAAGTAATGCGTCAGTAGAAAAGAATGCCGCAATAGGTCTGACTTGGGCGTCCCCAGGAAGAATGTGAGCATCAAAAAGGTTAGAGAAGTTTCCAGCAGTACACTTTGTAGCTTGCTTGTAAAAATTTATATAATTTATGAATATGTTGTGCCAGTTCATCTAGCGGGAGATCTAATCTGATATTTTTATTTCTAATATAGAATGGAGCATTAACAATTTTCCTAAGAATTTTGTTTTGAAGAGTATTTAAAAGTTCAACATCTTTGTTGAATAGAGAACATAAGTCAGGGAAAAGCATATGTGATTGCAGGATGAATAATTAATATATATAGTTATCTTTTGAGCTTCCGAGATAATTTAGAATGTGTGCCAATGAGAGCTTTGATTTTATTATAGTAATTCCAAGCAGCAGAGATTTTAGATTCTATCTGAGAATTTTAATTCTTTTGTCTTCAAGTTTCAGCAGATAAAGGATTTTTAGGACAGCCTGAATAATTTTAAGTGTGATTTGCATCATAATTTGCTCATTTAGGAGGTTCTTCTTTTGTTTTGACACATTCATTAGTTAAATGCTGACTGGCACATGTGACATATTTTGGTTCATGTCTGCATGAGTTTTGGGCATTAAAGAGAATTGCTGGCATCTATGGCATTGAGGTGGACCTTTTCTGCCTCTTCAATGTTCAACAGAAATGCGAAGACGCATTAAATATTGAATGTGATAAATAGCTTCAGATTTCCTTGTTTTCGGTAAAGTGACTAGGTAAAGAGGAATTTTAATTTTTCACCGTTTCTGTAAAAGGTTAATTGTACAACTTTAGTAGCCATAAATCCTAATTTGGTAAGTTCTTGTATTTCTACAAGATCAGCAACATACGATAGGTTTCTAATAACTATTTTAAGGTCCTTGTCATCTGGTAATAAATAAGAATGAAATTTGAAATTTTGATCTTCAAATAATTTTGTTGTTTTTCTATGAGCATCAGGAGAAATGACTTTAATAGTAAAGGTATACTGACCATTAATTTTAGCTGTGTATTGATCCGGAATTAGATTATCTAATTCTTTGCTAAGTATTTTCCAAGTAACTTTAGAGTCTTTAACAATGATTGGATGAATATTAGTCGCTTTTCTATAAAATGAAAACCGGAAGTATAATTTTGTTCATCAATATTTTTATTATTATTATGTAAGGTATTATTCTCTTCATTGACATTTGTTTCCATCAAATTTGAACTATCAGTTTCATTATTTTTAGAAATAATTGTGGAATCATTTTTATTAGAAGTAATTTCTGATTTTATTTTCTTCTGTTTTCGATTTCTGTGAAGCTTTGTGGCGTTTCCTATTTTTCTTGTTCCGACCAATGAGAGTGAATCCTTGATCCTCAGAGGGCAGGGTTTCAGCATGTGAGATGCTTTCAGAGGAAGTATATCCATTTCCGTTTCTTCACTGGGTTTTCCCAAGTCAGAATTAATTTCTAAGTTTTTAAAAGCTATACCATCTAAAATACGCATAACTTCTCTATATAGTTTATTAGATTGAGCATGATCTGAGTTTTCTTTACTTTCAATATCCGCGATTTACTGCAAGATGTTAAGTTAATTTTTGTGAGATAAATCCATATCTAAAGTGTTGTTTGCTTTGTCTGGTGTTGGCCTAACCATGTTGGGATCAGGAGTGCAGGATTCCGGCAAAGGCAATCCTGAAAAGGAAAAATCACCGGAACAGTCGACAGGCGCCTGTGTTTGAAATTGCCCTCCTTCCGCGGGAGGGTGATTGTCTTTGCTCATAATCTAGCAGCAGCTGGTTGACGGGGTAAGCTGGGTGGTTGAATAGCGCAGCGTTAAGGTATTTTCAGATATAGAAGATCTCTAGTACACAAACACGTCTGCACTATTTGAGCAAGTCAACACGAATGAGTGTATCTATTCTTGAACTTGATGATGCAAACTGAGTACCAACCCAGAAGTTTCTATTCATTCATCTTGTATTGGTGCTGGTGGCCTTGAGTGAAAATCAGTGTAATTTACAGAAAGCGAGGGAGAGAAGAAGAAATTTGAGAATTATATCCTCAATAGTGTAGCATCATTGCAGAAGTAGGAAGCTACTAGTCTTGTTTTTGAGTCTTCGATGTAGTTTTCAAATTTGAAGATTTCATTGAAGTTAGCTGTGGAACATTTTAAAGCTTGTTAGTAATTCTTATGATTCATTATTGCGATATATTGGTTTAACGACTTGAGATTTAGATCGTGATGTATGGTTTTATTTCTAACATAGTATGGTGAATTTGTAATGCGTCTTAAGATTTTATTTTGAAATCTGGAAATTTTCTTTAGGGTTGTTGATGTTATGGTGTTCCCCAGGCAGGAGAAGCATAGGTTATTATGGGCCTGATGATAGCAGTACATATAAGTTTTTTTTGCATTGATGTTTGCTTTGGATTGTGGTCCGATTATTTGTTTTAATTTATTTAAGATGTAATTTGCTTTCGTAGAAACATTTTCGGTGTGATTGTGCCATGACAGTTTACTGTTGATGATAAATCAAAGGTATTTTGCTTTTTTAATTATTGGAACTTCTGTGTCGAAAAGTATGAGATTATTGGTAATTTTTTGCTTCCTTTTATATTTAATGATAAGTAGCTGAGATTTTTGAGCGTTAATTGCAATTTTTCATTTCTGGCCCCGGTTTTTTTTTATTTCCATATTTGTTTCCATTTTATTTTGTAATCTCATTATGGCATAATTAACATCAATAGACTTTGTGATGATTCCGGTGTCACCTGCGTAAATGGTGTTAAACTGTTGGAATCATCACGATCGATTGGAAAATCATATATATACTCGTATTAGATAAAGGATTGGCCCCGGTATGCTTCCCTGTGGAACACTTGCTGCAATTGATCTTGTAGTAGAGTAGTGCCTAGGGGTGTATTTGAAAAGTTCTATTACGAAAGTAATTTTTCAGGAATTTGATTAAATTTTGGGGTACTTTCATTTCAAGAGTTTGTACAGGAGACCTGTATGCCAAACTTTATCGAAACCTTGAAGATATCGAGTATGAGGAAAGCAACTGCTAATTTGTTTCTTTTTGCTCTGCCGATGTAATTTAATTAAGTTGTTTGGTTGTGTCGAGGTTTTTACGAAATCCATATTGTTCGATGGGCAATTTTTCAAGGTGTTCTTGTAGTCTATCGTAGATGATGCTTTCGAAGATTTTGCTGATTGTGCTTAGGAGACTAATAGGTCTATAATATTGAGGCATAATTTGGTCTTTTAATGGTTTGGGGAAAAATATTATGGAAGCTTTTTCCACTGTTGGGGGAAGTATTGTAAGGTTAGACAGCTATTGTAGATGTTATTAAGTTGCATGATGTAGTTATCAGGTAAATTTTTAATCATGATATTACTAATACTATCAGTACCAGGAGCCTTTCTGTTTGTAAGTTTGTCTATAATTTAATTAATTTCTTCAGTATTTGTAGGAGGGATAGGTTCTTCTTCATCTGTGTGAAAATAGTGATAAACTGTTCTGTGAATGTGTTTCTCAGAATCATCATCAGTATCTGTTTCATTGGGGTTGTAAATTGATCTTCTAGTGTATCTGCAAAAACTTCAGCTTTCTCCTCGGTACTGTAAACAAGACCTTGTTTGGCCTGTAGTGGTCTATTGATTTGAATGTCTCTTTTAAGTGTTTTTGAAAGTTTCCATAGTGAGTTGTCTTCAGTATAGAGGTTTTTAATTTTTTCTTTCCATGTATTATGTTGATGTTTTTGGCATAATTTGCGTATGTGTTTATTTAGAGAATTTATTTCGGTTTGAAGGTAGGATCACTAGCTTTTTGTCGTTTTTTGCGAATCCAGTTTCTTTGTTTTATTAGTAATTTAATATTTTTTGGGAGTATGTGATATTTTGGTATAGGATCCTGAAAGGTAGTAGCTTTTGTGAGTGCTGAATGAAGATCTTTATTAAAAGTATCAATATTATTATCTATTTCTTCAGTGATGCTAGGGTTGAAGTTATTAGTGGTTTTTCGTATTAGGATGTTATGGTAAAATTTCCAGTGAATGCTCTTTACTTTTGTTTGGGTTTCAGTTGGTGTATTTCCAATTATTTCTATGATGAAGAGGTGATCTGAAGAAAGGTCGTTTATAACATCAGTTGCTATTGGGATATGTGTGAATTGCTGATGAAAAAAAAATCAAGAATATCTGGGCGATGATTTTGTGAGAAATTAGTTGGGTGAGTTGGAGCTGTTACTTTTAGTTGAAGTTTATTTATGCTTTTAATAAGTTAAATTCCATTATTGTTATTGTTACGACAGCCGCAGCTGATATTTTTACTATTGAAGTCTCCTCCTTCAATTGATGGAAGATTGTCAGGGAAAAGATTTTTAATGTTATTATAGGATAATTTATTGTGAGGTGGGTTATATAATGCTGTGATTTTAATGGATACATATTTTTGAGTTTTAATAAGAACAGAAATTTCTTTAAATCCTTCGGTATTATTCTTGCTGTATTCAATTGCTCCAAGTGATCTTTTGGCTATAATAGCTACTCCACCACCTCTGTAGTTGAGTCTATTGCATAAAAAGGCAGAGATTTTGAGTCAGTTTTGTCCATCAAAGTGGGTTTCTGTAATAAGGCAAATATCTATATTTTGTTCTGTTATAAAATCTTTTAGTTCAGCTGTTTTTTTAGTCAGGCCATCGGCATTACATGCTGCAATGATGAATGGGGAAAAGCTGTGTTTGTGTTTAGACATCATTTCTTTCTGTTTTTGGCTAGCTGCTGTTGAAAACGTTTTGACTACTTCTATAATTCCAAAGGATTTTATTAGTCCACAAGATTTTTTAGTTCGGTGGCAATTTCTTGTACTTCGATGATGGTGTTTTTGGTTTTTCAGTGGCTTTTGTGATTTCTTCAGTTCTAATGCTGCTGCATAGCTTTTACCAATGAAGGTTCTATGTTGGTGGACTTTATTATTAGTTGTGCTGGTGTCAATGAAAGTTTTAGTTTCGTCTTTTGGATATTTAGGATATCCTCTATGATTTGATGGGTGTTCACCTCCGCAGTTGGCACAAGTTGCGGGAATTTCTTTTGATTTTGTGCATTGGTAACTGAGATGTTCGGCAGCACATTTCAAGTATTTTGGTGTATGTTTGCATGATAATTGCACATTGTGAAAGTTTTGACATCTGTAGCATTGCGTGACACTACGTTTTCCTCTGTATGTCTCTGTTTTAATAATCATATTTTGAATATATTTAATGTCATAAATGGTTTTAGAGTGCTTAGTTGGGGGTAGAGTTATTAAGAATAATGGCAGTTTGCGTAGTATTCCATCATATTTCTTGGTAAATTGAGTTACATTTAGGACAGTATAACCATCTCATTATAAATCTTCTATGATGTCAGGTATTTCTGTGTCTTCAGGAAGACTTCTTGCTACTACTTTGATATTTTTATCAGTAGGTATTATGAAAGTGTGAAAATTTATTTTAAGTTCATCAAACTTGGCTGTGATAGCTCTGTGTGCTTCTGATTCAGGAACTTTGATATTATTATAGTCACCTGACATTTTTCCTGTATATCCTGTAATTTTGAGATCATTTATTAATATTTTCAATTAATTCCATTTGTATTTTGTGTCTTTAACAATTATTGGAGTTATTCTGGATTTTTGCAAGTTTGCTAATTAAAAATTATTTGTGTTTTCATCTTCATTAGTGTTGATTTTCAATATTTTCCATTTTTACATTATTACTTGTAATTTCCTTGTATTTTTCGCAAAATTGCTGTATGATGGGTTCCATATTTGAAGTTTCATTAGAAGTGGGCGTTTCCGTTCATTTGGTATTAATTCCTAATTCAGAAATGTTTTCTATAATACTGGTACAATGGGCGCGGTTGGTAGTTTCAGTTTGTGAATTTGTAAGTTATTCTTGGGCGGGGCTTAAATGGGAGTTTTCTTTCTTGTTATTTTTTACTATAATGAATTTATTTGGTCTGCTTTGTGTGTCTTCATTATAAGTGCCATTATCGCAGTGTTTTCCTCAGAATTTGTTTCAATATCTAGAATATCATATCAAAAGCTGTTTTCATATAAATTGCAGGACCTCCGCAACGATGTGTCCTCCTGTCCGTTCGGATACAACTGTAATTAGGTATGTTAACCCGATGTCTAGCTTTCATGTGAGTCTTGAATCAAAATAATATCTGGGTTCCAATCGTCAATTAAGTCAATCAGTTCTGTAAGCTTGAGGCATAGCCCAAGTTGTAAGTTGGTATTAATAGTTCCAATGTTGGTATTAATAGTGTCATTATTGACATGAGAGATCTGAATGAAACTTGAGAAGACAATGTTCATTTGTTTAAATAGTTCCATGAGAACCATTTTTAAATTTTGTTGTCGTTTACCGTAGTTTGCAACGAAAGCGGAACTAATGTGGCCTGGGTCGTGGCTTGAGCTGTACTGGTGAGAGGTGGAGTTTCCTGGAATTCCATCTGTTTTTCTCTTTTTTCCCAAAAGTTTTCAAGCGGGATTTTATTCTGTGCAATAATTGGGTTTCTGGGGCAACCCAAACAATTGCTGGTGTGGTTACCAGCGCATAGGGCACACTTTGCCTCGGTATTGGTGGACTTCATACAGTTTCTCGTAAAGTGATTTTCACCACACTTAAGGCATCTAGGTTGCCTGTGGCAGTATCGTGAGTTGTGATATAAAAGCCTTGACACCTATAGCACTGGGCGGGGCTTGATTTTTTCCTGAGGGTTTCGATTGTAACTCGAAAATTACCGATGAATTTTATGTTGTGTATCCTTTTATTGTTTTCATTTTTCAACTATAAATAGTGGCACGTTAGTACAATTTTGTCTTCTCAGAATTTGCGCGACGAGTTTTACTTCCAATTTGTTATAGGTTCGTTCCTCATGAATTTCAGTAATGGAAAAGTCCGGGGAAGTCCTCTAATTACTCTCTTCATGACTCTGTCTCCAGGTAACTCATAAAAGTGTCTCGATATTGTTGTCAACGATGTATTTGTTGACTGCACGATAGTCATCCACAGACATTTTTAATATTCCATATATTACAGTTTGTCCCAAATTCCATAAAAATCCAGTTAAATTTCGATTTATTACATGTGGATGCAACACTTATGCAGATAAATTTGGAAATTTTATTTTCTTATTATTTAAACATTATTTTAAATAACATTACTGATTCACATAACATATAAATAATTAAAAATAATAAACCAATAATTGAATTTATTTCTGTTCATGATATTAATGATGTTCCCTCTTATGATTTCAAGGATTTATTCACTAGCATTCCACTCGAAAAACTTTTTGATGTTATTATGTTTTATTTTCATGATTTTAGTTCAGTAATAAATATCGATTGAAATTTTTGGAAAGATCTCAGTATATTTTGCATTTATAATAACTGTATTTTTTTCATGGAGAAAAAATTTACTTTGATTCATTGAATTCAAACGACCAGGTCAATGGTATCCCTCAGGGTTCTAAATTCTCAAGTTTATAAGCAAATTCATTTTTACATTTCTATGAAAATCTTTTGTTATACAAATGCCTTTTTGCATACAGATATATTGATGATTTTATAGTTTTTAATTTCTTAGAATTTGACAAAATTTACAAAACTATCTATCTTGAAGAACTAAAATTAATTAAAGCAAATAGCAATAATTTAAAAACTGAATTTTTGGTATTTTGATTACTGTAAAAGATGACTATACATACACTGACATTTACGACAAAACTAATGATTTTAATTTCAAGGTAAATAAGCTCATTTTTTGGAATTCAAATATTTCAATTAAAATTTATAAAAATGTTATTTTCAATCAACTTAATAGAATCTATAATATATGAAATAATTTAAATATGAATAAACAAATAAATATACTGGAAAATATTCTAACTTATAATAACATCCCAATCAACTTTATTAAATATTATTTGGCTAGTAGAGCATTGCTTATAAGAGTGAAGAAAGACGGTATAAACTACAGAAGTCCAAGCCTTGAAAGTCCTATAAGAAGCTTGAAATGCCAATAGTGGTTACATTTAGTCTAAATTTATGTATTTATTTGGTTTACACGTAGTATTTATTAGCAGTTCTTGCAGGTTTTGATCTGGGTTTAGTTTTGATTACTATAAATTAAATGTATTTTGGCAACATTGGATTTAATATTGTATTTTGGCTTATATATGTTTTGGCTTGACTTTTATTTCTTTTATTCTGGTTTGACATTTTTAGGGTTTCTTTGGGTGTATTGGCTTCCTTAAGACTATGTCTTGGACCAATGCAGAAAAGCCATATTTTGTACCAATGTGGTCAACACCCCCTGAACAAGCTGGCCATGTTGGTATTTCGTTCCATTTTCTTTTATTATATTTTCTTTGAAAATGTAAACTATATACTGAACATTTTTCCATGTGTTTACTAAATTTCGTGTTTTAATGTATTATTCTCCTTGATTATTATTCTCAATTTGGTTATTGACTAATATTATTATTACATTGTTCTTCTCTATTTTGATTTTGATCAATTTTATAAAAATTTACTATTAATTATATTTTAGTAATTCTATTTTAGCTGCTTTTGCGCTGAATGTATTGCTAAGCATAAATGTTATATCTATTCTTGTACTTTACAATTTGTATATCTAGTCTTGTATTTTTCAATTTTTATATCTTTCAATTTTCGCCTATGGCATTTCTAATCTTGCTATATATATATATATATATATATATATATATATATATATATATATATATATATATATATATATATATATATATATATATATATATATATATATATATATATATATATATATATATATATATATATATATATATATATATTTATATATATATATTTATATATATATATATATATATATATATATATATTTATATATATATATATATATATATATATATATATATATATATATATATATATATATATATATATATATATATATATATATATATATATATATATATATATATATTTATATATATATATATATTTATATATATTTATATATATATATATATATATATATATATATATATATATATATATATATATATATATATATATATATATATATATATATATATATATATATATATATATATATATATATATATATATATATATATATATATATATATATAAATATATATATATATATATATATAGGGTTAGCAAGAAATAAGTTTCCCACTTCAGAGGGCTGTAGAATACGTTCTACTCGTCCAAATGAGATAAAATTTGAACTACAGATAATTCAAATGATGCGCTTGACATTTATTAAAAAATAGTACAAAATTTCACCGATAGATGGCAATGTAATACACATAACAACATTTTATATGCTTTATAAATGTTAAAAAATAATAATGAAAAAGTAGCGTTACAACTCTTCAATATGCCCTTCTTCATTTGGCATTCATTTGGAAGGGCAATGTCTACCGTAAAAGGCCAGCATGTGTACCAGAACTGAAGGACAGCATTAGGCGCCATATCCTTGATATTCCGACAGACTCACACCGGTCTGCTGTCGAAAATATGGTTCTGTGGTTATAGAGCACATTGTTGAAAATGAAGAAGGGCATATTGAAGAGTTGTAACGCTACTTTTTCATTATTATTTTTTAACATTTATAAAGCATATAAAATGTTGTTATGTGTATTACATTGCCATCTATCGGTGAAATTTTGTACTATTTTTTAATAAATGTCAAGCGCATCATTTGAATTATCTGTAGTTCAAATTTTATCTCATTTGGACGAGTAGAACGTATTCTACAGCCCTCTGAAGTGGGAAACTTATTTCTTGCTAACCCTGTATATTTATATATATATATATATATATATATATATATATATATATATATATATATATATATATATATATATATATATATATATATATATATATATATATATATATATATATATATATATATATATATATATATATATATATATATATATATATATATATATATATATATATATATATTGTACCGAGCTTCACGGGTTCGTGTTGATTGAGAGTTGAATAAAGCAACCACTTTATGAAAACAAGACTTTTATTCGTAAAAACTTCACTAGATAAACGAAATTCCCGCTGTAACAATCACAATTATACAGCTACAATTCGTCAGATACAATAAGAAATAGCTTCCAATCACAGGTCTCAAATACCTCAGACAGAGAACAACTAGCAGTCACAACTAATCGTCTTCACTCACTGACTGTCTTCACAAAACTCTATACTCTTCCATGTCGGGCTGCGGTATTTATACCTGACTTGGCGGAGAAATCTACCAATTTCGCCAAGGTTCTGGAAGCTTCTAGGCTATCTCGAAAAATATTGGTCCTAGATAAATATATATATATTTATCTAGGACCAATATTAGGTGATAGATGTTTCCAGAAGTATCGATTTCTCGCCAAGTCGCCAAAAATCTCGCCAACCGTCGCCAAGTCGCCAAGAATCTCGCCAACTGTCGCCAAGTCGCCAAATCATTAGGAAATCCGCTTTTAAACTACAACACGTCTAAATACCGCAATTTTTGCCCAAAATGTGAGAATTTCTGATCTGTCTGAGATATTTTAAGACAAATATAATCATTATTTACAAATTTGTAACATTGCCCCCTCTCAAGGACTGCACGTCCCGGGCAGTACAATCCCCTGATAGGAGGCTAAATTTAATATAAAAGAATTTACATTTCAAGAGGATACAGAGCACATTACATACACTAAAAATACAAGAAAATAGAAAAGATTAAAATTATCTATACTATTTACAAACAGACCATGGTCTACTGATTTTTACTCTACATTACGATAAGGAGCTAATCTATCATAATGTACTACCTTTGGTTTTGAAGCAGATGATTTTCTTATACGAACCACGACGTCGTTCAGTCTTTTTAGGACTGTGTAGGGACCTTCCCAGTTGGCTTGCAACTTTGGAGAAAGTCCTTTACGTCGAATCGGGTTCCACAACCAAACTTTGTCACCTTCTTGGAATTCATGTCCCGTCGCTCTTGTGTCATACCTTGTCTTCATTCTTTCGGTCGTCAGGTTGATTCGGTCTCGAGCGAAGTTATGGACATCTTCAAGACGTGCCTGAAGGTCTCGAAGGTATTCCTCTGGCGATGAAGATGTATCCGGTGGACGACCAAACTGAAGATCACAAGGGAGACGAAGTTCGCGACCAAAGAGCATCTGTGAAGGAGTATATCCGGTAGTCTCATGGACAGCACTGCGATATGCAAGCAGAAACAGCGGTAGCTTCAAATCCCAATCTTGTTGATTTCTGGAAACCATAAGGGAGAGGTTATTCAAGATGGTTCTGTTAAACCTCTCTACCATGCCATCCGATTGTGGGTGTAGTGGTGTGGTCTGCGTCTTGTCTATTCCGAGAATTTGACACATTCCTTTAAACACAACAGAGGTGAAATTTGTCCCTTGATCAGAATGAATTTGTAAGGGTGTGCCGAATCTGGAAACCCATTGTTGCACTAGAACCTCGGCTACTGTAGTCGCCTCTTGATCGGGGATTGCAAACGCTTCAGGCCACTTAGTAAAGTAGTCCATGACAACTAGTATGTATTTGTTGCCATTTGAGGATCGTGGTAAAGGACCCAAAATGTCCAATGCTATCCTCTCAAAAGGTGCTCCTACGTTGTACCGCTGCAACCTTCCTCGGCTACGTTTCTTCGGTCCTTTACGTGCCGCACAGTCATCACAAGATTGGCACCATTTCTCTACATCTTGTCTCGTTTTGCTCCAATAGAAGCGTTCTCGAACTTTCTGTAGAGTTTTCATTACTCCGAAGTGGCCTCCAGTTGAGCTACTGTGCAATTCTTTCAAAACATCTGAAATTCTTGATTTTGGAAGAACAAGCTGCCATTTAAAATTACGTCCATCATCGGACTCCCATTTCCTGTATAAGACACCATTTCTTATATGGAGTGAGTCCCAAAGAGCCCAATATTGCTTAGTAGCAGGACTGTAGGTGGAGATATCCTGCCAACTTGGTCTCATACTAGAAGATTCTTTCAATTCAAGAATTGGATTTATATCTGGGTCTTCTTTTTGGGCTTCCCTAAGTCCTTCATCACTCCATGGGTCTGGTTTTGATGGAGATGAAACAGTAACTTGGCGTACCGAAGTATTTATCAGCTGATAGTTCTTCTCTACTCTAGAACAGTATCGGCAGCTTTCATTACACGGCTTCCTTGATAGTGCATCAGCATTTCCATGAAGAGTTCCTTTGCGATGACGTATTTCAAAGTCAAACTCCTGGAGTCGTTGAATCCATCTGGCTACCTGTCCTTCTGGATTTTTAAAATTTAAAAGCCAGGTTAAGGATGCGTGATCGGTCCGGAGCAAGAACTTTCTTCCATAGAGATAATGGTGGAAATGTTCTATGGCTTTGACGATTGCCAGCAATTCCTTCCTGGTTGTACAATAATTCCGCTCTGGTTTCGAAAGACATTTACTCCAATAAGCAATGACACATTCTTTACCATCAATTTCCTGCGACAAAACAGCTCCGATATTTTCGTTGCTGGCATCCGTATCTAAAATGAATATTTTTCCGGGCTGGGGATATGCAAGAACGGGCGAAGATGTCAACGCCTCCTTCAGTTGTTTAAAAGCTTTCTCACATTCATCTGTCCATAGAAATCTCTGTTTAACTTCTGTCAACTTGTGAAGAGGTCTGGCAATACTTGAAAAACCCTTAACAAATTTCCTGTAATATGTGCATAGTCCAAGAAAACTTCTTAATTGGTGGACATCTTTTGGACGACTCCAGTCCTTAACTGCGGAGATCTTTTCAGGATCTGTTCTAACACCTTCAGCAGAGATAATGTGTCCCAGATAGCTTACTTCACGTCGGAATAAATTACATTTGCAAGGATTCAGCTTCAGGTTGGCCATTTTTAATTTTTCCAGCACCTTTCGGATGTTTCTTAAATGGTCTTCGAATGTGCGCCCAACAATAATGATATCGTCCAAATATACCAAACAAGCTTCGTAGGAAAGTCCTCGTAATACTGTCTCCATCAGGCGCTCAAACGTTGCAGGTGCATTGCAAAGCCCGAATGGCATAACCTTGAACTGCCAAAGTCCTTGTCCTGTGGTGAATGCAGTCTTTTCTCGATCCTCAGGATGTATCTCTACTTGCCAATAACCACTCTTGAGATCCAAAGTCGAAAACCATTGTTTTCCGGATAAAGCATCAAGTGTATCGTCAATCCTAGGAAGAGGGTAACTATCTTTTTTAGTGATGTTGTTTAACCGACGATAGTCAACGCAGAATCGGGTAGAACCATCTTTCTTCCGTACTAAAACAATAGGCGAAGCCCAAGGACTCTCTGATGGCTCAATAATGTCATTCTGCTGCATTTCCATCAGAAGATTGTCCACCTCTTCCTGCTTAGCGAATGGCAATCTTCTAGGATGTTGTTTAATGGGTGGATGATTTCCTGTATTGATTCGGTGCTGCGTCAATTTGGTTCGCCCAACATCATCTGATTTCTTGGAAAAGAGATCTCCGAATTCTAATAATAAATTTCTTGCAGCATTCCTCTGTTTATCATCTAACTCTGCTCTCTGTAGGAGTTCATTAATTAGAGTGTCAGGAGGCTCAGATAGTGTGGCTTGACAATTTCGGTTAATACAGGTCACTGGAGTGCAAGTCGCTAGCACTTCTCCTTCTTTTATAAGTTTTACCTTATTACTTAGATTAGCAACTCTTACCGGGATTACATTTCGTGAAAGGTCGACGAGTGAAGAAGCCACTAGTACTCCTTTAACGCTATTGTCGGAATCTGGATATTCAGTCAATCCGTAATGAAAATTATTATCTTCTGAAAGAGCTCCGCAAACTATTGTCTCAGTTCTTGGTGGTAATGTTGTTTCACTCTTTGCAGTTATATGATGGACTGTTTTAATATCTGAATATTTCGTCTTAAAAATCGCTATGTCTTCAGAACATGAGTGTAGTTCATTATTTTTAAAATCTAACTTGAAATGGTTTTCTTTGAGAAAGTCCAATCCGAGAATAAATTCGTCATTTATATCAGCGACATATGCCATATGATGGTACACGGCATTACCAAATGCAATGTTTAGATTTACTTTTCCATGCACTTTAATCTTGTCACCTGTCACAGTTTGGAGGGTAATGCAGGGCGGCGTCCAGATGAGTTTCTCACCAAGTTTGCGAGCCAAATCTGTCCTAATGATAGTTACATTGGCTCCAGTATCGATTATCATTCTGCAGGGAACTTCGTTGACATGTCCCATAACGAAAAGTCCGTTGTCGCCGCTACTTACGGAAGAAATGTGAAACAATTTGAAATGGGGCTTCTGACTCTCTGGACATCTCCGCCCCGCGAGATGGCCACATATTAGTTTCCCTGCTGTGGTGGAAGATCATTTCCACCATCTTTTCGTTTCGGGCAGTCTCTACGGACGTGTCCGACTGCACCGCAAGTCCAACACTGGATTTTCGTGTTTCTGCCACCTTTACTCAATTCTAAGTTACGAAATTTTCTCCGCAGATCTTCCATTTGCTTTCTTAGATCACAGTCCGTATCAGTAGCAGAGACGGCTCTGATTGAGTGCCGGTCTTTACGCGCGGCCTGCTGGGCAGCCTCTATCTTATGTGCGTATACTAGGGCAGATCCAATATCTTTGACATCGGCGAGTCTAAGTGTTTTCTGTATCTCCGGATCCCTCACACTATCGATGAAGTGATGGAGAGCCAGATCTTGACGTGTCTCAGCTGGGCAGTCCGAAAATGCTAGATGGGAAAGTCGCTGAATATCGGCAGCCAATTCTTGAAGACTTTCACCCGCTTTTTGATAGCGGGACTTTAACTGTAGTCTGCTATATTCTTTAGTGCACTTATCTCCAAACCGCAGCTCAAGCGCACTCGATAGGGCTTGGAAATCGTGCCTCTGCTCCTCCGGAAGCGTCTCGAGGATGTCAGCCGCGTCTCCTCTTAAAGAAGCCGCCAGGTGAAAAGCTTGGGCTCGGGGATTCCATCCATTAGCTTCCGCTACCATCATAAACTGGGTCTTGTATACTTGCCAGGATGATTTCCCATCAAATGTTGAGAGTTTAATATTGGCAAGGGAAGGCACAAATGTCACGTTGGGTTCCTCATGTTTGTTTGATATTTGCTTCTCCAAGCTTTCAATCTTCTTATTCATATTGTCTAATGCTTCTTCAACGTTTTCTTCTATCTCCAGAACTTTAGTTTCAACTGAAGTTACCTTATCTTCCATTGCATTCATCTTCTCCTGAATGATGTTGGAGAATTCTTCTTTAACACTTACAATGTCCTTCTTAAGTTCCGTTTTAAGTTCCTCCTGTCCAGATTTTATCTCTTTCATCATCTCGGTTTTAATCTCTTCTTGTCCAGCTTTCATCTCTTCTTGTCTAGCTTTCATATCTTCTTGTCTAGCTTTCATCTCTTCTTGTCCAGCTTTCATCTCCTCCTGTCCAGATTTTATCTCTTTCATCATCTCGGTTTTAATCTCTTCTTGTCCAGCTTTCATCTCTTCTTGTCTAGCTTTCATCTCTTCTTGTCCAGCTTTCATCTCAGCCATCTGCTCCGCTAATTTTTCGAGAAGACTTTTCATCAAATCCATATCCATTTTTCTTGTGACACGCTGCATCAACTCTTCAATCCCGATTCTGACACCAGTTGTACCGAGCTTCACGGGTTCGTGTTGATTGAGAGTTGAATAAAGCAACCACTTTATGAAAACAAGACTTTTATTCGTACAAACTTCACTAGATAAACGAAATTCCCGCTGTAACAATCACAATTATACAGCTACAATTCGTCAGATACAATAAGAAATAGCTTCCAATCACAGGTCTCAAATACCTCAGACAGAGAACAACTAGCAGTCACAACTAATCGTCTTCACTCACTGACTGTCTTCACAAAACCTACTACTCTTCCATGTCGGGCTGCGGTATTTATACCTGACTTGGCGGAGAAATCTACCAATTTCGCCAAGGTTCTGGAAGCTTCTAGGCTATCTCGAAAAATATTGGTCCTAGAGCTTAGGTGATGGATGTTTCCAGAAATATCGATTTCTCGCCAAGTCGCCAAAAATCTCGCCAACCGTCGCCAAGTCGCCAAGAATCTCGCCAACTGTCGCCAAGTCGCCAAATCATTAGGAAATCCGCTTTTAAACTACAACACGTCTAAATACCGCAATTTTTGCCCAAAATGTGAGAATTTCTGATCTGTCTGAGATATTTTAAGACAAATATAATCATTATTTACAAATTTGTAACATTATTTATATATATATATATATATATATATATATATACACACACACACATATATATATATATATATATATATATATATATATATATATATATATATATATATATATATATATATATATATATATATATATATATATATATACATGTATATATACATATATATATACATATATATACATATACATATATATATATATATATACTTATATATATATATACAGTACAGATGAATGTTTAAATAACAGGAAAGGATGGAGCAATATACAATTTGTTTCAATATAAAATCATTTTTATTTTTTGCTGCGGATTTTTGAGGAATCCCAGAATCAGGAGAAAATGAAACTAAAAGGTCGTGTCTAGTTCAAAGTGGCTTAACTCAGACTTCCAAAAGGAAAGTCCTCTTGCCTCCTTTCCGATTTTCTTTGGCTGGACTGTTTTGTTTGTAATCAATCATATTTGCTTTTGTGTAAAATTTAGTTTTCTTTCCTTTTGATAATTTGGCTGGATTTTTGAAAGAAAAGTAAATATATAGATTTCTATTTATATTATTTAAAATTTATCCAGATCAGCATTTGTTTAATTCGCCTCTATAGTCGTAAGTTGTGATGTTTTTGAGTTGAGATTGTGAGAGACGGATTTGATCTTTTTGTAATGCCTGAAGAATATTTCTGATTGTTATGTGATAGATTTAATTAATGTTGGGGTTCTTGTTTTATGTGCAATTTTTTTGGTAAGGAATAAATACACCTCATATGGATTATTCTCCATCTTTTCCTTTCCATCCCATTTTACTGTTAGAGTAATCTTTTCTCATAGCTAACCTTATATATATAAGCAATCCGAATTCTCCATTTAATTCTCAGTATAATTGGCGTTATTAAATATTTGAAGCTTCGTCTTTAAGCACAAGTGGCCTAAAGTGGGAGTTTGGTATAGTTATTTTCGGAGCTCCGCCCTTTTTTTACGAACATTTGTAGCTTGATCTTAATCAGGGACAAAATATTTAAATATTATAAATTTTTTTGTTTTCCTATTCTAAATGAAAATTCTGCATGTAAATTCGGAGTTTAAAAAAACGTCCGAATTAACAGTTCTTCCATATTTTTCACTTTATTCATTGATTTTTAAATCAACTTTATTTTCTAACTAATGCGAATATCACATCACATCCGGTCACACCTTTACCAGCTCGCAGGCGTCCCTCAGGGATAACTGCTGGGCCCCTTCCTATTTAATATTTATGTGAATGATATCCCACGACATCAAAAAACTATGTTATGCCTGTTTGCGGATGGCAGTGCTGTTCTATCCACTAGTTCGGAATACCTCAAAATCTACGGCAACCAATCCCAACACTTTGTGGCCATAGAAGAGTGGTTAAAAATCTGGAAAATCAAAATTAATGTAATAAAATCCCAGGCAGTCCTCTTCACGAGGAAATTACCACAATGTCCTAGAATTAAGATAGGAGGTATTAAAATTCCATGTTCGCCCAAGGTGGATTACCTGTGATTAATTATCGATAAAAGACTAACTTGGAAGCCCCATATATCTAAAATTAAGAACAAATTTATAGATGCAAAAACAACATTGTACCCTCAACAAATACAAATCAAAACTCTCTTTGATGAATAAGCTGCTCATTTATAAAGCCTACTTGTGCCCTATTATCTCGTATGCTGCACCAGTTGGGGGTTGAGCAGTAGACACGAACAAGAAGATGCTCGAAGGACAGCAAAATAAAGTACTTACTTAATATTAAAATTGGAATTCTATTTCACAAATGATCTTATCAGAAAGAACATGGGAATGTTAAACCTTTCGCGTTATACCAAATACCTTGCTTTTTTTATATTTTATATTAAACTCTATCATACAAACAACAATGAAATACAAAAAATTGAAAATTATAACTCCTACCATTTAATTAACTTCCAAAGGCCACGTTCGATTCTCAGAATAAGACCATATTCTAGCTATCCCATTACTAATCTACGCTCAAGAAAAAATAAAAAAATAAACAATAGGATGTCCTAATGAACAGCAATCGTAAGCATTCTAGTTTGTTTTTAAACAAGGGAAAAAATGTCTACAGACAATCTAGAACTGTGTCACATGTGTGGCGCCATTTGTCGGCTTTATTGTATATAACACTAATGAAACGATTACTTGGAATAATTTTATTCTAGATGTGTATTTGTTGTCTGGTTCCATTTTCTCGAAACCTGGAAAATTAATTGTTATTGCGTTAATTGTATTTTGTGTAAATATATTTTAACATAAAAAAAGGAAAAAGTAAAAAATATAAATAAATAAAAAAGGAAAAAAAGAAACAATAAGGAATAATAGTGAATTAAAAATTCAGTTTTAATTCAATAACATGATAGAAAAGGAAAAGAAAAAAAATAATATATATTTATTTATATATATACAGGAAATAAGGAAAAAATGAGTGAAAGCCCTGTACTCTTTGTACAATTGTTTTAGTTGTAGATCATTATTAAATCTGAATGATGAATCATATCATTACTCATTGCTACTATAAATATTGTGATACCATGCAAAGTACTACCAGTTTACAAGTGAGCATTTACCTTAGGTTATTATTTAGTTGGAACTTATTTAATGTGTATTTTTAAGATTCATTTAGGTGTGAATGCAATTTTATTAAAATAATGGGGTAAATGGCCCAACGGCTAGACACTTATTAACCATTAGACCTAACTAACCTTACCAGCTCCTCTCGGATCTGTGAGTAAGCTTCAGAAAACTCCTCCTGGTGCTCTTCCTTTCCATTTTTCACTGGTAAATATTGTTTTCCCTGGAACCAGGGGGTATGCGTACCCCTCTGGGGCTTGAGCTAGCCACCAGGCGCGTCGGCAGGTGGTGGATCGCCGAACGTCCTGTAGGAATGACAGGATAGCCTTGAATATAGAATAAGAGGCCGCGAACCAGCTCCCGTAAACCCTGGTGTTATGCGATCCGTGCCTAGGGCTAATTGGCACCGTGGTATTGGTGTCTTAACGGAGCCTCTAGTTGCCTGGCAAACTTCTAGAGTAATTTGCCTTGCCCAGTATCTCAGGCAATGCTGGGTGGACTTATATTACCTGAGCTTATTAATTGTTATCTTGTGGCTGAAAAGACACAAGAAATAACAAATCTTTCTGCATTTGCAGGTGAAGCCTCTGAAGTAGACCTTGCTGAAAAAGACAAGGGAACTCAGAGGCAATCTTGTAAAGGGGCAGTAATGAATCTTTTACTTGAGGTAGAAATGACTTCCAAACCATCTTCTGGTGAAAGCCAGGAAGCTATCCTTAGCATGACTGACTTTCTGACCAGATGGGACTGTTTCAGCAAGACCCTATCTGCTGGAAATGTCAAACGCAAGAGGAAACGGCAGAGCATATCATTTATGAATGCGAGGCTCTTGCCCTCCCTAGATTAACTTCTTTAGGCATCATCCATACTAGAGAGTTACACCTAGGCTCCATTAAAGGGTTATCAGACTTTATTAATAAAGTGGGTGACCCGAGCAACTGGAACTAGGAAACATTGGGTTTGGAGTTAATGGTACAAAATGCTGATAAAAGCAGAGGTGCCCAATGACATACAAACCCAACCTTAAGAAGAAGAAGAAGAAGAAATATTGTTTTCTAACAGCAAAATTTATCTTCAAACATACAAAATTACTGAGCAAAAATATATGCTATAATACTATCTGAATTTAGTTTCTAAGATATAGTTTACAGATTGGTTTGTTTAAATTAATATGTCGCTGTCAATTATCTGAATTAATAGTGAGTAGTGTGATGGAAGAGTTTCTTTCAGCGTTCATATAACATCCATATTTCAGTTTACATAGATACAAATATTAAAACCGTTGATCTTGATAAGACAGTTAAAAAAAACACTAAGTTTTGAATAAAATAATCAAGGTAATTTCCTACACAATTAAAGTGAAACGACTTGTATTGTAAACTACGACTTGTATTGTAAAACAACGACTTGTATTGTAAAAATCAGAAGTGAATTCTGCGCATATAATAAATGCAGTTTCGTTTTTTTTTTTAATTGAAATTTTTGTGATACATTTAAAGGTGATTGAAATAACTTGGACATGAAACAAAAGACGTTAAGTTTTACCATATTAGTTGATAAAAATAATATAAGCAATTTACATGCATTTTATGAGGTATAAGAATTATATATCAGTAAATAAGCCTAATTTTATACATTTTATTTCAAAAGCTTATATTACTCATAGTATTTTTAGTAAAATTTAGAATTCAGAGAAAAATTTGATTATTAACACAATAAACATTATTTTTTCTCGCTTTTAAGAATCTCTCATTTACGACGATTTTTACGAGTGCTCCGCGTTATGGTTCCACACTCTTTTATTTCTCATTTACGAAGTGAAATTTTGAATTAATCTTTCTTTTGCGATCTCATTTCCACACATCTTTCGTTTGCAATTAATATTTTTCATCGGATTTTTTTTTATTTTTAGGGTTAAGCAACTTGGATGAATGTTTTACTGGAGAATTATAACTTTTTTCGAAGTACCGATGATAACTGATCAGTTGATGTAATTGGCGAGCATCCTTTAATAAAGATCCCAGTAACTGAATGCAACCAAGAACGTTTACGTGACGACTTAAAATAATTTGAGCTTAGACCGAGAAACCCACAGCAAGGTGAAATTTCATTTTGGAACTTTTTACATGTGGACTCAAATGTAATAAGAAGTATCGGGGATGGTTAAAATTTTGAGAACACGCCAGCAAACACAAACTGCCGGCAAAAATCCGGGCCGCTGCTGGCCAAGCCGGTTTTCTGTTGGCCACGGCCAGCCACTCATGGTTGTTTGATGGCCCAGCTCCGGCCATTATGGCCACGGATGAGTGCTGGCCAAAATGAACCGGGCCGGTGCTGGATGATACACTGTACAGTGAATGAAAGTTAATTTAAGTAGTAAAGTAGGAGTAACACGTGGATACTCAAAATATTGTCAATTGATATAATGCATAAGTATTTAAAATAATATATGTAAATAAATTGTGTATGCATCTAAATGGATAGTGAATTTTATGATTAAATTTAAAGTTATTTGTAACTACAAAAACACAATCAGTTCTACATTGATATTTAGGTTCGAATCTGGAAAAAAATGATAAATACACAACTCAATGGTAAAAAAATCTATATATATTCATTATTTTAGTTCAAAAGATAATTTGTGAGCACTATATGATAACCATATAATATCAGGTTACCATTCATTGGCATTCTTCATTGCGAACTTTTATTTTCTCTCTCATGAGCTCATACTTCTCTCAAAAAAAGCTTTAAAATCGTAAGTACCTAATTTTCTTTTTTAATTATCCACATTTTCAATTATTACTAAAGTATAACAATACAAAATCGTTTTTTAATTTTTATTTATTTTTTACCTTGAAATAACCTTTTCTTTCAAATGAAGGTATTGCTGAAGTAAATGCCTTGATTTTTATTGATTTGAAATGTCTTTACTAATTAGAAGGCATATTTTCTTCTTAAGAGCTCAAAGAATTCAACAGAAATTTGCTAAAAATAATTCGCTTGATGCATTTGTATAATGGTAAGAGTAGAAATTCAGGCCTTAATATGTGACAGTATGTGTTTTGGAAGCTTCAAAATATGTTGATCATTTTAAAGTACTGCATTAAGAAAAAGCATAATCCCGATTATCAGTTTCATATAGTGTAGGCCAGTGGTCGGCAAACTTATTAGCCAAAGAGCCAAATATGAACATTAAAACAATTTCAAAGAAAATTGAGTGCCAAATCTGCTTGTTTAGTAAACTTTTATTACACTAAATAATTAGTACACTAAATAAAACTGAATCTCATACCTAATAAATAGTTATTAATGCGAACAATTTGTTTGCATCTCCTTGGAAAGTTTGAGTAAGTGAGGTTTGTACGTTGTTGTTTTTAATTGGATGCATGATTCCAAGTTTTCATCAATAAAACGACTTCTTAGGAAAGGGAAAGGGAAAGAACAGCAAATGAGAGTTTTTTCAGCTGATCGTAAGAGTTAGGAATACTATTCCAAGCGTTGAAAATGATCATGTCTTCCTTCTCCAGGTCATTCAAAGCAGACCACTTGTGTTGTGTGAACTAAGATACTAATTTTTCTTCTCCAATATTTCCAATTCAACACAAAGACATTCGAATTTAGAACGCCATATCTCCTTGTTTTTTAAATACAGCAATTGTATTTTAAAGTTACCAATGTCAATTTCAAAGGAGAAAATTTCAATTAGTTATCGTAGCATTAAGAGGATTTTTGAGAAATGCTAAAATTGCTCTGCTCTTTCTAAATTCCTGAAACCTGCTGAGAAATGCGTCTCTCATATTCAAAATTATTATTTGTGTGTTCCTCTATTGATTGTGTTTATCAATAGAAGAATTATTTTCTTTGCGATGCTTCAGCAGGTTCCGAAAGTGAAACACTGTTTCCCTTTCCAAATCTTGATCAAAATGGATAATTTGATTTCGAATGTTATTACTTCTAACATCGAAAAATTAAGTTTCTTTTTACTTATAGTTTACGATTAAGCTGATTTAGATGAGACGTAGCGTTTACCATGGAATAAAAGTTCTGGATCCACTGATTGTCTGTTAGTTCTGGATAGAGAAAGCCCTTCTCAAGGAGAAACGCTTTAATTTCCGGAAAAAGGTACGCGAAACGTTTTAAATTGTCCCCTCTTGAAACACAACGCATCTTCTTATGAAGCAGAAGATCAGCGTACTCACTCTCCATTTCAGATAAAAATCTTGGATCTAATATGTTTTACGAAGTGTCGGCCTGCGTAGCAGGCACTTTACTTCTTCATCTGTAATAGCTCCAAGAGGAGAAAAAACATGTCTTTACTCACGGAGAGCACTAGCCTGACTGCGTGTAATAGCCAATCAGCAATGAGTGTTTCATAACTGGGCGTGCTTACCAGAAATTAGAATTTTCAATGTCGAAAGAGAACATAGATACAAGTTTGCATGATAATATATAGAGTTCAAAAAGACAAAATCGGAGATAAATAATTCCGGTTATTAATACAAGTAGGTGAAAATATATACACTATATACACTATTTACATTTATCTCTTTCCTTAAGAAAATATCTCGCTATTGGTCTATATTTGCAGTCTTCTGCAAGATATTGATATTTAAAAATTTCGTTGAAGTTTGCTGCTTCACAGTTCTGAGCTTTTTCAAAAAATTTATTATTTAACTTTCTTATATGTTCGGCTAGATCGTCTATTTTTAAATCTTTAGCTATATTTTTATTTCTGATAAAGTATGGGGCGTTTGTAATTTTTCTTAATATTTTGTACTGAAAACTATTAATTTTCCTTTTATCCATTTTGTTGTTAAAGTTCCATACTGGGGATGCATATGTTATAATTGGTCTTATCACTGAAATGTATAGAAGTCTTTTAAATTTGAGCGAAAGGTTTGATTTTTCACCTATAATTGCTTTTAAACACCCATAAGCTTGTGTGGCCTTAGTGATCACATTGTTTATATGTTTTGTCCATTTCAAGTCACTCGTTAATGTAATACCCAGATATTTAGCAGAGTAAACCTTTGGTATTTCTCTGCCAAATAAGATTAGTCCCATTTTTATTCCGATGTTTGAATTTATTTCTCCTATTTCTTTTAAACAGAATCAGTTGTGATTTTTCTGCATTTATTTTAATTCTCCAATAGTTGCACCAGTTTTCTATATTATAGAGAGAAGATTGTAGTTTTTGAATTGCATAATTAGGGTTACTTGAATCAGCCAAAATGGCCATGTCATCAGCGTAAAAAGCAATTTTTGTTGTTTCATACATGGATAAGTCATATGTGAAGAATAAGTATGGTATCGGCCCAAAGATTCAGATAAAAATGCTTTGAACTGGCGAATATTAAGAGCCTAAATTTAAGTTAATAGTGGTAATCACTAATTCCATAACTTTGCAAATTTCACCCGGAAATGTTTGCACACAAAGCGCTTCTTGGTGAATGATGCAATGATAAGCAAGTATCTCGTGATTTTTTTCTTTTCAAAATAGCCACAAACTCTTTTCTTATGCCGGTCATACTTTTGTCCCCATCTGTTGAAATCGACACAAGTTTATCGAGGGGAATACGATGTTTATCCAGACACTCAATTACAGCATTTGCGATTTCTTCTCCACGCGTCTGATAATAAAAACTGTTCTCACTGCAACTGCTGGTCTGTGATGCCAATTTGTACCCCCTCCCCCACTACTTTAGTAAAAGCCTGCTTGTGGTACCTTTGCATCACACCGGAGTACGCCAGAAACATGCGAACAATTTCAGCCGGTAACTTCTACATGGTTTATGCTAACGTTTGAGAAAACCAATAAAATTAAAAGTCGATGTTCATTACATATCTTTACAACAATATAAAATTTTAATAACCTACCTATAAATCTTTTAACTTAACAAAAAATTATACTTGTTCTCGATTTATAATAGAATTTTAATTTATCAAAATAAGATGTAATTTTTTTCTTACTAAGTTTTTTTAAAAGAATATATTTTTGTGCCTTCCGTGGATACTTGTGCAGGAGTCGCCATCAAGCAGCCAAAGAGTCACATGCAGCTCTGGAGTCACACTTTGCCGACCACTGGTGTAGGCCCGCGCAACTTATTATTCTCATTATTTATGCATCGCTCAGTAATTTTTAAGATTTTTCTAAGTTATATTTCAAAATAATAGATTGAGTAAATTCAAAATCCTAGATTGAGTAATGAGTAAACATATGAGAGTGGGTATCTCCATTTTTTAATTTTATTTTTAAAAACAATTTTAAAGATTGCGGTAAAAATACAAGAATATATATTCTATTTTTTAAATGCTTTTTAAGGATGGACCAAGAATTTATAAGCGTTTTTGGCAATAAGATCTTGAGTTTAGCTGCTCCTGTGTAAAAGTTATTGTAAAGTGGTCTCAAATCTTGATTAGCCTTGAACTCAATAATTTCGAGGGAATACGTATATTATAATTGAGAAAATAATTGGAAATTGATTTGTAAGACAATAATTGCAGTTATGTTCATAAGTGAGCATGTATAGACATATTATGAGTGAATGGTCGTGCGCTTGTGAAAATGCGTAAAAGCAATTCCCGCAATAACCTCAATGAGTTCACCAGTAACTAGTAGGAGTCAGTCTTTCCCGAGTCTTATTTCTCCTGGAGAACCTTCGCTGTGACGTCGGGTGAATGCTGGACGTCTTCACATCGGTAATCTTCAGGAATACCATGGACACCATCTCCAGCAATTCGCAGAAAGCCAGTACTGAAAACCCCAACCACAGACTGAGGTAACCACCCAAATGGCTAAACACTTCTACCAGCTACAAAAGAAAATAGAACTATTTATTTATTCTTTGCACAGAGTTTTGTAGAACTTAGAGATAATTACACTACCTTAAAACTGAGGGTTGCACTCTTATTATATAAAATTTTAAGAAGTGTACCGTTATATTTTACACTTTAAATAGATTAATTGAAATTTTTTGAATGAGTTGGTTCTGATTTTCTCAACAATAACTTTTCATATTTCCTGTATGTAATTTTCCTGTATGTGAATTTTAATAAAATTAACAACCTCTCGAATTCACAAAAATATTTCATATTCAAAAATTGATTAGTAATATTTGTCACAACAAACTGTTTTTAAATATGGGATTTAAATTCAGTTTTCGTTGGAGTTTCTAGTAAAAGGCAAATAGTAATATATTACAGTATTTCCAATATGAAGGAAACAAAATGTTTCGTTTCTTTTCACATAAAAATAAACACAATTTTAAAATAAATTCATAAGATCATTTTGTAACATTATCTGTAAATAAAAGAAGTCGATAAAAAGAAATTCTACACAAGAGACCATTAACACTTCTTATTTACCAAAATTTACGTTGTAACACTTACAATGTGATAAAATTTTCTAGACCATTATATTCTCGTGTAACCATTTTTGTCCAAAAGAAACTCTTTTGGATTTTCTTTGGATTCTTTTGGACAAAAGAAAGATTGTATATTAATCAATAACTTACAATGTTTATTGCATCATGCAAGACAAATAGAGAAAGTTTAATTTTATTAGTATTGTGCTAAATAAAATGATTGAACACTTATTTGAATATATATCATTTTTTTCAATCATATTGGTTATATAACTTTACTTACTCATATGAAGACTTGATTTCTTGAATCAATTTTGTGATAATCAAAAATTAAAATAAACTTGGAAATGAAATTAATGCGATATTTTTTTTAATTGATGAATATGGAGCTGGAAACTAATAAAAGCAACGGCCAATTTCTCAATTCATTTATTTTCATAGCGCATGTATATATCTAAAACTGTGTTTATTGATGAAGAATATTTCATGAGCGTTTCTTCATTTCTTATTCACTCAAATAGTCAGTGCAGAAGCAAACACTAGGCATCATGCCCCTCGTACAGTGATTCAAAATAATGTAATTTTTTCTCTTAACCTAGAAATTCTATATAAATGAAAATGAAATTTAATCATTTTAGAGTTACTGATATTAGTCAATTATATAATTAATAAAATTTTTATAGTATAATTTTTACTGTCTCCATCAATTTTTCAGTCATTTTGAATGCTTGCGAATTTTTCATAATTTTCATAAATTGATTTAAAATTTAAATTAAGCTATTTCGTTAACTGTCAGTAAAAAAATTTTTTTTCGATCAAAAATTTGTTACAATGTATATTTTAAGGTTAGAATTATTTCATTTATACAGTTTCATAAGTTTAAAATTTTAAAAATTTTAAAAAGATTCTGTATTTTCATATGCCGTACTACCATTTAAAAAATGTAATTTAAAAAAAATATTAGGAAAATCTTGATTATATCTGTTAGGGCAAGTATCTTATTTCTCTAGCACTATGTGGCAGCATGAAACAGTAATAAATAATATCTTAAAAATAGCATTATAAAATTGGAATAATATTTACGTAATAAATATAAACTAAAATGTATGTAATTGTGTTATTAATTGTAAATAATATTTTAAACAACATAATATGTGTTATTATCTTTTGTATTATTTTTCCTGAGAATTTCTGTTTTATTTAATAATACTTTTAACTGTGAGTTGTGCAATTTTAAAACTTCTATGAATTTTGAAAATATATCTGAAAAATTTTTCTTCAAATTTCCAGTGTTTATAAGCCTCACTAGAAGCATTAAAAGGGCAAAAAATCAACTCGAAAAATATTGAATTCTGAACATACTTTTGCAATAGAACAGGACATATGATTGTCATTTCCAAACCTTTATTGATAATGTTTGACATTAAATACACTGACCGACATTGAAAATGCAACACCAAGAAGAAGTGACCAGGAAATTATGCAAATTTTGGGATGGATGCACCTTACCGAGTTATGCAAACGATGTGCAAAGCACATCTGTATAATGCTTGTAGAATAAGATATAAAGGGAGAATCCGGCAAAGTGAGCAATATTCGCAACGCTGTAGCTACTTGGAAAATAATTGTTGAAAGTTTGTTCTGGTCGCAAAAGACGCCAGCCTATTGATGACGGAGTCAGTTCAAGCATACAGGCGTGTTTACGAGAGGCAAGGGGACCCGACTGCGAAGGGCAGGTCACTCCTTACGGGGAATCACAGCTGACAGACAACCGGACGCGTCTACAGAGCACCGGCGTAGGCGTAGGTCGTTGGAACAAGGAACTGTGGAACGTATGCGGGGTCCTGGTGCAGTACGCGTGGATCAATGCGTCTGACGACATCTATCGAAATTCTGCAGCATGTGCAAGACATCTTAGATGCTCCCATTTCGAGCAGAACCATTTGCCATCCATTGGTTGCTAGTGGTCTGCGCTCATGGCCTCCGTTAAAAAGACTGCCACTGACCCCACAGCATAGGCACCAACATCTGGAATGGTATCGGATTAGACCGATGTCGACGACGGAGTGGCACAGACTCGTCTTCTCGGACGAGTCACGCTTTTGTTTCTTCAATGATAGTCACTGTGTACGAGTGTGGAGTGGAGATGCAGACAGGTCCAATCCTGAAGCAATTGTGGAATGTCCCACCATAGGACAACGTGGCATCATGGTTTGGGCCCCTATTACGTATGATTCCAGATCACCTTTAGTTCGTATTCGTTATGTGGATAATGTGCTGCGGCCTTTGACACTCCTAGCTTCAGATGTTGCCCACTGCGTTTTATCTGCACGATAACGCCCGACTACACATTGCTTGCATCAGCCAACATGCTTTACAAGGTGTATAGCTACTTCACTGCCCACTGTGCTCGCCAGATCTCTCAGCTATCAAAGACGTTTGGGGTATGATTGAACACCATGTGGACACCCTGCCACTGCCTCCTTTAGAAGACGCTTTTTTTGACTTTAGAAGACGCTTTTCTTTGGTTGACAGGGAATAGAGAACAATTCCTCAGGATGCCTCCGTAGTGAAGAATGGCTCTCTATTCCCTCTCAATGATTCAGTGCCTAGACGAGTTGCTTCGTGTATCGCGTCCACGGTGGTCCTACAACTAACCCGACTCTCTTCTTACTGTGTATTATGCATATCATTTCGAAATACAGATAACTTATTGTTTGTTGCTGTCTCTCTCTGTTTTCCAAATTTCGTCATTTTCTGGCAACTCCTTGTTGTTGCTGCATTTTCAATGTTGGCAATGTATTTCAATATTTTGAAACATCATTGACACAATTTATCCTTTGCATTGATTTTTTTTATTCAGTTCATTGAAATTCTGAGTTATGTCACTTACGAACATTTTAACTAATATATGCTTGAAAATCCGTCATTAGCTTCTTCTTTCAAAAACAGCTTTATTTCTTCTGAAAAACTAGAAGACGGACTACGATTTTGACCATAACTCAACCATTGAATAACATTGTTTGTTAAAGCTGTAGAATTGTGGATACTTTGTTTTTTTAATAATAGAGCAGATTCTTGTTTACCAAGACACGAATTTATAAAAAATATTGAATTTTACTACAATTAACATTATAGAGGCTAACATTTTTATATCTCCCATGAAACTTATTAATGTTATACCTTGAAACTCAAACAGAAAATCCAATATTAAGCCGGCAAATAAAACCTATGTTATTTTGGATGCATTAACTGTTTCAATAAAATAAAAAAAACCTGCTTTATAAATTAACATTAAATTTTTAAATGCTTTATCAGTTTCTTCGAAATATCACAAATCTGAAAGATACATTTTTTTCAACATTATTAATTCTATAATTTGTCAATGTGTCGTTTAAAATCAAAATTTAGTTGTGCGAAATTCACATGAACTTCATTTTTATAGATTCGACATTAAATATTCATATTTTGAAATCCAATTATTTTTATTGTCACACACACAGTTGGCTATTTTTAATATATTAAAAAGAATTTGGAGATCAGTTTCTGTCTCGAGGAAATAGATTCGCCACCTCTGTTCTTGTCCACTTTCGTGGTAACGCGACCATCCTGGCAATTTAAGGGATGAATTCACGATGAAACTTGAGTTGATGATTATTTTGTCACTGTTTTATCCACATAAACTGCCGAATATAACGTATTTCTTTCTTGGTCTCCAACTTCTTCTCAAAAATAATCGGAAAAATTAAATTCAAATTTATTTAAATATTATTGTATGCTTATTATTAAATATAATTTTGAAATATAATGTTTAATACTTTTCAAATATTATATTTTAAAATAATATTTAATAATAAACATACAAAAATATTTAAATAAATTTGAATTTAATTTACGATTTAAAAATATCTAAGTTGATAAGATATAATTTAATTAAAAGTACAATAATCTTTTTTTTCTTTTTATGTTAAAATGACAAGATAATAAGGTTTAATCTAATAATCTTTTTATTAAATTTCTATTAGCCAACTTGTTACTCAGTGACAGAATTTTGCTTATAAGCATTACTTTATGTTTATTTATACATCTAATAAAGTGTTCCATTGGGCTTATTTTAATCACAAAATATACAAGATGAAATCTTACCTCATACTTAGGTTGGTGCTCATACATCGTAATTTCCATTGTTCTTAAATACAATTTGATACGTACCAGGTTTTTTCTAATGCAAAAATAGAAAAAATGTAATTTACAAAAATTGAAATAAATGTTACCAAAGATTTAATTTACAAGAATTACTGATTTATTAACTATAAATAATAAAATTTAAATGAATAAATATGAAATCCATAACATATAATATGATGGTAATTTCCTTAATCCTTCACAAATATCATTTTCCTTATTGTTGTTTTCCTTAACAAATTAATAATATTACATTTTTTTAATTGACATAATATTTTAAATGGATTTTTCCTTCCATATAAATTTCCGATTCATTCATACTTGGATAGTTAATATAATCATGCAATCAAAAAATTTGTGGATTTTTTCATTGTTTTTTCGATATCTATAAAAATATGGCATTATTAGGTATAATGCCTAATAATGTCATATTTATAAATAGTATATTAATTTAAGTTTACACAAACATTGCTATTGCTCCAGCAAAGACTTTATTTTCTTTTAATAAGTACCTACTAAGTTATGTATAGAATACTTAAGTAATCTGCAGTTACTGAAAGAATTTAAAATTTAAGAACAAAAAATTTTTTTCTGTACAAACGAATTACTGTAATTAATCTGTATATTAGCTAGATAATCATAAGGATAACTGATTTCCACAGTTTAATTGTTTTATGTATACGGTAGACGCGAATTTTTACGATTTACACTTATGGACCGGTAAAAAGTCTTAAAATCGAAATTACGTAAAATAGAAAAATAACAGTTTTATTAAAAAAGAATTTTTTTACCATACAAAATTAAATGGTCATAATTAGAGTAAAAACTCAGAACAAAAAGCTATATGCTTGCTCTCTATATAATCCACCATCTTAAGATATTCAATTGACATTGGATGCCCTTGAACCAATAATAATGCTAAATAATAATAGCTTATGGACAATCTTTGGAGATTTTAACGCAAAATCTTCTACATGGAGTCCTAGGCCCACGGATTATCGCGAGCAGAAAGTAATAGACTTTGCTTTTAAACATGACCTGGTAATAGAAAATGATGTAAATAGTAAGCCGACTTATTCGAGTACTTTAGGGCAATAGTTGGATAGACTTACTGATTACAAAGAATTTAACAAAAATTATAACGAATTGACTAATAAGAGACGATTTCACAGCCAGTGATCACAATATTATGATGTGTAATTTAGAAATACATAGACAAAGTATCATTTCGGAACCAAGATGGAATAAAGGAACCCTATACTGGAAAAGATTAAAGAAGCAGATAAGCGAACTCATATTAGATTTGAATCTAGATAAAATGGATAACATGGAAATATATCACATAGTTGAAACATTAGAGGAAAGATTACATCAAATAGGTATAAATAGCAAAGAGAAAAGTAAAACGGCAAAAGAATAAATTACCGATGAACGAAACATCTATCTATACAGAGAAGTAGAATTCGAGCACTGAGAAAAAGAAGATACCAAAGAGAAGTCAAAACAGAACAGAGAGGAAAATATAAAATGAAGTTTAAAAGAGAAACCTCTCTATGTAGAAAGAAATAATAAACACTAAACAATCTCCCTTTAGAGAATACTTAACGTCTATCACAAATATAAATCAAAAAGACAACAGGACACCAAAACTTCAATTATGCAAACATGATAAACATGAAAAAACAAACATGATAAAGCTTGACGATGGGAATTTTACAAACAATATAACCGAAGCAATAAATAAGATATTAAATTACAATTTTCCATATGAAAATCATTTAGATATTGAAAATAAATTTAATAATGATAATGAACCTAGGATTATCATTCAAGAAATTGAAGAAAATATTAATGACATGAAACCAGGAAATGCCCTAGGATACAATAATATAGAATTTGGACGTCTATAAAGAATTGTTCCTCATGGACAGACAGTGGTTCCAATATATAATCAACAAATACTAGCAAGTAGGCAAATTTCCAAACATATGGAAAAGAGCAAAAATAGTACTGGATTTTCCCTTCTTTTTGTATTAGTAATAGTACTAATACAAAAAGAAAGGAAAATCCAGAACTAAAAGACTCTTATAGACCGATTTGTCTATTACCTATTTTTGGTAAAATTCTAGACAAAATTCAATTAAATAGACTGACTTATTACTTTGAAGCAAATAAGTATGTGAACGATTGACAGTACGGATTTACAAAAGGCAGAAGTACAGAAAACGCTATTCATGAAACAGCAAACAGAATAATTAATAACAATCCCTAGACATAAAGAATGCAATTAAAGGAGATGATCTAATGGGGACTTTGAATAATTATGATTTAAGTAAAAACCTTTATAAAAGCATTCTCCTACGGAACAGAACACTCATCGATGGTGATCAGATTATCAAAAGTTACAACACTGAAATACCTCAAGGGTCATCATTAGGCCCATTACTGTGGAATATAGTCGTTAACGATCTGTTAAAAGAAGAGTTTGAAGAGTGTGCTTATTGTCCTGCATATGCCGACGATATAATAATAATTCTGTCGGACAAGACATATTATAAATTCACTGAATTACCTGTCGCACCAATTAAAAAGATAGAAAATTGGATTGAAAAATAGAGTCTAAAATTAAGTATAAATAAATGCAGGTATACAATTTTCACCATTAAAAAGGACATAACTAGAAGACCTAGAATACCAATACAGGGAAATAATATAAATTACCAAACATCAGATACTTAGGAATCATTCTGGATCATAAATTAAGTTGGATAGAACCCTTAAATAACTTACAAGAAAATTGTATAATTATACCAACAAACTAATTAGAATTTCAAGAGTAGCTTGGGACCTGCGCCCAGAGATTAGGAAGATAATATAGATATCTGTAATCAAAAAAATGACTCTGTATGCGTGCCAGATATGGTATAGAAATACAGTTAAAATCAACTAGAAATTAAACCAAATATAAAGAGTACCACTTCTTAAGATTACGAGATCCTATAGAACCGTATCGATCAACGCATTACAGATATTAGGTAGTTTCCCACCTTTAGACGTAATGGTACACATAAATAAACAGAGATACCTAATAACAAATCATGGGGAAAATGTCCACATTGGAGAAATAGAATTAACCAGAGAAAACTCTAGGATGAAACAGACAATATGGAACCCTCCTTGGGAAGAGTATCCACTGAGCTGGACTTCAGATATTAGCATGAATGAATTTTATGCATTTACTGATGGTTCAGAAACCAACGATAAAGTTGGAGCGGCTACAATTATGGGACACAAAAGCGGTATAATTGATACTATTCGAACAAGATTAAATAATTAGGCAACCGTCTATGAGGCATGGGCAAAAGCGGTATTAACAGCTATAGAATACACAATTAAACATAATATAGAAATCTGCCATATAGATTAAGACTTACGCTCGGTTCTGGACACGATTAAATCTAATAAACCGGATAGCAACACTATTGCCAAAATAATTAAACTCATTTGCCAAAACAGAAACAGATTCACATTACACTGGGTCAAGGCCCACCAGGGTATAGAATGGAATAAGTTAGCGGATATAGAGGCTAAAAGAGCAACAAAAGAAATAACAGTTACTAATAAAGTACCATATACAAAGCAACAGATCAAAACAATGACAGCAAAATATCTAACGCAGTTATAGCAGACGAAATGGAATAATTCAATTAAAACCAGAAGATTATTTTCTATCTGTCCAAACGTAACAGAAAAAAGATTACTAGCAGACTTTCTCATAAATCAAATACGAACAGTTCACGACTCATTCGGGGATTATCAGAAAAATTCCATAATAAATCAGATCAATGTCAGCTTGATAATGCAAAACAGGACATGGAACACGTGATATATGACTGCGTACACTTTGCAGAATTAAGGAACAGATACTACCCTAAGAAATACAAAAATATGATTATACCAGATTTACTTAAACATACAGGATTTAGGCATGCCATAAAAAAAATTATTTTCCACATATTTACTCAATCTCTGCCGGTAAATAACCATTTGGATTAAACTATCTCTTAGCTAAAACTCTGTTATTTTTGTTCAAACTGTATATGATTGCTTTGATTTAACGAAGTTGTAATTAACTCTGTTACAATAAAGGCAAGTTGGCCTTCCATCAGGTATGGGAGTGAGTGAACCACGGCATGCGGGCAACACCCGGACCGTACTCGGTGTCATGGACTTAGGTCAGCGCAGATATTGTTACTGACTTCGGATTTTTGGCTGGAGTACCGATCGCATAGGGTCAAGTGCTCTCCTGGTGGATTGCTGCCCGCAACAAGTCATTTACTGCTGCATACCTTCGGGTGGGTCAGCCTTCTAATATCTAGCGTTACCCTCTAAAAATAAAAAAAATTTACCATACTACTCTTACTTTATATATATTATCTGCAATGGAATACACTAATAAATGAGTTATTAATAAAGGATTTTGGTGGTAACACATATTGTCAGGCTTTTGCTGATGACAGGTCTTATTACTAAAGAACAAAGTATACTACCAATTTACGGAGATAGCAAAGTTCCCACTGGAAGTAATAAAAAATTAGGAGCACAAATTTAAGTTGGAATTAAGCACTTCAAAAAGTAGATATACTATATTTACTATCAAGAAAAATATATCGAGAAGACCAAGAATAGAATATGATGGGAATAGTATTAAATATACAGGGAATATTAAATATTTAAGTATTATTTTAGATACAAGATTGAATTGGATGGCCTATTTAAATGAAATTCATGACAAAATACTAAATGTGACCAATAAATAATAAGGATATCAAGATTTACTTGGGGAATTAAACCTAAAATATTAAAAATCATATACAAGCAAGTTATTGAGAAAATCATACTATATGGTTGTCGAATATGGCACAAAAGCAACTGCAGACAGAACATGAAATTAAACCAGATTCAAAGAGACCGTCATTAAAAATTACTAAAGCTTTCAGAACAGTTTCGACAGACGCTTTGCAAATCTTATCAGAATGTATACCGGTAACTTTAAGAGCTAAAATATCAAAACGAAATTTTTTACTCTGGAATAAGCACAAAATAATTACCATACACTCACAGTTAATTATAATGAAAAAATAATTCACGGACCGAAACAGTGACATAAGAACCACCCTCGAATGCTTATAACATGGATTGGGATACGCAGAATATATAAATGGAAGAATTTTACACCTCAAAGGATGATTCAAAGATAGAACAAAGAGTGGGTTTTGCAGCTAAAATTAGGAAAAATGACGAAATTATAAGCATAATAAAAACAAGATTAAGCGACCAGGCCACGGTTTATGAGGCAGAAGCTGCTGCCACACTGCATGGAAAATAATATATAAGAAAGTAACATACATTAGGATTCTAAATCAGTCTTGGAAGGAATAAAATATCGGAAAGTAAACAAATGATATGCCAACAAATATTCATAATATTCTTATAAAACATTTAAAAAGATTCATATTTCATTAGGTGAAAGCCCACAGAGATATCAAATGGAACGAAGAGGCAGACATTGCAGCCTAAAAAGGGACGGAACTGGCGTATATACAATATCAGACTAAATGATCAGGGCTGCAAATTAAAACAATGCTGGATCAGGAGTTAATTTAATGGCAAAATCACTGGCTAACATCTATGTAAAGCAATCGAAATTATATGAAATTTACCCAAAGATATCAAGAGGTTAATAGGAGACTTTAACTTATGCCAAATACTGACAGATAATGGAGTTTAAGGACCATACCAACATACATTTCACGGAAAATCAGATAAATGCCCATATAATAACGAGGTTCAAGATATTGATATAACACTGCAACTATTTTGAAGATTTAAGAGTTACTTTCCACGTTCTTTCAAGTTAATGAAAATTTAAGATTTAATTAACTTAAAGACCTTTAGAATAGGGAGGCATTTCAGAAATATTTACTATTATACTAAAATTCGGAGCATCTGAGGATTCAATTGAAAGTTTTTCTGGTTAAAACAGCAAATTATACTACCAGATCTCAAAAGTAACTAAATAAATGTAAATAAAGACACTAAGGTGTCACTGATTGCATGGTTTATCTTTTGTTTTTCTGACACTAGGGTGCCATTACTTGTAAGATTAGTATTTCGAGTTTTAGTTGTTGTAATTTATAAATAAAGGCCCTTGTGTTTCTTCCGAGTCTGGATGAACCGCAGGGTGGTGGCGGCCGGCTAGAGACCACGGAAGCCTAAGTGTCTGAGTGCACCTGCCCTGTTCTAGAGGTTCGGGGCCGTTCTCCGGCCCTTGGACTGCTCCTCGTGGGGTGCCTGAACTTTCGGTGTCGTTGTCTTGACTTTTTGCTGGTGTCTGTGAGTGCCGGCCCTTAGCTGCACATGTACCCCGTGCTTGGCGAAATTCTTCTGCCGTGTGCACTCGGGCGGGTCGGTCTTGTATTACTTACCATGGTCTTACCATATTACTCTCCATCTTCTTATAAATAAAGTACTGTTAAAGAATTATTTAATATGAATGCATTATTTATAAAAATATGCAAAACATAATTCTATTAAAATAATTCTTACTTTTATTCTATCGAGGAAAAATAAAGTTATCTCTTACTTTTTCAATTTCAGAAATATATTTTGTTCGATACAGAAAATCATTTCACTGTTTTTCACAAAAAGTATTTTAAATCTTGTTAGCCATTTATCTACTTGTTTTGCGGATGGTCGCAGCACTAAGTCGTTTCCTTCATATTTGTTCATATCTGAAAGTTCTTTTTCATTCTCACTTATCGTGTTCTCAATCATCCAATTATTCTTACGAATAAAACACACCTGAATATAGACTCCAAAAGTCTTAGAAGTGAAATTTAGGAAAGCAGTAGGTTTGTTTGTTGAATCCCATGGATAAAAGCTTGTCTCCATTCAAATTGTCAGATAATTATTTTTTACTTTCTTCAGCTACAGTGGCAAAGTTCACAACGTACGAAGACAAAATGATTTAAACACCATTTTTCGTTGCATCATTTGAAACGTATATTCATAACAGCATTGTGCCTGAGGTGTCAATTTCATAAGAATTTTCATAGACATGTCCACCCTTCCAAAAGTATCCTATAATATTTTCGCTTGAAGCTATTGTGATCACACTTGAACGTATCAATTTCGAAAGTTAAATTAGACATGAAGAAATTCACAGAAAGTACGTCAAAAAATTCTGAATGAAGTCTGTGGCTCACGTCTAACAACATTAATAGTATTAAGATTTATAAAAAAGTTTTTTCCTTTAATTTCGATTTTAAACTACTACGATTTTGGAATCGAAATTACTTTTTATTCATTACATTGGTTAATTTATACTTATTTTTGCAATTAGTTATTCAAAATTCAAAGTCTCGCCAATAATAATGTTTGTCCAAGTTTCTCAATCATAAAATAAAAAATGCATAAAATATCATGTGATAAAAAAATAAACGCAAACAAAAAATTGCATTAGTCAGTAAAAAAAGATTTTTCCCTAGTTTAGTTCATAAATGATAATTAAAATTATTATTGGATCTATGGGACCCTGTCAAGGCCAAGCTAATAGTTCGTGAGTGTTCGAAACTAAACGAAAAACTTATTTACAATCAGATAACTATATCTGTAACAGGAAATAAAAAAACTACTTGCTCATTACCATTAAAAATTAATTTCATTTATATCATACTGTGTGAAAAAAGTAGGACAATTCTAAATAATGAAAATAAAAGTCTCATTGGATCAGTTTTACTGTACAATCACCCTTGGCGCGTGTTTTGTCACTAAATTTGGCAACCATTTTTATTGGAAACCCGGCAAACTAGTATTTTGGCAACCCTATTTGTCAAAAGTCTGTAAACTGGAAAGTGGTATGTTTATCATTCATTATTTACATAATTAATAATAAATTAAATGGTCATCATGAAATGAATTTCTCATTTATATTTACCGATTTAAATTCATTAATATAAAATTTAATCAAAAAATTTTATGGATAATTTAACATATCAACTTTATTATTTTACCATTGATGTTTGAACTCTATAAATCTGCGTTTTTTGTTAATTTTGTAAAATTAGTTTAGCATATTGATAGATACCAACAATGTATATAATATTTGTCACTATTTCAGCCATTTTCTCCCGCCGTTTTACCGATCGGAAATTTTTCATACGGTCACTCATCATACGGCCTTGGCGACATTTTGAAAATGTCGCCAAGGGTGACCGTACGGTAAAATTTTACCGTCTTGTTAATAAGGAATTCTTCTGTCAATTGCTTGAATTACTTCAAAGACTCTATTTGCCATTGAATGATATAAGTCTTGAATTTTGGTTTGACAAAAATTGTCCGAAACACAATTCAAACTCTTCTCGAAGTTCGATCACAGATTCATATTGCTTTCCTCTAGCGTAAACTCGCCGAACAGTTATTGACCATGTATTTTTAACAATATTGATGTATATGCTTTTAGCAGGCTATGGCAAAACTCGAACATAATTTGTTTCAAACCAATTTTTAACGCCATTGACCGCGTGAACTGATGCTCCCTATTGCTGAAATATCCGATTTTCTTCTCCTAGCTCTGCGCCATGGAGAAGAAGCTATGAATTGAAAATTTGATTGTGATCTTTACGTTCTTATCTTTCGTCCAGAAACACTAGATTAGTCTTTCCAATTTAGCCAACAGATATCCAAGCCATTAAACTGCCACCTCCTATTTGTCTGGTAGCATGAATTTCTTCTTGTGTACCTGTAGTCACCAAATAAAAGATGACTGAGAAATAATATTTTATTAAGCTGAATATTTACAATTATTACTTTATATTTACTTATTACATTACAATTTATATTTTACTATTATATGTGTTTTACACAATAACTTAAGCATACTTCATAATTACCATTTGGTACTAGAATAAAAGACACTCTTTTTGTTGGTTTATATCTAACTCTTACTACAGTAGCCACAATTCACATCTTGATAGAAAATGAAAAACGATATTTTTTGTCACGTTAATTTAATGAGGTAAATTTAAATTTTAATTTCATATTATTGCTATTAGATAAAATTGTTACTACTTAGGTATTTTAGTAATAAAAATATTGAATTAAGCACACATTTTGACTCCTACATACCCAGACAATGCCAATAATATTGACAACCATCTGGGCCATCTAAATCAAATATTTCTTTCACCAGAAAAAATAAATGAAGTCCATTCGTAGTTCCAAGACATTCTTTGACCCAGTATATCCGGTGCTGAATGTGCCTTTCGTTCCATTTAGGACGGTGCTTTCTTTTCTTGGATATGAACGCATCCGATCTTTTTATGTTGTTGTAAAGTGCTCTTCTGCTTACATGTGTGAAACCAGATGGGTCTTGTGCTTTTCCAATGCTTCCACGCGTTTTTGTTTTAAAGTTCTTTAAAGACTTTTGTTTGATTACATAGTGTCAATTTTTAGGTCTGGCCAATCTTTGCTTTCCTCTGACTCTAGATTTTTCAAGAAGTTAGAAACACCGTTTGGACTGATGTGTAGGTGCTTCGCAATTTCTCTTATATTTTTGCCCATATCATTACATGCCACAATTTCACCTTTTTGAGATTTACTTTAAGGTTTCCCCCAAGGCGTTTTAACTGTACAAAATTTGAGGGTTTTTTTTCAACAAAATACATCTTTTGAAAGTAAGACAGTTTAGAAGAACAATGTTTTCAAAACATTAAACTGCTACAGACTCCAAAATGACAATATTTTTGCAGGTGTCCTACTTTTATTTTGGATATGCTGCACTCACAGAGTTTCAGCCTGCGTTGTAGGCCTTCACTCCTTTCATCTGCTGTAGTTCCATCATCAGTCATGCTTGGTTTTTCTGACATAGGATCGCAGAATCTTTGCGTGAAAGTTTTAGAATACTGCCTTGTTGACCTGTCAGCATTATGATAACTCCTTGGATCTTCGGATCTAATATGTTTAACGAAGTTTCGGCCACTTCTTCATCTGTATTAGCTCCTGGAGGAGAAAAACATGTCTTTACTCACGGAGAGCGCGGGCCTGAATGCCAATCAGCTATGAGGGTTTCATTATAGGGCGTGGTTACCAGAAATGAAGAAATAAAATATTTTCTTAAAAATTAGTAAAGTTCATAAAATGAGAAATTCTGGGATAATATAATTTCGGATAAATAATACAAAGTAGAAAATCTATATACACTATACGAGGTTTGTACAGAAAATACGTATAAAAGTTGAATAATAACTTTATTTTACAATTATTCAGGTATTACAATAGGGTCTCCTTCAAAGTACTCACCCTGAGACGAGATACACTTCTGCCAACGCCGTTTCCACTGTTGATAACATTGCTGAAAGTCTTCAGTTGTGGTGCTGTTCAGTTGCCGTGTCGTTTCTGCCTTGATGCCTTCCACATCTCCCAAGTGCCGCCCCCGAAGCACCATTTTGCATTTAGGGACAAGAAGAAGTCACAAGGGGCTAAATCGGGTGAATAAGGCGGGTGGTCTGTAACGGTGATTGAGCTTCGGGCCAAAAAGTCACGCACAACGAGCGACGTGTGAGCGGGCACATTATCGTTATGAAGCATCCACTTGTCCCCTTTTGCCAAATCCGGTCGAACTTGGGCCACACGAGCTCTGAGACGTTTCAAAACTTCAACGTAAAAATTTCCGTTCACTCTCTGGCTCTGTTCCTCAATCAGAGAGAGCTCCATGCCGACGGCAGGTGAAAAAGAGTAACTTTCAACAAGCAGCCGCACACTCCTACTTACACACAGAATGGTCTGACTCGAACTGAGCGTTGATGGGATTGGTTACAGTAGTAGTGCCACCTGGCGGTGACTGCAAACAATAAAATAAAGTTATTATTCAACTTTTATACGTATTTTCCGGACAAACCTCGTATACACTATTTACATTATAAGCGCTTTCTTTTTTTTAAGAAAATATTTCGCAATTAGTCTAAATTTACAAGCTTCTTCTAGGTATTTATAATTAAATATTTTTTTGAAGTTTGCTGTTTCGCAATTCTTGACTTTTTCAAAGAATTTCATATTTAATTTGCTTATATGATCTGCAAGGTCATCTATTTTTAGATCTTTAGCTATGTTTTTATTTCTTATGAAATAGGGAGCATTTGTAATTTTTCTAAGCATCTTATATTGGAAAGTTTTAATTTTCCTTTTGTCAGTTTTTTAGTTGAAGTTCCATACCGGGGATGCATATGTTATAATTGGTCTTATCATAGACAAGTAAAGTAGTCTTTAAGTGATAGATTTGACTTTTCTCCAAGAATTGATTTGAGGCAGCTATATGCTTGTGCGGCTTTAGAAATAACATTATTGATGTGTTTAGACCATCTTAAGTTAAAGTTATTCCAAGATATTTCGCAGAGTATACTTTGGGTATTTCTTTGCCGAAAAGAATTAGACTATTTTTGTTCCTGTGTTTAAGTTTATTTCTTTTGTTTCTTTTAAACAGAATTAGTTGTGACTTTTCTGCATTAATTTTTGTTCTCCAGCATGTACACCAGTTTTCAATAGCATATAGTGCTGTTTGCAGTTTATGTATTGCGTTATTAGTATTGCTAGATTCTGCCAAGATGGCCTTGTCATCTGCATAAAAGGTAATTTTCGTGGTTTCTTCCATTGGGAGGTCATGTGTGAAGAAAAGATGTAGGATAGGCCCCAAGATACCACCTTGGGTTACTCCTGCGTTTATTTTAAGTGTTAATGAATTTTGATTGTTATGAGTAACTTGAAAGTGCCTGTTAGTTAGATATGAATTTAATAGTATAATATTAAGTCTGTGTCCAAATTTAGATTTATTAATTTTTGAATGAATCCGGTATGCCATACTCTGTCAAAGGCTTTTGACACGTCTAGCATTACAATTGCTGTATATAAATTCCTATGTAAATTGCTTCCTACAATTTCAGTTATTCCAATCAATTGCTTAACAATTGAAAGATTCTTTCTAAATCCATATTGTTGATTTGGCAGCGTGTGGAAATATGGTTTAATTCGATTATAAATTATTCTTTCAAAAATTTTTCCTATTGTCGGAAGCAAGCTAATCGGCCTATAATTTTCTGGTTTTCTGGGGTCTTTGCCTAGTTTAGGAAATAATATTATTACTGCAGTTTTCCAAATGGTGGGAAAGTAGCAATGTTTCAGACAGTCGTTGAAAATATTGACTAATTTTGCAAGATAATCTTTCGGAAGATTTTTGATCATAGTATTAGATATTTTGTCATCACCAGGTGCCGTTTTGGTTTTCAGCCTTTTAATAATTTCCAGTAATTTATCTATGTGTGTAAGAGTTAAAGTTGCTCTTGGTTATTATTTATAAAGCAGTCTACATTTTGTTCTATAATTTGAGTAAAATTTAATGAGTTTTAAAAAAAATTTCGAGTTTTTCTTCATTGGAGTAGACGTACCCGTTTTGACCTTGAGGTCTTTTATTGGGTATTCTCTTCCCTTTTAAATATTAGGTTGGTGCGTATGAAATGTCGGATTCTTAAGTGATGGTATAAAACTGCATATCTTTCTTCAAAAGCTGTTTATTCAATCAAAGTATGCTCCATTCGCTTCAATACACTTCTCCCAACGAGATTTTAAAGCGTAGATGCCTGTCTTAAAAAATTTTGGTCTTTAGAATTAATAAACTCTGATATCGAGTTTTTTAGACTGTCTTCATTTTCATAGTGTTTGCCCCTTAAAAACAGCTCTAAATACTTGAAAAAATGAAAATCGGTCGGCGAGAGATCCGGTGAATAGGGTGGATGCTGCAATGATGAGCATACGTTTAACCGATCCAGCTTATTTCGCTCTGTCAGTGCGTGCGGTACCCACTTGTCCATCTTCTTAACCTTGCCAATCTCAGAAAGGTGTCTCAATATCGTTGTATGGTCAACTTTCATCCTGATAGCAAGTTCCCTCGTGGATACGGCTGGATCCGCTTCCACTAGAGCCTTCAGGTCATCATTCTTCACAGACGTTTTGGGTCTTCCGCGCGGCTCATTTTGTAGTGAAAAATCGCCAGTCCGAAATTTTTCGAACCAACGCTGCACTTTCCGATCGTTAACTGTATTCTCCCCAAACGCTTGGTTTATGTTGCGTGCAGCTTTTGCAGCACTATTACCAAGTTTGTACTCATATAAGAAAATGACGCGAATGTCGGCAGAATTCATATCGGCAATAAACTCAAAAGAAATAAAAAAGGGAAGACCTTCGAGAAAACCTATTTTGCTGAAATGAGTCTCTGGCAATGGACAATACGAGTATGAATGAGGATATGCTAAATACAAAAGTATAACGAAAACAAGGAGGAAAACGTCCGCATGTAAAGAGAATCCGACATTTCATACGCACCAACCTAATAGGTATTCTCTTCCTGCTTGGAAAATGTCCATATCGAATTGTTTTCTGTTGTTAAGTTATCGACTTTTTGTTTCCAATTTTCGTTTCTAACTTCATCACAAAGTTTTTAAATTTGTCTGTTCAATTTATTTACTTCGGTTTTGTATTGAGGGTTAAAGGTTTTTTGAAATTTTCTTCTTGTTCTGTTTCTTTCTTTTATAAGTTCTTTTATATTGCTAGGTAATTTGAGATAATTTTTGTGATATTTAAAAGTTTTTAGTTGCATTATTTTTTGCATTTACAATGTTTTCAGTGAAAATTCTTATTTGCTGAGAGGGGAATTTGACTGTTGTTGAGAAAAATGTCTAAAATATCTCTTTTATTTCTGCAATCGAAGGGAGTTGGTTCCAAAGGTGCTATTATTTCATAATTAAAATTTTGTGCTGCATTTAAAATTGTGGTTCCATTTGGGTTAGTAACATTACATCCCCAGTTTATGTTTTTACTATTTAGATCTCCTATTATGGTTGGGAATTTTGTTGTGAATATATCAATAACATCTTGCGACATTATTAAGTGCTGAGGTCTGTTGTAGATGCTAGTAAATTTTATATTTAATTTTGATTTAAAGTTGACTATTATTGAAGTGTATTGTTGTTGCTGAATGACGTAGAGTTAAAAAGTCTTTTAATGTGGTGAGCTCTATCAGTTCTATATATACATTGTAGTTAGGGATACTGAATTTGATTGCAGTGCGTCTCCGTGAGTAAAAAAATATCTACATTATATTGATCTAAAAAGTTCTTGAGTCTTGGGTTTGATACCATGCGCATTCCAAGTGGCCACTGTGATAGGATTGAAATTTTTGGGTGTGTTACTCATTTTGAGAGATTAATGTTACATTCTGTTGAGCCTCCATGGCTTCATTACATTTTTTCAGTGTTGCAGTTAATTCTAGAATTCCTGAATTTTGCACATGTGTAACTAGTGATTTTAACTCATTTGCAATTGTTCTGGCCTCATTTATTGATTCCTTGGTTTTAACAATTGCGTCGTTTTCCTGAACCAATACATTTGCATAAGTCAGCATGGGATTCGAACTTGGCACAATTGTGCTCTTTATAGGTGCAGTTAAGTTTTGTTTTCCTTTTAATTTGGGGAATTGATTACAACCCCTAAAACTTGCAGGGTGTGCTTCTCCACAGTTGGCACATTTCGCAAGTAAATTTGATGGTTTAGGACAATTTGAGTGGTGGTGATCACCTGCACATTTCACACATTTAAAATTGTGGTGACATGATGCTTGCGCGTGATAGAAGCCTTGACATCTAAAACATTGAGCGACTCCTTTTCTGCCTCTATATGTTTCAACAGCTAGGTTAAATAGATGTGTCATGTTGTATATTTCTTTAGATTTGTCATTTTTAGGTAGAGTTACTATGTATAGTGGTTAATTTTATTTCCATCTGTTCTTTTGGTCATTTAAGTTACATTAAGAATTTGAAATCCTTCTAGTATTAATTCTTGAGTTATTTCTTCAGATGTGTAGTAGGGTGGGAGATCTCGAACAACTATTTTTAAGTTTTTGTCTTCTGGTAGGACAAAAGTATGGTATGCTGTTTTAATTTCATCTAGAGCAGATGTAATTTTCCAGTGGATTTCTGAATTTTCTACTTTTAATGTTAAGATTTCAGTGCCCGTCATTTTCCCTTTATATGATGTTATGTTTTTCGATTTGAAAAGTTCTTGCAAGTTATAACAATTTATTTTTTGGTCTTTGACCACTGTGGGAGGAATTCTAATATTCTTCTTAGCAGGTTGGAAATTCTGCGTTTCACATTTATTTCCTTATTGATATCTGGGTGTTCGTTTGATTTTTTATTTGATGTATTTGCGTTTTCCTCGATTTTTCTTTTAATTGATATTTTAGGTTTCGTGGTTTTTACGGTTTTGCTGAGTTCGGGGAAGTCCTCATTGATGAAGACTATGTCGACATCCTCGCTGTCACTTGAGATTTCAAATCGGTTATTTGTCGCGACCGAGAAAGGCGGAGACGCATTGACTTTAATTTTATGACTTTCCCTGATTTTTGCGGTTTTCTCTCTTTGATAATTCACTAATAAATCCGTTTATTTTGTCAGCTCTAGGCTGTGGATTTTCAATAGATCAATTTCCTTTTCCGTTAACTCCTCATTCCTAATTTTCTGAATATATTCAGAAGTAAGCCGAAATTTGTTGCTGATGGCCCTAACCTCGATTCCAGAGTCATGCATGGCCCTTTGGGTCTTGGATCTGTGGTTATTCCAGAATGTCAGCCTGCGAAGCAGGCTTTTACTCTTTCATCTGAAATAGTTCCGAATGGAGAAACTTGACATTATTAACGGAGAAGCGCTGAAATGTACAGCGGAGTAAGGAATGCAATGGAATCCTAATATCCAATCAGCATGAAGCTGTCCTAGGTGCATGTCCCTAAGATCAAAAATCATTTAGTACTATTTTAAAATATTTTCTTAGTGGTAAAAAAACTTATTTATTAAAAATAAAAGAAAAATTATATTAATTGCGCTAAAATTTAAAAAATATGAGTGTCCTATTTTGTTTCCCACAGTGTATATACTCGATATGACCACATCCTTTTCATAATATATGGTAATATAAGTTTTTATAGCATTGTAGTTCCATTTATGGATACTATTGTATGGTTAAAACTACCATGAAATTTTAAACTATCTGATCATGGATCTTAAATACTCAAACCAATGTTTAATATTTCTAATAAGTAACTTAGAGTCTTCTTGTTACAATATCTTAATTTAAATAACATCATGATATTCAGTTATCCAGTATTTAGAATTGAAATCTTGATCAAGAAAATTTATTCGGAACAGTGCATTTTTAATAAGAATGTTACCTCCCAAAAATAATCGAATCTCGATATCGTAATTTATATTCTGATTTAATTAGTTTGTATTAAAGAGTATTTAAACTTATATTGCTGTGTATACATATCAAAAATGTTGTCAAATAATTCAGCAAACAAAAAATATCATTAGAAATATTTTACCAAACATACTCACCGAATTTCTGATAGGTTCTTATTTACCAACGCTGGAACATTAAACATCTAATAAAAAGAGTTTAAAATATGCATTATTTTATATTATCAGCAATGAATTTCATTTCGCAATTAAGTAAAATAGCACATTTAATTAATCAATTAAGCACATTTAATTTCAACACAATCTGAAAATATCAAAGTAAAATAACAAGTGTAAACAAGCAACCTTACAGTCAAAAAGGTGCGAAATGTTCTTTTAATTTATAACATATGAGTAAATGTAAAGAAAATATGTACATTTAGCGAAAAATCTACTAAATACAGGCTATTTTTAAGTGATAGTATTTTAATAATTGTAATTTTTACTTCCTCAAGCTTTCAATATTTTCTTAGAAAGTATCCAGAGAAACAAAAAATGCTGATTCAGTTTTTTTTTTTAAATTTTCTTTATTGTAATCACATAAGAAAAAATTTTGATAACGATATTATTTTGTAATGTTGTAATATAATTCCCTGATACAATATTTACATTTTCATAACATTTTACTGTAACCCTGTCCCCATGCCATTTTATTGTAGCAAAGTTATTGAAAAATGTGCCAGTAGTTGCGAAGGAACTATAAAACGAACATATTGCATTTTTCTGTTTTAATGAAAATTGCATTTTCATAATTTAGCCATATATTCCATCGTTTCATTATTCCATTAGTATATTCTATTTCTAATAATCGGTCCCATATTCTCTCAAAATACCAAATAATCTACATTAATTTCTGCTGTATAGTAACATTTTCATCCAATAATATGAAAATATTGTAAAAAATGTAAAATACAATCGTTCAATGAAATAGATTTCAGCTGTCATATGATCCTTCTAACGCAGCTATATGAATTTGAGGAATTTTTGGCGATTTTTCTCATTTTTGATAACCTAGTTTTCTAATTGTTTCGCAATGATCAAGAATATTAAGAATATTCCATAATTAAATATTATGAATATATTTAATAATGTTACTCTTATGTATGTATTTAGTACTAACAATTAAGTGCTAAAAATATTTTTAATTTTTACAATCAACTATTATTTTGTTCCAAAATATCTTTTCTTCTTATGAATTATTACAAACTGAAAATTAAAAAATTATGCGACATATAGCCGGAAAATGTTAAAATAATTTAAAAACGCACACACACACAATTCTTTAAAAGAAAATGTACTCGTATGAAATTATAAATTCAAAAGATAGATAAATAATCAGTGGGATTTGTTTAAGATCCACCTCATCTACCCGAGATATCCCCAAGAGCAATAATACCAAAAGATAGTAAAATTTATCGTTTAATAATTTTAAACCAAAGCTTTGTGCATTAAAAAAATTCTTTCGTTGATTTTTAAATGAAAGAAATGGATTATTTTCGAATTGCAATGGGTACATTTTTTTCCTTTCACATTGCGAATGCTTCGCCATTATTTTTGGGTGGGAGTTGTTGCAGTTGTCAAGCGGTGAGCTGAAATAAGACTGCACAGTAATTATATAATGAAAATTTATTTAATTATTGCCATTCTGATAAGAGTTCGAATGGATATGAATATCATTTAATAGTACAAAAATATTTGCATTTACAAATGTAAAGAAAAACATGTTAAATCAAAGTACTGAATATTAGAAAATAAAAACTCAAACTGACACTTGTAGAAAAATAATTTTATTCGTGATTTTACTAATTCCTACTCTGTATAGGTTACTCATGTGTCTGATTAAATAACAGCCAGTTTTGGTTAAAAGTTTTCAGGAGACTGCCAACTCAGTTTCCGTCTTAGTCATCTGTTTATCGTTTAAAAACAAACGGTTAGTTGCAATAAATAATCTGCTGCTGAAGTGGAATCAAATTTCAAAGGCCTTAAACTCTGGTCAAGCAAAATAAGTTACCAATTACTTAAAATGCGTCCAAAAGAAAAGCTCAGCAAAATACCTTGCAGAAAATCTCCCCATCTGTCTGTGATGCGCAGAAGCATGGATCCAAACACGGAAAAAAGAAATTTTGGCATCGAATGTCAAGAAGTGACTTTAAAGTTAGGAAATCATAAAATGATTTTTGATAACGGTACGTGGATTATTTGTTCCAAATTTCCAGAAATTGAATTACCTCTCACCAGCGATAAAACAAGATCGAATGAAATTGGAGAAGATATTCAAAACATTTTAGAGGAAAATAATTTTTTAAAATTAAAGACTGAAGTTTTATTAAATATGTTAGCTGAAATTAAAGCAAAGTATGAAGAAAATGCCTTGGATAATAACCATCAAGCTTGTGATTAGCAATACGTATTATGTATTTTCTAATTCGTATCATGAACATGCACATTCGAATTAAGATGTAAACGAATGCTCGATTAATAAATTCGTCACAATCATCCAATGATATCATATTAACATAAATATAGTTAATCAATTCATCACAAATGTAAAACTATACTCTGTTTATTAATCAAGTATCTGACATTTTTTATTTTATTTATTTAATTTTTTGGTGTATGTATAGATATCTCCCCCGGTAAAACTATATTTGAGGGTGCCCACTTGGCAAACTTGGTGATTTTTGTTTCAAATATAGGTAACTAAAAATTGGCCAAATTACCACAACTGGATGTAAACCAATCAGAACACAATTGGGTTTTGCCCAGTTTGAAGATCACCCGTGATTACTACTTGATGAGAATCAAGGGGGCACCCTCAAGTATAGGCAAAACCTCTCCCCTAATTTATTTCTCGCCAAATCTAGCGTCCTTTGTTTTGATTATAGTGTTGACAATTTGAATTTTTGTTTTGATTATAATGTTGCCAAATTGAGTTTTTGCTACTTTTCAAATTTTTTTATTTTATTTTATTTTATTTTTTTTTTTGCCAGATTAAGTTTTCGTTTTACTTTCAATTCGAACTTTTCGTTCTATGTTTGATATTGTGTTTCGTTGTCACCAGTGCCCAAACATCGTTAAGTGTTCTTTTTTCTAATTTCTCTCTTTTTATTTATTTATTATTTATATATTTTTTATTTTGTTTATTTATTGTATAATTCTCTTATATACTATATCTATATCTATATATATATATATATATATATATATATATATATATATATATATATATATATATATATATATATATATATATATATATATATATATATATATGTAAGAGAATTATACAATAAATAAACAAAATAAAAAAGATATAAATAATAAATATTAATTTATTAATATATTTTTCTTATATATTTTTGCATAATATCACAGAACATATTTGACATGTGAGTCTGATGTCATATCAAGTAAGTCCATTATTATTGCTATTTGCTTATCTCTTTTACCGGTTCCTTTGAAGAGAAAGCAAACCCAACAAAAAAAATGTATTCATTTTCCAGTAATACTTTTCTAGATTTTTTTATACTATTATGTGATTTAAAATTTTATAAAATGCGTATTTTTTGAATTTTGGGAAAATTTCTGCGTTAAAAAACCGGCGCTTAATTTGGCGACGAAAAAAAGTCGTAATGGTTACCACACGCTCACACAGACAATGAGGGGGATATCAAAATCATCCCAAAAAAGTTACTCTGCGAATCGTTCCGATCAAAAATTTTTATTGCTAATGTATTCATTTTAGTAGGCATTTTCCTTTATATTAATTTTTTGTTGGTGATAAACACCAAATAAAAGCAACAAAAAGCATAAGCCACGAATATTAAAAAGTAAAAAATGAAACATTTACACAAAATTTTATAAGCAAACTGCATAGTTTCAAATGACAAAACATTAATTAAATTAAATTACAAGGGCAACCTTAAATGAAGCAAAACCAATTTTTCGCATCAAAAATAACATTTTTTCAAATTTTATTCAAATATTAGGCTGGACTATACAATCTATACAAAGGAGAATTAGCAGTTGAACGTGAAAATGTAAATAAGTAAATTGTGTAATTAAAATAAACGGTACAATTTCGTTACACTCCCCTGTGATAATCATCGTAACGGAAAAAAAATCGCAGTAACTGTCGTAAATATTTTCGTCGTGCGTTTTTAAAAAGGTTTACCTTTTTAAGAAACTACTAAAGAATAAAACACAAACATTTTATTCATATTTTATAATCTCAATGATTATCAATTAGTGATATAACGTATTCGAACGCCAGTTTATTTCTAGAGGAAACTGCTTAGCAGTCGCTTCGATGATCGGTCATGAAGGAACTAAGCTAAATTTAGAATTCACTTGTATTCAGAAATGTTTCAAGATTATAAAGTTCACAAATAGGTCAAAATTTCTCTAATAAGTCTAAAATATTCTAAAATAGAAAAAAAAAAATACGCAAACTACTCGTGCATTTGGTAAAATATAGATTACATTTATATATTTACCTTGTAATTATATATATATATATATATATATATATATATATATATATATATATATATATATATATATATATATATATATATATTTGAAATGCGCACAAGTAATGTGAATATAATATTTATAGGCTTCCTACACATTTTACCAGTTCTTTCTCTGTGATTTTGCGCGATAAATAAATTTTATGTTTTATGTAATCTTAACACTCACTAAATTACGCTTTTTATTACATTTTATAGGTTTTATGGATGTTTATTTCTTTTGTGGTTGATTGGGACTTACAGTTTTAAAGTGAAATCCGAACCATTACAAACATCCTTAATTAAATATGGAAACGAACCACGACTGTAAGCCCAAAGGTTATAGTTCTAACTATTTTGCTGCCAATTCGATATATATTGCTTGGGGTTACGTCGACTTACAGTACTTCTTCTGAAAACGTCTCATTCAGGATGAATGGGATTTAAATCGAGAGAGGATCGGGGGGATGCAGTTTAAACTTAGTTTCTTCTTGATGGTAATGGTGCACAATATGAACAGCATGAGAGTGAACATTATTATGATGAGAAATAAAGGCAGTTGCGGTATAAAGGAAATTTTATGTGTTGTCTATATATCAGCGGTTGACAGGTAAATGAGGGCGTCGTTCTGATTATCGGAAGGTAGTAAGTTCGAAACCCACTTTAACCGAAGATTCCCCGCGTTTTCTTGGGGATACTGGGGAACGTTGAAACAGGGCGTGGTCGCAATTTCTTCTGAGTGAAATGATAATTCTGGGGGCACTGTAGTTTTAGTGTGACCTCCTGAAAATACTCCTCCTAATGTAAAATCTCCTGCATACGTGTTCCTCCTTCTTCTTTTTTTTAGAGAAAACACGTCGATTTCTTGCTGCTTTAAGTAAGAAATCGTGAATGCAGGTCTGGAATCGGCGGATTTCATCGCAGCGAGATTCATTAATGAACTGGCCGAGCTGCCATTGATTTTCATTGAAATTTACGTGACTGCAGGCCCTTGTCAAATGATAGTGGGAAGTTTATGGCACGCTCCATATTTATCGCTTAGCATGTTTTTCTACATGCTAAGCGATAAATATGGAGCGTGGCACAATATGCGTCAACATCGTAAACGCATATTGTGCCTTAGTGAAAGACAGCTCCGTTCAAAGTGAAAGATCCAGGGTTTTATTCCGGCCACTATGCCAATAAACAACGGATGAGGGGTGTTGCGTTTCTGTCGGAGCGAGTCCTCGGGAAACTTTTGCTTTGAGATGTGTGAGTATGGCAGAGTATTTATGAAAAGTCATATAGAAAACATATTCAGATGTTTTATAACATTGTCAGGTACGATGTGCCGGAACTTCCCACATACTGTCAACTTACCTTTAGAGGAAATAAACAACGACACACAGATCACATATTTATTAAAGGTTGAACCAGCCACAGGATCAGAACAGTAGTTTTTAAATCTGAACCCGTTCAGTGAAAACAAAATTATTCAATTTAAAAATGTGATTAGCACAAGAAGATTGGGCCACCCATTCGACAGGACAAAGTCTAATAAAAAGCAACACCCACCTCGTTCCTATAATGTAAAGTGATCGATATATGATCTTCCCTTGAACATATATGGAGAGAAGGCAATTGTTCATTAAATCTCATGTTATGACCAGAACAAAGACACAGACATATTTTGAGAGGTTGGTGACAGCTCAGATGTTGACTATGTCACTCGAAAGTGCTTCACTTAGAAATAGTGACGCGTGCGTTTAGAAGCTTTCCCCGAATGAGGTAGGCAACTAGAAAGATATTGCAACAAAGCAAATTATGTTCGAACTGATTACTTTTTGAAGAATATTTACGTAAGCGTTTTTCATAAGAGAATTCCTGATTAAGTAAGGTGGTTAGAGTTATTGTACATTGCTTTTAAACTTAAATTCCGAATTAGATGCTGTGTATTGAATAATGAGGGATGTAAGTCATATAATTATGCATGAAAATGTGTTAAAGCATTGCAAAAGCTTACGTAGGATTAAAGACAATAAATATCTATTGTACCTGTCTCTTCCTGGGCCACACTGACGAATCCACAGAAGATTCAAAACTTTTCCGTCTATAAAAAAGATAACGAATAGCGACAAAAATTTACTACAAAAGAATAAAATGTAATGATAATTATAACATTACCAATCATTATTCATATTTAATTTTATGCGTATTATATATACATATTTCGATTTTTCAATTATATTGTTTGTAATTAATTTAAAACATAATGCAGGCTGATTTGAGGAACCTAAGAAATTGCTTACGCTGGGATGCTATATAACGAACGCTGTCACCTAAAGAAAGAAGATAGCGATGCTTTTAAACTTATCCATGACCGCTGGAAATAAATAAAAAGATATTTACAGCATCAGATCACCTTCTATTTACATTCGCGCTATCTTATATTTTTTAAAAAAACTAGAAACTTTCTATACTTTCATATTAAATATCTTCCGATTTATACTTCATAATTCCTTTCTTGCTCAAAAAAATTTAAGGTGCTTAAGATAAAGTTAAATAAACAATAAAAACTTATCATTCCAAATCGTAAGTTTTTCCAGAAAGTTCTAAACCCAATTTCCTTCCGAAGATGCGGGCAGCTAGTGTATATATCTATAAACTGTAGTTGTGTGATTTTTTAAATACAGCACATTTTTTAAACATGCTTAATATTTAATATTTTTAACAATTTGTAGTTTGATCTCCTTTTAACTAATTTTCAGAAATAAATTAAAACGATGAAACGTATTGATAACAGATAGTCAAAAAAAACTTGTCAGTCTGTCCAATCACAAATGCGTGTATATATTCAGCCATACACGCATAGTAGGACGTTATATATAGAATATGATATGACACAGCTGCTGTATAATCCATTATACCAATTTCAAAATTGGAGAATTTTGTTAGGCGAATATACTTGTGTATCTGGCAACCTTTATTTATATATAGGTCACAGAGATCGAAAATAATAAGAATTGTGAAGAAAATTCTATTTTAGCAACCCCCTGGTATTTACGTCATCGCGAGGAAATTTAGAAAATTTTATTCCATTTTGAGAATTTAATTAAAAAATTTTGCGAGGATTGTTCGTCTGATATTTTTAGTGTGTTCTACAGATTTCTTGACCTTTGGGATATTTAAATACCACGTTGTATTGTTCTTTTTCATTTTTTAAATAATTCTTTTTCTATTCTGTATTTATTGTTTAAAATCACAATTTAAAATTGTGTCGACATGTCCTTTTTTAGTTTATACATAGCATTTTTATTATTTATAGAATTAAAATAAAACACCTTTTTTAAATTAATTGTCAATTTAATGTATATTTTATAATTTGTATTTAAATTTGAAAAAGCACTGTTTCCATTTTTTCTTTTTTAAAAATTATTAGGAAAAATTTAAGTTATATTTTATAGTTTATATTTATTTTTCTTAACGAATGTTCCTATGTTCACATTGGCATTCATGTTCCTATTTTTCTTAGAATTCTTATATACTTTTTCGAAATTATTGTTCCTTTGTTTTCTTTATTTGTATCTACATTTACGAAATTAATTTTCTTGTGTTTTCTTTTTTATAAAATTCTAATATTTCAAATATACATATTTACGCTTTTTATTTATCAGATTTAGATTTATTATATAGATCAGGAAGCTTTCATTAGGAAAGAAGTTATTACGTTATCTTGGCAACATTTCTTTGTTGCCAAAAAAGTTTAGAAATTGGCATAATGAATTATACGGCAGTTGTGCCAATTTTAGTAGCACAACATGCATATACGACAATTAACAAATGAACCTCTGTAAAATATAAGAATTATTCGGCTCTGAATTATTATGAATTTTCTTTAGAAAAAGCTTCTCTGTATTTACGGCGTCTTTCGTCGAAAAAATCTTATTACACAGTAAATAATGTTTGACTTTTATGACTCTTTAAAATTAAACGTCCGTCAAAACACTTTAGCAAACTTTCATAAAAGCAGGCAAAATTAATCTCATTGCTAAATATTTCATATCAAATACATTTATTTGTTGTTGAAATACACAATATATTACAACAGCTAACTTTGTAACTGAGCCACTTTAAAAGAACATTAGATATTTTTGGTAATACGCAATAATGTAAACTAGTCAATACTAGTGCACAAGTAATTATTTTTATTTTCTTACAGTAGTATTTTGGCTAGATCAAAAAAGTAAATAATAAATTTCTACGAATGTATCACAAGATCATTTCTCTCCAATATATAACAAAATTACAACGAGAAAAAAAATGGAAAATAGCAGACACAGTTAAAATTTTACAAATGTCCTCTTCCCATTGATAAACCAAAATGGTTAAATACAGAAAATTATAAATTAAGATAATGTTATTAACATTAATTTTTAAAATGTTCAGCTGATTAACTTGATCAGAAAAATATACTACGCTTTTTTCTCTAATGATACATACATTTAGTAAGAAAGTGGTCTTTGAAATATAACAAATATTTATTATATTAAGATTTAAAAAGAATATAAAAATTAGATGTAACAAATTTGCCCTTTGCATAGAATGGATAAAGATGCATAAAAGTAATGACAGAGAGCTTAAATCGTGTGAAATTTATTGAGAAAATATTAAAATACCCACTCGCATGGAACTCGGCACAAAGTTCGGCAGTAATCAGTAGTGTTTTTCTCCACATCCTCGGCACAGAATGCTGAAATATATATATATATATATATATATATATATATATATATATATATATATATATATATATATATATATATATATATATATATATATATATATATATATATATATATATATATATATATATATTATGTAAAATTATAAATTATTCCTTGTATTAAGTTTGCAGGATAAACTGAAAATTTACTCGATGTAAACAGTTACAAATGAAAAACTTTCTATATAAATTATTAGAGCACACTTATTGTTCCGTCTCACCTTTTTTCCCATCACATGGAGAATCTTCAAAAACAAGAGTCAGGTTGGACGATATACATTTGCAGGCTTTCAGTTGAAGAGATCTGGAACATTCTTGAGTGCACATCTGAAAGCAGAGAGACTAATTTTACAAAAAAATTTTCCCAAATTTATAATAAAACCCGATAAATTAATTCTGCAATAAAATTTTTCAAAACTATCGAATTCTTATTTTTAATGAAATTTGAGCCATCGGTTTTCCTTAGAGATTTGATTTTTCCAAGCATTTTCAGCATATAATGTTCTATTATTTTTGCTGTATTATCATAAGACTGATATGAATTTCTTACAAAGTGTGCACCAGTACAATTCGTACACATTGGTACTTCTACACTACCAATGTCTACAAAAATGTGGTGGTCATGCAAAAGATATGCATTACCAATGAGTTGCAGATGCAGAAGCTTTTTCTGAATCGAATATTTATATTGAAATTTATATTTTGATGTTGAAAATAAGAATAATCGGAAGATTCGTAAGGAAACTACTTTGTAAGAAGTTATCATGTTAATATTAAATAATATGCAATCTTTTTCATCACAAAGTCATGGCGTTTTGTTATTTTCTTTAAATAGGAATACCATTAGTACATATAAATATCGTCAAAAAATGAATTTTAGTAGAAATAGTTTTAGGATAAAACATTCCCACTCGTTTTTTTGAAATGCATGAAGCCAATGCAATGAAAACCGAATAACCACCATAAAACATATTCCTGGCTCTTTCAACACTTCTTACATGTTAATTCTGTCAGCTATAATTAATAAATTGGCGAACTAAAAATACTTACGTCATCCAAAGTTTAATGCTTCTGGAAATGCTCCTATAATCTCCTGGAAATAAATGTAATGAAAAGTGTGCTATTCCAGTGCTTGAAATAGCAGCAAGCAAAGAGAAAACTTTTAGGGTTCATTTCTTGGGAAATAAGATTGCTGGAACATACAAAATTCATCTTCGCTTGTGAAATAAATATTTTAACAATACCAGCCATTAATTTCGAAAATGTAAACTGTATTGTCACTTTTTTATGAGATTTCGGTTTTCATTGACTGATCCTTATATTTTACATAAATACAATATGAAAGGAATAAAAACATTCCCTAAACTCATAAATAGGTGACGTTTGGAAATGATATTCAATAACTGAAAATGTAACAATACTACTTAACGTACAGATTCCGGATTTCAGATGTAAATTGTCACGTGGGAATGACAATACTCGTGCATTATACGGAGTTGAAATTTCTGAAAAAACAATTTCTTCAAAATTATTTAAATTAAAATTAGAGTCACAGGTGGCCTGGAATGGAAAGGCTTTTTTCTTTTAAAAGGTAAATAATGAGCTCTATACCAATTCAGCCAAAGGCTTGTCGTATTTGTTTATGGCGGTGAGACACATAAAATAAGCCATGTTCGCAATATCTTTAAAGTGAAATGATGCTTTTGGGAGTGATGGTCCAAGTCTTCCGCTTGGTTCCTCTTACTATATTACAAATACCCATTCACTTTCTGGATTACGATGGCTAACACAATGCATTACACGAAAAGCAGTCTTTTCCACGCTTTGTGTCATAAAGCAGGACCTAATGGAATCCTGTTTGAATGTTTAATTAAATTAATGAAAGTATCAAATCCATAATCACCACAATGATTGATATCAACTATTATGAAGTTAAAACTTAATAATCACACTAAATCACGATATATGTTGCTTAATAGTATACCATTGAGAATAAAGACACTTATAAAGAAACATAATGACACATTTTGTATTTGAATATCGGATTAAATGTAAATTCTGTGATAAAAGTTTCGATGACTTGCATTCAAAACACACAAAATGTTTTGTTTTGAAATTGTTAAAATAAAAAATACGCAAACACACACACACTTTGGAAATATGAGTCTATTTACAATTCAAAACCAAAATTAAATTTAATATTCGTTAATATTTTCCCGTCAAACAATATGTTTCTTCTTCTTAGAATTGGGTTTGTATGTCATTGGGCACCTCTGCTTTTATCAGCATTTTGTACCATTAACTCCAAACCCAATGTTTCCTAGTTCCAGATGTTCAGGTCACCCACTTTATTAATAAAGTCCGATAACCCTTTAATGGAGTCTAGGTGTAACTCTCTAGTATGGATGATGCCTAAAGAGGTTAATCTAGGGAGGGCAAGAGCCTCGCATTCATAAATGATATGCTCTGCCGTTTCCTCTTGCGTATGACATTTCCAGCAGATAGGGTCTTGCTGAAATAGTCCCATCTGGTCAGATAGTCAGTCATACTAGGGATAGCTTCCTGACTTTCACCAGAAGATGGTTTGGAGGTCATTTCTACCTCAAGTGTAGGATTCATTACTGCCCCTTTACAAGACAGCCTCTGAGTTCACTTGTCTTTTTCAGCAAGGTCAACTTCAGAGGCATCACGGGTAGATGCAGAAAGGATTGTTATTTCTTGTGTCTTTTCAGCCACAAGATAACAATTTATAAGCTCAGGTAATATAAGTCCACCCAGCATTGCCTGAGATACTGGGCAAGGCAAATTACTCTAGAAGTTTGCCAGGCAACTAGAGGCTCCGTTAAGACACCAATACCGCGGTGCCAATTAGCCCTAGGCACGGAACGCATAACACCAGGGTTTACGGGAGCTGGTTCGCGGCCTCTGATTCTATATTAAAGGCTATCCTGTCATTCCTACAGGACGTTCGGTGATCCACCGCCTACCGACGCGCCTGGTAGCTGCTCAGGCCCCAGGAACAATATGTTTAGTTAAATCAGGTATTAATCTTTTTCGAATATTCTTACCTTAGGAGTTAGGATTCCTTTATTCCTTCTAGCCCATGGCATCGCACTGTAAGTCGTGCAGTTCGTCTGGTAAGGCAGAGGAAGCAATTTTGTTGTCGTCTATTTGTAAAATGAAAACGGAAATTTTAAGTAGAAAATACATATACACATATAAAATCTTTCAAAACTATGTATCATGAAGAGAAAGGTGGGTACAGAGAATCTAATTGAACAGATTTCGGGTAGGAATAGTGTTGCGGACATGCCACTAGGGGACGCAGTTAATTGATGACATTTTTTTTTTTTGGGCTCCTTAGTATCTTTTGGTGTTTTATCTATTATTCCAGAGAAAAAGAATCAAATTACTGTTATAGAACCATTTGTTGACATTTCATTCTACCTCACACAAATATGAATTTCGAGTATTTATTTTTCTTTAGAAATGTATTAAAATTTTGATCGCTTAATATACGACGTTAAGTTAGCATTATAAACATAGTTTCTGACATCAGAATCATAAATCTTTCACCGATATATTTATCAAATAAATATTCGTAATTATAATAAAAAAGTGGAAATGTGTAAGTAATTAATTTTTGTATTTGGAGATAAGAGAATAAGGCCTATTTCGTTATAATTTGCAATATATGGAAATTCTTTTCGTTAAACTATTTTAAGAAAATACGAAAATAATTCCCTTGAAACTGTTACAAAATTCAAACAAGACTTTATACTAGAAAAGTATCAGTTACTTAAAAACATATTTTTCAAGTTAATCTTATGGTATTATCAGAGTCACAGCTATTATTTGGTATTGAGCCCCCTTCGATGGCAACATATAAGTCACGTAATCCAGTAGATACGGTGTTTAAGTAAATTATGGGAAAATACGAAATGTCCCTCCTGTGTCTGCCTTGGGAAAGGATGCGGATTCATGTGAACTTAAAGGAGAGCCCCATCTTAAAAATCTAACGAAGGGTAGGGATATCCACTTTCAGTGGATTCCTTCCCTACGTTAACATCCAAGGCAATGAAGCTGCAGATATCTTGGCGAAAAGATACTGCTCCGAGTTTGCCCAACAGTAACAACGCACTCACTTATAAAGGAATTTTCCCTATGAAAAAAGAAGACAGGCCCCTCTTGCCCTTCCCTGGTTCAGCAGAAAGACCCCGGGGGTGACAGACATGATGAAATGGCCATCTCAAGCCCGACTTATCAGTGGGCATCTGAAAAGCATGACATTCGGATCTCTGTGCAAGGTCTTTTCATTGTGCACAAAATGAAGTCTAAAACCGGCCTTCCCTGATCACATCCTGGATTGTTTGCGGTTCTCAGTGGCGGATGTTTGCGTAAGTCCACTACTTGTGCTCAACTTCGCTATGGCCCACGGTGTCACAGATTTGGTCTAGTTGCCGCTAGTTCACTGAAGCATTGGAAACAACAACATAAAACAGTACATTGAAATGATCGGGAGATTTATAAAGGTTACTTTCGACATTGTTAATTTCGTCTGGTATTCTAAAGATATATTTATGAACACGCATGCCAAGAACATAAACAGCGATTGTATAAATGCGGCCGACATGGTGCTGGATGTTCACATATTATTAAAGACGCAGGATGTTAGAATCTAAAGCTCTTGTGCTCGTTTTTTACGTACCTCTAATTTACAAACTAGTCCCGTTTTTACGAACTATGGTGTCAGGGTAGGGATTAACCTGACACCATAAACACATTTTAATTTCCATTCACGAAATAAAATTTTGAAAAATATCTTTTTTGCGAACTTCCATTTTTTTATGATCTAATATTTTTGTTTGATTTCCTTTTTATATAAAGTCTGAGAACTTGATTCATTCTTGAACAACGAAGCGAAACGTGCTAGCATTCCAGCTATTGTGAGAACAACAGTCAAAGACACATGGATATTAGACATTTGATGGAAAAGGAATATGATGATGAATGCATCTTCACCCGTATAATTTGACGGCAAACAATATTCCTATTTTCGATTTGAAAATCGAAATACTCCTGTTTTCAAATCAAAAATTAGAGGATTCTTTTTTACTGCCATTCAAATTTGAAAAACATTAGAAAAAGGTTGGAATTTAAGGATTGGGATTTAAAATAAAGAGCTTTTCATGATAAAAAATTGTTTTCTGGAAAAAAGGACATTCAGGACAAATATAAAGAGTGAATGTTGAATCGTGTAGTTAGAAATACTTCGAGGGTGACACGTGTAATATTCTGTCACCAACTTAGCCCCTGCATGATTTCTGTTTCATTTTGTCAAGCAGAAAACTCTTTATAACCAATGCTGTCAATGGTACGCAGACGTCCACCTATGCGGCTTCTGTGTGTTACCGGTCCTTCCGTCATTTGCTTACTTGGCATCAATACTCTCAAAGACGTCTTGCCAACAGATGACGAGCGATGCAGCCACAGAGATATTCTCATCGAGTTTTAACATCATATATAACTGAGAAGTTAATATTCTGATCAGACACAAAGTTTTGCTATGAATTTACTATCAAACCTAAAAATTTACTATCAAACTTAAGAAAAGAGATCAACGAAACTAACCTTTCTCATACCGACGCTATAGAAGTGACCAGCTCTCGCCTTCACAGCTTCCGACCCGAAGTCTGGATAAAATCTAGGGTCGTGAACATATATCAACACAGAAGGCGTCTTATGATCGTCGAGGTATTCTTCAGTTTGAACGTTTAAGTCCAGAAGCAATTCTGAAAGAAAATACAACAATTTTTAAAAAAAAGCATGAAAAATAATAATTACGAAGAAGCATTTTGTTCTCTCAAAACATGCAAAAACCTAAACAGACAATAAGAATGGTTTAAAATTTTTTATAATATTCGGTAATTAGGCTGCCAACTATGTGATGTTAAATTACAGTTCACTAATAAAATACAAGTAGATTCTTCCATCGTATCTTCAGCACTATTAAGATTCTTTAACTGCTACAGAATACTTGAGTATATTATTCAAAAGATCGGGAGCAACGACGCAGATTCCAGTAGAAGATATACAATTACACCAGTAATATTATGTATTATATTATTGCTGTAGGTCTACCATACGTACAGTACCTACCAATTTGTCTGTTCTGATCAATTGCACCGAATTATGAACAAGAACGCGGACAGGAAGCCCGAGCCAAATTTGGCTTACTGAGCGCCTAGAGTATAGCATGAAGTTGTTGTTGTTGTCTTGTACCACTTTTCCAACTGAACCGTAATTTGGTGTGGAGTCCGACTTCCTCAGTACAAACATGCAATAGGTACTTGTTCACAGGGTAGGCAACCATTCATGCAAGGAAAGGACAACGACAGGATAGAGAGAGAAAATACATCCATGCCCGAACCAGGATTCGAATCCAACATCTCCCTATGTGCAGTCAGGCACGCTGACACTGTACAGGGTAGGCGGTATAGCATGAAGTATTATCCCAAATATCGCCCAGTTTTAACACCGTTAACCCCCATTCGAAATGGACAGTTGTTGTTAATATATCAACTGCCACTCCCCAGACTACTTGCGAGAGCTATTCGCAGCAATACTAATTATCAGAAAACACTCAAGAAATTTAACACAGAATAACCCAATTATTATCATTAAAAATACCAAGCAGATTAAAGTTGAATAAAACTTATGCATTACACACTACCAGAATATATCTGATCATTAGAAGCTGTACATTAACGAGATGTTAACATAAAATAATATTTCGACTCTTATAAATATTCTGTAAGGAAACTTAAATTGAAAAATTAACTTCATGAAAAATTAAACTGAAACACATCGTTAATAAATATTTTACTTTCATTCATTTTTAAAAATTCAATGATAGTTTTCTAAGTTTGGTTTCAAAAGAGCCAAATATCAGTGTTAGATTTGTATTTTTTCACATTTCGCATTTTTTATTGAATTTTGAGAGAGATTTTTTCATGCAATTTCCACCCAATAGAAAAAATAACTATTAAAGCGCAAAAAAGTGCAAATTTTCTGAAGACAGCCGAAGCAATGTGATGAATAGGATTCCAAGTGCTTCAATAATCGGCATCAACAAAGTGTACCTGTCGGTTTGTTCCACATGTCTGACTCGTAGGCGTACAGCATCTTGTGATCGGGGGTGTTCCACTGGGAGTTGAAGGTGAAGCAGTTCCCGTGCTCGGCGCTCGGATACATCCTGAAGTGCCTGCCACAAACACAGGAAATTATAGGCTCCCGATAACACACAAAGTAACAGCTCATTATACTTTATGATAGGGCATTTTTTTTACGTTTTTTAAACAATGCGAAGAAAGGGTTAGTTTCCTAAATTAACAAGTCATTTACTAAACAAATTTGAATTCCAAATTACTGACACCTGGTAACAGGCATTACAAAGTCAGCAAATAATTTGTTCCTAAATTTAATTGTTATGAAAACGGAAAATTAATTTGTTATCTAGCTATGTAGATACTTGTATTTGTGAAAATTTTTTAATATGTTTATTTTTTGTAATTCTAAACAACAAACAGATTTGTCATAAAATATGAGCAAATTAATTCTAATTACACTTATCTCTCTGAACGTTATTTTTAAGCATAAGCAATAGAGTGAAATACTTTGACACCACTTTCTGAATGTAATTAATATGTATGTAATTATAATTAATATAATGTACGTAATAACTTTCTGTACACAAATGCTGTAAGACATTTTAACTTCCATCGGAAAGACTTTCCATACATTGTGGATCGTATTAATGTGTCGCAAGGAAAATCCAGAAAACTTTCGAGCACTCACCCAGACAGACGCTCATGCAGAAAGCAGAAATGCCACCAGAGGCTGAAATCACATCTCGGTCCTACCAGTAGTGCAGGATGAGCCCTAATGGTGAAATACTTGAAATTATTATTAATCCTGATGCCAGTTTGAAAGCATGTGATATTTTTGTTTTCTTCTCTTTATTTTGGTTAACATTTGTCTTGTTTAATAATGTCTCAGTCGACACACACTAAAATAATTTTAAATATACATTTACAGTTGCTCAGCAAGGTCTTTCGTTATGGCCATACGTTTTAGAGTGGTTGATCTCGATTTTGATTGAGACACTTTTGAGTAGCGAGAAATGAAGGCTGGATTCCTACTTGAACGTTAATAAGGGTGGGTGTTTAAAAGATGTCTGCATTTTCTCCCATGGGATGAGTGAATATGATTCATTGTCTGGGAAAGTAAATCGCATAGGATGTTTCAATATCTTACGATATTCTCATGTAATCCTGTCCACTATGCGGTATCTGATAATGTGTCACAGTTGCGTGAACGTTCATTGTCTTGACAACAATTTGCAGTTTAAAACTGTGAAGATGCATCAAGTATAAGAATCATAAATTTCAAAAACTTGTTTAAGCTACTGTTAATGGATGACCCAGGTGCCATGGCAACATCTATCTAACGCCGTTTCGTGAATGTTCCCACGACTTTCTGAAGGATGACGTTTCTTTGAAGCCATGCTCATTTTCCGAAGCGCCAGAACAAGAGATGGACCCCTATTCCGCTCCCTTTTAAAAACTTTCAATATTGAGCGATTTTCCAATTGATAAATGATATTTGAACGCTTTTAATATCACATTTTCAGGCACTGGAGGAAGAATCAACATGCATCTAATCCTTAATAGAATGCGATGCACGCAAAAATCCTATTTATATATAGGTTTTGAGTCATCCATGGATGAATTTCAAATAACATATATATTGAAAGAATAAAAAAATGTTCCTACTTTCTTCTAAATCTGTTCTGAAAAATACAAAATTTTTCATTTGCTAGCTCTATAAAGAAATTTCAGAGTTTTTATAAGCCTTTTGTGTACATTGTATTATTATAATATTACAACTAGTGAAATAAAGCTTAGATAAAGATGACAAACTTGCTAAAGATAAACTTGATAAACTTTCCTGTGCACAGCGTGAATTCCGCTCACTCTCTGCGTAAGTCCCTGTGATAAAGCAACTAGGCCTTGAGCTAGTCTCATAACATCTCTTTAAGATTAAGTTTTAATTTTAAGATTTTAAGATAAAAGATTAAAATATATGAAAGACGCAAGAATAAAAGCACTTGATTACAGTTTTTTTAAACAAATTAAATTTTGAAATTTTTTTCTTTGGTTAAAATTTATTTCGCTTATATGTTAATATTTTCGAAGCCACAATAGATGATAATCTATTACCACTAAATTTAACATTTCAAAATTTCAATTTAAAAATTGTTTTATCATTTAGAGTGTTTCAGAAAAAATTTGCGAAATTTTGTTATCGGTTGTGCTAAGAGAGGACAACCTCACATCAAATATTTTTATAATTATTTGCATTGGAACATTTAATTGCCTATAGAGGGCGACAGTAATCTGAAACGTGGCTTACTTATAGCACTGGTCTTCATCCATTTCCATGCGTCCGTTTAATTTACATTTAACGATCATGTTGTCTTTCGTGTATCCCAATCGAATTCGGTCACTCCTGTTCATACGCCAGTAGTCATCATACTGTGGAAGAAAGAAAAATACGCCCAGAAATTATTGTTATTCTTTCAATGCATTGAAACTGTCAGATAATTGTTACTTTTTTTCACTTACCTCTTGCACGTGATCATTCGGTGAACAGTAGTACTCTTTACAGTATTGAGATTTTCTTATCCTGAAAACAAATAATTCTTTAGCAATAGAGTACGGTGTCTAGTACAGCGTCAACTTTCATACATAGATAGGATACAAATCATTTTAAAGCACTTTTTCAACATAAGAACTATACAGAAAATATTTTATGGACCAAACACGCCAGTTTTCACGGGATCCCAGAGGAAAACATGTATATTGGGAATAAAATAACAATTTGAATAAACATCAATATTTACTATTTACTTAATTGGGTACAAAATGATGCATTTCTTTACAAAATAAAGTCTTATGCGCAGACCTTATTTTGTTATGTAAAACACATAAAAATAAATCAAATGACTATTGAATACTTAAAAATTAGCTCGTAGGAAGTCATGAAGTACCAAAATCGAGATTCTGTCCTTTTTAGCATGGAATACTTATGCATTTCTGATGTAATGCACATTAAGAACAACCGAAAACACATGCATTGTACTCTGCGAAAACAATTATTTTTCAGAAACGAAAATATTGCTGTTTGGAAAAAATTTACAGAGTCAGAATGCAGAAGTATAAGAAGCATCTGATCCTATAAAAAATTTGCTACATTACTTCCAGTGGCCAGTAAACGCCTGCCAGACTTCCTGGATTTCATGTGAAATCTCAATGTTCCGAGGGGCTTAAATCACGTCCCCGTATAAATTTAATTATATTTTTATGGATAACCCTTCCTTCCTCAGTAGAGGGTCAGTCCAGGGTGGGCCTTCCGCAGAGTTGATTTCGAGGCCAACATTTGCTTTCATAGACTCTACCAATGTATTTTGTAATTCGAGAATCTGTAGACTTGTTTCACAGTCGATCCACCGGATGTTTAGTCTTCCCCTTTTTCGGACTCCAGTTGGCTTATCGCCGAAGATCTTTTTGGTGACTTCACCATTATCCATCCTGATCAAACTTCCTGCCTATTTCAACCTTCGGATTGAAATAAATTTTATAATGTCTGGCTTATTGCTCAACTGCTTCACTCTGCTTACCGTTAAGATCAGCAAATTAAATCATCATTTGAAGCAGGAATTGGGAGGGTGACCGCGAACTCCCTCTAACTAGGTTGATGGATCTCCGTGAGTTGGGGACTCATCAGTGACGTCCAAAATCCTTCTGCTGGTGTGGCGTGGATGTGGAGAGGAAGGTGCCTGCTCAGGTGTGACCTCGTCACCTGACCGAGGTTCCCCAATGACAAGGCACTTGGTGATGGGCGAGTATTTCAAGCCCGTTAATCTAACGGTACAATCCGGGGTTTCACCTGCACCATTATGTATGTATGTCTGGCTTACTGATGGTAAAAAAATTCTAAAAATAATAAACCGCGAAGGATTATCTAAGAGAATTATTTTTATCGCTTATTCTGTTCTGTATGAAAAGCGAAAACTATAGAAAAGGGATGATGTGCTAATAAATAATATTGTCATAGTATCGTCTTTTCTAGTCAATCACGACCATGCACAAGAGAAATTAATATTGGACACTAAGGAGTGTAGCTTTAGCGCCAGAAGATATTTCGCTTCACGTTACACCTACTCTTGTGCAATAACACTAAACTTGTTAGGCTGTTTGGTCACTTTAAGTGGAATCATATAGCAGCTCTCAATCTGATCAAGATTGTTGAATATGTCTTCTTCTTACCTCTGACGTAAGTACTAGTTAAGAATACCTTTTTTATTTTGAATGAACAATGCATGTAACTGGTGATAGGGGTTTGATGAAGTAATTTACGGTTAAAGTCTTATAACGATGACATTTGAAATTAACATAGTATTACTTAATGAAGAATTTTACAAGATTAAAACAAAAAAAGACTTTCTAAAATAAGCCATAGCTAATGAAAAGTACATGTAGATATTGTTCAAATTTTTATTCCTCTTTCATGATGTTTCTTCTAAAATAACGTATATTACATCATATTAATAACGTATATACATCATATTAATATTTATTAATATGATAGAAAAAAGTGTTTAAATTTAAATGCTTATGTCATTTACTAGTATTCTTATTTTAAGTTCCTAATCAGTAATCATTTATTCATAGCATTAGAAATAAATTGCCATCTAAAAATTTAGAATAAAAAAACATGAAACTTGTGTGTACCTTTGAATACTCGCGATGCTAGGGTGTCCCGGATGAACATTTCAGAAATCTGGCAAGCCCGCATAAAGGACAGTTTTAGAAATGAGCAAAAGAACCACGCGTTTCCGCCCTTAAAGTGACAAAGTTGCCGAACCGACATCATACATCGCTTGAATCAATAGCTTTCCAGAGGAATCAAATCAGCATTATACATGAATTACAAATTCTGCATTCAGTTTCGAAATGAAAGACATCATTTATAAGCTTCTTTCTAGTCCACACAGCCACTCTCAATTAAGTTATTAACAAGCATCGGCGGACAAACAACAATGATTCTATTTAAATGATAGAGTATTAGAAATACAGTATTGTGTCAGCTATACTTAAAAAGATGGAATTATATCTTATTTGCCATACCCTGTAATTTGACAAAAAATGCCTGTGTTAACATTTCTTAAGAATTAATCTAACCTTAATATGTTGTGTTACACACTTTGATAAAAGATTATTATTATATACGAATTTAAAATAAAGTTACGGCTTGAACAGAGAATTGTTTGTGAACAACCGAAAAACGCTATGTCAGAAAATATCCAATACAACTTTAATGGATAATTAACTAATTTATATAAATCATGCCTGCACGGGGTGCCATCCAATTTTTCCAATTAGTTGACATTTATATTTGAAAAGTGATTTGATTTTTATGATGTATATAATTAATAAATATCATATTTAAATAAATTTATCTTTATTCAATTTTAGATGATTTGCTTTTGTAGTAAATAATTGGACAGTTCAATGAATAAATAATGATGCAAAGTCTCAGAGATTATGTTCTTTAACTATGAATTGGAATGGTAGTTGTTTAAATAAACTGGCGGCATTGATAGGTAACTATGAGTATAATGGTAACCATGTTGCGAATTTTTATCACAACTCAGCCCCTCTGGTCTTAGCTTCAGTAGTTCGTGGGTTCCATTCTCATTTCGAGAGTAAATGTTCCTGATGACTCGAAATCTGAATACCTCTTGTAGCCGAAAAAATTACTGTAGAAGAACAAAAAACATAATTCTTAGATCTAGATTTTTTTTGAATATTGATCTTTTCTAACTGCGCCATTTAGATTTTATTGACAAAATTCAAGGTCATCGTATATTAATGAAAGAGTAGAATAATCATATAAATAAAAACATATTTAAGATAATGTTAGATTATTGCAATACGTGTTTGCCTGCTTCTATCTGGCAAAGAATTTTGAACGCTGTCTCGTTACTTTCGACGACTATTTTTCCGGAACGATGGATGATTACAAAGTGGTGATCATCAGGAAGAAATTACTTAACTTAAAAATAATTTTTCCAAAAAACAGAAATGGACTTACAGTGATGTCCAAAGTCCTTCCACTAGATTGGTGCCTGTTAAGGTGTAACCTCGTTACCAGACCGTGGTTCAAAATGACGAGGTACTAACAAGTGGTTGTTGAGCGAGTGTTCGTCCGAGTTCGGAGCACCGCTCTGCACGTATATAGTGCCTACTAAATAACTTTTCTACTCCTTTACTTATAAAGAGAGTAGTTTGATTGAAAAAATTAATTATAAGATATAACTATTTTTCTATTCTACTAACTTTCGATTATTTAATTGGTCCCGAAAAGTTCGCAAAAATAAGAATTTCGTCCTCATGTTAGGGGATTGGGAATTAGTTACCATTTGAAAGCAGTTGTCCAAGTGTTCATTAACGAACTGAAAAAGAAATCTATTATAAAAATGAACATTGCCTTCACTTTGAGACTAACCTGGATCAAAAATTGGCCATTTTCTTCAGAAACAAGAAGCCAAATATTTTCAGAGCTTGATGACTGCGATTTTACAGGCACAGAACATTTTGAAAAACATCAATTTTAATTTCACCACAGCACTATCTTGTTGAAAATCAAAAATTTCGATGATATCAGTAGTAAGCGTTTCGTCAATCTTTGTAAAAAATGACTTGCCGAGCTTTGCTATAATTTAAATCTTTCTGAAATCTTAAAAGCGTTTTGCTAGTTAAATCTTAAATAACTACAATGCATTCTCTGCATATATTCAATGCATATATTCATTTTTGATGATATTATTTTCCACAGTTCCATTTTATTTAGAATGAAGCTATGCCTATTACTGTTCCGAATATTTTTATCCTTATCATGAAATTGCAAGTTAAGGATATTAACTATTTCATAATGAGAGAAAAGTAAAATCATACAGCCGAATCAGGTCTCCCAGTTCAGGGAAGTATTTGTTCCATTCTTTCATTATCATTCATAAACATTTAACCATCAGCGATGCGGTTGACATTGGTTATTGTATTATGCAAACAGATGTTGTCATCAGGGTCATCTTAATGGAGGAATTAAGGTTACCCAACGGAGCGTTAACACGATTAACAGAAAATGTCTTAGTGAGCTACTGGTACCTCGCAATCAACTATTGACGATCACGTATAGACTGTAACAAAAGTTTGGCATTTAATTTAGTTTGTTTAACGTTCTACTTGTCTTTTGCATCCAAGAACAATTCAACCAAGATTTACAACTCAAAACGGTCTTTGAAACACTTCGAACATCCAAATTAATAGTCAGAGCCTAACTCACGGACTATTGAACTAAAAATCATATTGTTAATGGTTCAGTTATTAGATTGAAATAAAGTATAAGCATAAATAAAAGAGATGTCACCAAAATTACAACAAAGACATACCTGTTGTTGTTGCAGACAGTAATCCCTGGGAATTCCAGAAGCCCTTTGTTCTCCACCCTCACGTCGACGGTCGTCGGATAGGCAGCATACAAAGAGAAGTAGGTGGTGGCGTGGTAGAAGAACCCCAGGATGCAGGACACGAAGAGGATGATCCACAAAATCCTGCGAGTCCATGTCCTGGACTCTGCAATTTGGCTTATGCCGCTCAGAGAAGACTTGCTGAATACTTCTTGTCCAAAGAACAAGAGGTTCCTGTTCTTGTTCCGGTTCCTGGTTCCATTTTGAGAAACTGAGTGTATTTTTTGATTTCGAGGTTCGCTGTTCTTACTGTTCATCTCAAATATTTACTGATTTCCCATTTAAGACACATATGAATGAAGATGCACATCGTTTTCCTTTTTGATATCGATTAAATGTATATTACATTTCCTGTCTGCATGCATGATCAAAGATAGAATATTAATGACAGAGCAGAAACTGTATAGATAGAATAAAATTTGTCTCTAGCCTGTAAAATAGGCTAAACGTGCTTATTAGTGAGTCACAATGAATCACAAATGCAATCGAGCTACTCAAGATTTTCATAAAGAAGAAAAAATGTGGCATTTTGTGGAAATTGCTCTAAATTTTTTAATATAATATGTGTTGAATTGAAATTATCTCAAATAGAACACTCAAGAAAACAGCTTAGCATACATTTCGCTAATTAACATTCAATTAAGATATTAATCCTCAAATTATGTTATGCAGATTACTGTTTTCAGAGAACATTGTCAAAGAAAAATTCCTTAAAAAATGTTAAGTAATTTGAAAGCAATATCAACTTTATAATCTTGAATTTGTTATAAATGTACCGAGTCTATGAGAAGATCTTAAATGTTGAAACACCAGAATATTTTAAATTGTTAGAACTGAAAAATGGAAACACTGACGAGCAGTCCTGTTTTCGAAACATCAAATAACAAAATCGATGTTTCGATTCGTCAGGAGCTGCAGACATGGCAGAAAACTATTTGACATTTTGCAGAACGGTAATGAACTGTGAAAACCTGACTCTTCTATGCTTGTTTGCTTAGGTATTATTAGTGACAGGGGGAAAATGTTGGCTTCTGATGCAAGCCATTTCTCATATTCTATAATTGAGGATCCTCGTTTGGTGGATATAAGTAAATACATAAATATACATCTGTTTTCGTAAAACAAAAAATGGACATGACTGTGTACCAAAGTTAGAACAGTATTTATGTCCTCAAAACTAAATTGATTAGTGAGCAGGCAAAAATAACTATTTTCTTGATGTACTATATCTTTAGCCTAGCAATCTATTAAATTGAAAATAAACTATCGATTCATTTGAAATCACATCCTTCTATATTTATGCTTATACATCACATATTTTAAATAATCCATTATGTTTTTAGTATTTTCGAAATGCAATGAAATGTATTAACAAATTTTATATATTTTTTAAAATCATAGAAAATCTTATTTTAATCGGTATTTTTTACCCTAACTCAAATACTTTCAACGTATTCATTTTTCATATTTTGAATGAAAATGTTTTTAACATATTCATAACTTTACTTTTATTGCGATTTGTTAGTTAAACTTAAAATACATATTTTTTTACAAGTTGTTTGGTCAGATTTCTCAAAATTAACCATCTTAAGCTCATTTTTTTAAAAATATCACCATGTAAAAGAACATTTCAGTCACAGCAAACTGTAGTTTTATAATCCTCCTTAGTCGAGTATTAATTAACACAGAAAGTAGATGATATTTTCAGTATTTCTTTCATGAGGAATTAATACTCATAACAAATATCGAATTGGTAATGAAAATCATAATAATATAGTTCTCGGTATTTTCTGGAAAATTAAATATGATATGTAAAGTATATATTAGGAAATTTCAGGAAGTAAATCATTTTTCTATTTTTTTTTCATTTTTATTGGAATTTTTCTTACCTTAATTATTATAAACTATTGAAGTTATTTCGAGTAATTTTTCAATGTATATCCTCGTAAGTCTGTCACCTGATTTCTAACCTATTTCTCATTGTTCTCAAAGAAGTATATGTAAGTTCAAAGATGAGTTCTTTCTCAAAGAATACTAACGAGGATGAAAACTAGTATTAGCAGTATTAGTTAATTATTTTTATTAAAAATCGAAGCATTATTAAAATTTCATAATGTTGAATCTAGAATATTAATTCGAAAGCATAATCGTATCCACAGATAACCATGTAATTAACCCATGAATAATTTTCAAGTAGTTTTTCATTTTTTTTTTGGTAACAAATTTAAAACATTAGAATGTTTACTAAATATGAATTGAAGTTTGAGAAGGTTAATGAGTGATTTGCGGAGTTGGTCTGCCCACATACGTCATTCAGTATCCCGTAGCTTCAATTCTATCTTAAATATGACTGCTTTTAGAGTATGAAATTCACTTTAAGTATTTAACCTCTATTGGATAAGTACTAGTACAAAAAATAATAATTAAATGACAAAATGATCAATTAACAAATTTTTTAGAAATACTTGTATTCGATTAATTTTTCTTAAAAAATTGATTCCCTGCGGAAATATTCTTTGACCTTGGAGTATGCATATTTTCCACCTCATTATTTCATCTCGCCGACGTAACTGTCGTCGAATTAAAATTTTTGGCGACAACACACGAAATACAATAAAAACAAATCAAATAAGTGTTAGCTTTAAGCAATTTTACTTGATGACCATAAATGTTTTGAACTTGTTGAGAACATTTCAATATTTTTAAAACATGTGATGGAAAAAGTTTGTAATAAGTAATACCATTTGTTGAATTTATTGACCGCATTAGTGAAATGAAATAGAGTCATTTTTACTTTTATAATTCCTATTTCTTTGCCAAGAAACTAATACTGATTTGAAACCAATGATCAGATGCATTTTTCATTACAAAGCAACCTAGAATAAAATTTTATGACACGGATGCCATATAATTGTTTGGAAGTGTTTTTTAAATTTATTGGTGATTAGAAAATGTCTTCAATCTTGACATAGCTGTTACATCATATCTTCTTCCTAAATTTGTAAATTAAGTTCTGTTAAAAATGAAAAACATAAATAAAATTATGAAATATAAAGATTTTTAAAAAATTCACTTGAATTACCCTTACAAGGATTCCAATGAAAATGCTTATTTAAAATAAGCTATTTTAAATTGTGAAGCCATGCTGGGAACCCTAACAATAAAATATAGTTCTCAAAATCAAATGTCATTGAATTTCTTTAGCATTCTAGATCAATAGGATGTAATAAAAATCCAGGATGCTAACAAAGTGGTAAAAGTCGCCAAAAAAAAAAACTATCCTAAAATAATAAAAGAAAAGAATTATACGGTATTTGTATCATATTTTTAACCGTGATTTATGTCTTTATATCAAAAGAAGCCTCACAAAAGTACCAAATAGAAGCTTCACTTTCATACAAAAGTTCCGAACATAAAGCGAATAAAAACAATCTCTTTTTTATTCCATTTTCCGCAGTAGCTAATCTTATCTCTTTTGTGCTGATCCTGCAATGAGAAGAATTCTTATTTATGAAAAGAAAAGAAAGCAGCTTCTTCTCTTAAAAGGATTAGCAGCGCCAGGGACAAGTTGGAGAGGCTTATTTTAGAAATCCTTCGCCTCTTTTTTTCAAGAGCTTGGTTTTTAATTATTCAACAAAAAAAGTGTGCGAGGTTGAAAAGTACACACAAAATGAGATTTCCTTAAAGAAGACAACCTTCTTCAATATCATCCTTTAGATAGAAATTCTTAGTTTTGGTAAGACTACTTGCTTAAAATAAGTTTTGCATGTAGCTCTTAAAAGAGAGAAAATGTTGATAAAGTATTAATAGTAAAGTGATCCATTTGTGATGTGATATAAGGGTTTCATTAAACTGCATTTTGGTTGGCTTAAATTGTATAAAACTTCTCATTATAAATATCACTACTGTACTGCTCAAACAATGCTAACTTTGTATTTTACAGATAAATGAGCAATAGACATCTTTTGCTACATGGACTTACATTAAATTCGATAATTATCAGTGAACATAAAAAAGAAAAATATAAAAGAAACAATCATAAAATATCCGCAGTTAATGATAAATTACAAATATGCCTATAAAAAACAATACTAAATTTTTCTATGAAATTTGAAAAAAAAATGTGCCGTTTATAAAAATAAAAGCATTGAAATAATTGTGTAAGAAAACCGAAATCGATAGGTAAAATGAGGCATATAATCTTAGCAAGTGGGGAGTGACTAAATGCATCGTACCCTTTAAGCAAAACAGTTGTCATGAAAGTCGCGTTTTCTCAGTTTACGAAGAAATATTCCCCGATTTCACTATCATCGCAACTTATCTATACCAAGAAGAAAAATCAGGCTGATTGTGGCCTAACGGTAAGATAGTGGTATTGGTATTCAGAGCAGAAGGTCCCATGTTCGATCTTAGCCACTGTTGAAAAATGAGGCAAGGTGTTGTGCTTTCCCAGTTTTCTCCCTTGCGATGCGGAATGTGGCCATAAAAAGACCTTCGAGCAGGCGACTGACTCGGAGGATTCTAAAATGCCTCAAGTCTTTGACGATCCAGAGCACAATTGCAAGTGATAAAAAAGTGGTATTTTTTTTAAAGTTATGATTAATGTACTTCTCTTTTCATTACCAATTTTACTCCACTTGATTCCTTCTCGAGCAATTTAGCAAGTAGACTATTACTCTCATTTTAATTAAGCTACGTTAATTAAAAACGTGTCTTAACCAGACATTTGTCATTAATGGGTCGATATTGTGTAGTATTAAAGGTGGACCCCATTTTGTAAATGAAGTACCTATTGTCGGCAAACACGTATGTTCGAAAAAGAGTATTAAATGCATTAAAAAGTCAAAAGCTGTAATATTCTTCAACACCCATCACGTTATAACATTTCTTAGACAATTTTTCCATGGCGAGGTGGTTGCGTTCCGGTCCATGGAATTCTTCTTCTTGCTTCACAAATCAAGAAGCCCCGAATACTCCCAAGCGCCTACCTTGATTTTACAAATACCAAAAATATAATGCGTATGCCTTTAATGGCGGCTGATTACGAATCTGTAACTTTGCGTAGCACAAACTGCTGCAAGGCATCAGAACATCCCTAACCTTGCTTTTGCAACAGCACATTCAAGGAATCTATTGCCATAAATAATCGATAGGGAAAAATATAAAATGGAATCTCCTTAGCTTCCGAACTTGACTGCATGGAGAAACAAAAGCGAAATATCCTGTTGCTTAACAGCGAATGAAATCGAATCAGGGATACTTTGGGAATTTCACCCACGTTGAAATTCCAAAAGTGTTCCGGGTTCGCTCCACGTGGGAGAAATACTGAAAGAAACCATAGTAATTTATATGATTTATGATCTTATTGATGTTGATTATGATGATTAGGGATCTTGTTACAACCATAGCAGTGTGAGGCTTAAGCTGATGTCCGCCTACCCTTGGTATGTTTGATTTTATAGATTGACAAAAAGTCAACTCGAATACGAACTTGAGAATGAACTTGTAAAATTAAACCATGGAGAATTTATTCCTGTTGTATAGTTACCGAAGAATAGAATTAATTCCGAACGGTTACTATATATTTAGATTACTGATTATACAACATAAGTTTAACTAATAATTTAATGAACGGCACATCATTATACAAATAAATTTAGGAAGGTTAGATCAGCGTGCAACGTGCATACGATAGGCGAGCGCGCGAGCAAGAGTCCAACTGGTTCCATTTGTCTCTGCCGGTTTTGACTGCAAACTGGGAAAGGAAGTTCGAATCGGCAAGCATGTGTTGCCATCTGTAAACAGTAATGGGTAAAGTTTGAGTCGGCAAGCATGTGTTGCCATCTGTAAGCAGTAATGGGTGAAGTTTGAGTCGGCAAGCAGATGTTGCCATCTGTAGCCAGTAATAGGAGCTCCGTACAAGTGTATATTTTCTAATGTTTAATTTTACGATGTCGTTCTTTTTTAAGGCAGATCCCAGGCTGCCTATTGTTGAATAAAGACATATCGACATTTTACTTTTGCGCGTGTTTTGGTTTCGAATCTCCCGAATTTTACTTTTCCCATAACATATTGTGCCGCGCTTCGGGTTTCGTGTTCATTGAGAGTCGGTGAAACAATCTCTTAAAAATCACAAGTCTTTTATTCATAGCAAATTCAACTAAATACAAGACATTCTAGCTGTAAAAGTAACAGTTACACAGCTCCAATACAGTTGATACAACAGGAAGAACAATAAATCACAGAATTCTTTAATACTTCCACAAACAGACAATAGCATCTATGCACTAAACTAGTATTCAAGACTGTTCAAGACGTCTTCACTAACTCAGCGGCTTCACTGCCTAGCATGTTCACTCTCAGCGTCTTACTAACTTTTCCGTGATGGGCGGCCATGTTCCCAAATTTTTAGAAGTGCCGTTTTTAACGTAGAACATGCCTAAATTTCGCACTGTTTGAGTATTTTCAAACTATCTGAGATATTTTAAGACAAATACAATGATGTTTATAAGTTTTTAACAATATGAATGCAGTTCATTATCTATGAAACGGCCAAAAATGCCAGAACAGTTTCCAGTTGTTAGTCTATTGATAAACTGTGTTCACTTAGGCTTGTCAGGGATCCATCATAAGAGAGCATTCCTCGAAGTCCACACCACTCAACCTGACCACTGCTGAGAAAAGATAAATAAATGTTGCGTTTTTGTTTTTTAGGTTAGCCTCTGTCATGGTGGGTGCTTTGGAGTCTTCTCAAATTTTTCTTTCGTAATGAGTGAATGTTTCGATGAAAACTCGTCTAGAAAGTCAACACGTGGCTTAGTTAAAACTGCTCTTCTATCCACAGCATGTTAATCTTAGTAAAAGATATCGGATAACTGTTACTAGTTTTAACAGTTAGTCTGTTTGTTATTATTGTGTTAGATTATTGTATAAGTCTGTTTATTATTATTGTGTTAGAAGCACATGATTCTGATATCTTTCAGTTATTTTGCGAGATACCCTCCCTCGAATTATAAAAAAGAAAGTTCTCTTTTTAATCAATACGCTTTACAATAATACTGAAATTATTTATCATGTTTCATAAAATGCGTGTTAGTTAAATTTTTGTCTTGAAATTATGAAGATTCAGAAAACAGTAACATTACTTTTACATCTTAGTTGCATGAGATATAGAAATCCATTTTTAAAATTAATAAACGTTCATTGACTAAAGCATTTATTTCATGGAAATGTAAAACCAAACATACGAGATACATTTCGAAAATGTAATGTTAAAAGCGTTAAATCTGTTCATTTAGCAAAAAATAATTTAAAGTGGAATTGCGTGTTTTATTTGAAATACATAGTTCATTTATTTAAAAAAATATTGAGAGAATGTAATTTGTTGTTTTTTTAATACAAAAATTGTATCGATATTTCAATAATTCAATGAGTTTTTAAAAGATTTGTTTGTTTTGAATTTTTAGCCAAAATTCCTACTAATTGCTAAAAATCAAATATACAGAGTTAATTTTAATAAAAATAATTTACCTCATAATTTTTAGGTTTGTATAATATCTACAAATAATGAAATATTAGCTTACATTAATGAACTTAATCATGATTTAATTTATATATATATATATATATATATATATATATATATATATATATATATATATATATATATATTAGGAGAAATTACCAAAGTTATTTTCTTTTAGTGAGTGACAAAAATCTATAAAAAATATATAGGTGATATAGTTGGTTCTTTGGGACATAAATTGTTTCATCTTAAAAAATATTCAAAACTTATAATTAAATTTTACTGTGAAATGCATTTTATTGAAAAGGAACAATTTGAATAGACATTCGCAAACGTTTTAACTGTAGAATAATGTTGTTTCTTTCATTAGAATGATGAGAGAATAACGAAATAACGTTCGTGTTATAAGTCTAAAATAAAATTTAAAAAAGCATTAAAGAAATGTTAAATTTTATAAAATGAACACAATGCATTATTTTACTTCCATTCATTTATTTTGGCGAAAAAGGCTGAGCAGCTGGTATAAAAAATTTGTATAATAATTTTTCTTATTAAAAGTACAAAGTGTTACTACCAGTAAAAATAAATACAATAAAAAATTCTTTTTCAAAAAATCAAGTAATTTATCTGGAGAAAATGTGTAATTCTATTCCATAACGTGGTGAGTTGATATCTCCTGTACAAGTAAGGTAGAATGGCCTCGCTATTGACAAAAGACTAACCTGGCAACCCCATATCACTAAAATCAAGAACAAATTCATAGTTTCTAAGAAACTTCATTCCCTCCGATTGCATTGAGTTCCAAATGACCACTCTTCAGTAAATTGTTAATTTACAAAGCCTTCCTTAGACCTATCATCACGTGCGCTGCTCCAGTCTGGGCAGCCGATACGAATCTTAAAATTCTTGAGGCCGAACGAAACAAATTATAAGATTGATTACCAAGTCTCATTACTATTTTAGAAATGAAATAATAAGGAATAACTTAAATATCCTTACACTCTCCCGATATTTCCAATACTTGGCCTTCCGGTTCTACGATAAATTATATACAATAAACAATAGTAAGATCCGAAGTATTGAACATGACTGTCCGTGTGATATGATAAATTTCCATAGACAAAGACAGTGTTGAGATTCAGACCGCTCTCAAACATATCCACCTACTTAAAAAAATAAACAGAAAAAGCAAAAAAATATAATAATAATTAGAGATAATGATTATTCAAATTAAGTGAATATTCATGTGAAAAATCATTGTAAATAATCTGTTGTTAAATTGTTACTGATCAGAGTGACGACATCTATTGCGAAGTTCGCCAACTGCGACAGTTAACAAACAAACCAATTTGTGTGCATCTTGTGAATAAATAAATTAACCAAGCAAAACACTATATGTGGAAACAAAAAATATATAAATAAAATTAAAAGTAAATCTCTGGTATAATTGCAAATTTTAGTGTTCCTATTTTGTGTTATCCTGTAATTTTGTATTACCCTGTATTTGTGTGTATCCTGCATTTTTGTATTATCCTGTATTCTTGTGTTATCCTGTAAATATTTTTGTTTTTATACTTTGAAGATGTATATATTCGGAGTGTATGTTATTGGAATTACTCTTTACTACAGTTAATATACACAAAAAGTCATGCAGAGTGCATTCTCTTGCGAGCACTTACCTTATTTCTGGTGTATATTATTCCATCTGTTTATTAAATAATTTGTCAAGACAAACTTAGGAATTAATTCATTATCAAACGGGGTAAATGGTCGAAAGGCTACACACCTCATCTAATCCTAGATCCATAGCTTTTATTCCATAACTGATTGACATTCTTTCAAAAATAAAAGCCTATGATGATAAAATGAAGTGATAATAACTAAGCAATTCTAATCAAGCTTCACCCTCATAATTAAAACTAACGCGCTTGAATATTTTATGATAAAACACGAAAGAAATCTTCCTGATCTAAGAGCTTACATTTGTATAGATTCCTTTATCAACTTATTAAAATAATAGTGTGTTTAGATCTTCTTTAAATCTTCTTTATCATTTGATTTTTTTTATTGAGAAAACGAATGTATTCAAGCTAAAGAAAAAAATACTACAGTAATAATCTTCAAATTAATAGTCAATTTTAAAATTATATTCATCTTGATACTAACGACACACTGATTTTTGTTCCATCATGAGTATTTAAATCACGTGTTCAATAGAAAATCCTCATTATTCCAATTTAGAGTCGCGTTCTTTTGTCCTTCGTATACATTATTAGAGCGTGGGACGGTATTAAGGAAGTCATCGTTCTCCAAGAGTGCTTTGACAATTGGAAGATAGATGACGCTGCGATAACATTATCGCACTGCGACGATTTTCGAGACCCATTATGAAACACTTTTCTGAAATGTGTTCTTATGACATATGCCCTAAAATAATATTCGTATATTCACGGTTATTAATCAAGATAGTACCGTGCCTCAGCGATTGAAGCAGACGATAAATACCGTTTTATATACAAAATGAGAACAATAAAACATGGACGGCACGCTTAGCCGCCTACATCTACTCATAACAAATATTTCGATTGTTTTCTTCTCGAGTTCTTGTTCGAAGGAATTCTTACTTCTTTTTATTTGTTCTTTCGGAAAAAGAAATCTGCTTTATTGTTGGCGCGTGTATTGTTCGCATTTCACTCGCAGTACTTCTTAATTATTTTGTCCTTCTGGTGACTTGATTGGTGAAAAGTTAACGGGATGTTTTCCTCTCGGCAACAGCAATTTTCTTCTGCTTTTTTTTTCCATTTGCTCAGTCATAAGATAATATACCATGCTTTTTGATTACCGCAGCTTCTGTTATAGTGCAAATAAATCAATTAACATAAATCAACCTAAATACCCTTAATTAAATAATTTGTATATTTTTGATTTAATTTAATAAAGTTAAACAATATTATTTAGGTATCCTAGGTTCCAGTAAGATCTCATTATTTGGCTTATTCCAAATAAATTTTTTAGGTTTTTCTTTTTCTATTTTCATTTTATTTATCTTTAGTTTTCCCCATGAAGAAATACATCAGAATAATAGATAATAATAATGCGTTTCCATTTGCCTATATCTAATGAATAAAGTCATATAGCACTACAAACAACTGTTATGTTCAAGTATTTAACATAAACAAATACCTAAATTGCTCATAAAAAGAAGTGAACACCTAAGCTGTGTAAGACTCTTTCTATTCTTTAACTGGCGAAGGAATTTTGGATCTTACGGAACTTTTACCATCTCTAGACCCTCTCTGAATGATGGCCTTTTGATGGATTAGGTATCGAACCGGGAATCTCCCAGTGATAAAAACGAGGTTTTCTTCTGTCAAAAAATGCATGTAGAAACGATACTGATCCTTCAAATGACGATTACTCTTAATTCCCCAAATTTATTATCGGAAGCTTTGTAAAATGGTTGAAAAGTGCAATGCTGTAAGAAATATTTTATTCGATAAATCTAATACTTATAAAAACTTAAATATATCTATATATAAATATATTTAAGAATATTTATCCTTATTTGTTAATAATATCTACATGGAGATTTCTAAAAAATATTTTTGCAGTGATGAAATCAGGAAGTTATGGTCCTGGAAAAGTATCTCAATTGCCCTGCCCATAAATAAACATGTATAATTCTTAAAAAAGCTAGTCTTAATGGACATAAAGATACTTTTACAAACAGGTTGAATAATGTTTTCGTCGATAGTTCTTTTGTTAGTCCAGTACAGTTGGATATTAAAATAAAGAATTATCATCAATTTATTAAGTACAATTAAATGTAATTATTTATAAATAAAACTGAATAAGAACACATTTTTCGTAATAGTTTCCTTCCTCAATAAGTAATAATAAAATGTTAGTTTACAAAAATAAATTTTTTTCGTACTAATCTTTTTTCATTCTTTTTATGTCTATTTTTTCAATAAGTTTAAACTGATTTCTTCATGAAATTATGATTGTAGTAGACAGTTGGAGAAATGTGTCATTTTTTATTTTACAGGTAACAGATTGTTACGCAAGATCATGTCTAATTGTTATATTTAATGGTTGTTTTTTTAGTAATTTTAAATATTTATTTAGTACTAGTTTATTTTATCATTTCGATGAAATATCTTTCGTCGTAACTCCACTATTTTATAGGTTGCACTAGTAGAAGTATCCGGTTCGAGATTTGAAGAGATCAAGAGGCAGATGAAAAGTGGAGCCTATTGCAGGATTACGGAGAAAGTTCCATACTGTCCTATATGGCTATGCTTTGATCTTCGTAGGTTCGATTTCCACCTCAGGCGTGTATGTTTGAAGGGATTCTCAAACAATTGATTCTCGATAAGTTTTGCTCTTCAGATAGAAAAAGTGATAAACTAAATAAGTCTAGGTAGTCGAAGCAGAAATAAGTACAAAATAAAATGCACTCCAACACTATGAAATAAAAATAATTTCTTTTAAAAAAATGAAGTATGCTTCCCTTTTAGGAGAAAAATAAAGCAATCACAGTAAAAACAAAATGAAAACCACAAGAAGCTGTTAGGGAAAAGTCTTGTTCTCGTAACAGGAGGTTCTGAGTTCGTTATCCGTCTAAGACAGTCATGCTTAAAGGTCATATGCTCATTAAATGTTTCATAGGATCTCACAGTAATTATGAAGTGAAGAGAATGCCGGATCAACTATACTTTAAAATGACGAGACGATAGGTTGTGTTTAGCTGCTTCAGTTAGCAGAGAGAGAAATGTGTAGCGCTCCATTTTATGGAGTAATTTCTGATGCGATTATCAAACTTAAAAGGTGAACCAGATATGTTTTCACTTATTTAAAAATTTAAGTTAAAATAATTTAAATTTTCTATATCGAGAGAGAATTTTTCGTTAAAATGGTGCTTACTCTACTTTATTTATATAAATATTGCATTTTTACATCTCGTCTCCTTATTAATTCTGATTCTGAATAGTAGCTGTAAATTTTAATAAAAGTCATTTTATTCTTGTTTTAAAAATGGGAATTTTACAAATAATAGTTCTATTTTCAAGTTCGTGAATCTTTAATTTTAAAAATAAATAAAATCACCAAGATATGTTTTCAGTAAAAGAAAGAATTGAATAGGTTCCTTCTGCCTGAAGAGAAGGGTGCCAGCTTCATATTCATTAATAGTAGCGAATGACGCGCTTTTGTGGGAAGACTTGCCCCGGAGGGTTATTTCCTCACGCGTGGAACTGTTGAATAGATATCTATTGTGTTCATCTCATAGGTGTCCAAATACTTATTGGTAGAGAGTGTATATTTACTGCATTTTTTGATTAAGATGTGTTACAATTTTTGTGATAGTTTTATTACATTTAGTATCAGTATGTCACATCTATAAATTAATGTTTTTAAAACAGGGCTTCTTAAACTATGGGTCGCGACCCCATTTGGGGTCGCGTAGCAAAATTCTGGGGTCGTGAGAGATAAAAATACAATTTAACAGAAAATGTTTTTTTTTTACTTGTAAAATTATTGTTATAAAGATAAAATAACAATTTTCGTAGATAAATATATTATAAAATCTTCTAGTTCGGAAAGATTGTTTGTACCTGCATTTCTATTAAGAGTATAATAATACTCTTAATAGAAATGCAGGTACAAACCGAAAAACCAAAATGATCCTGAAACCGAAATGATCCTGAGAAATATTATCAACAAAATTTCTAGGTATTATTGCCACTTAAAGCTCAAGAGGAATTTGCTGAGCTTTCGAGTGGCTCAAACTTAAAACTAAATATTCAAAAAAAGCCCTTGACTGAATTCTGGATCGGAACTAGAACTGAATTTCCCACAATCGCTGATATGGCGTTAAATGTACTTCTGCCATTCAACACCACATATTTATGTGAAGTTACTTTCTCAGCTTTAACACATATTAAATCCCAATATCGTTCAGCGTTAAAAAATGTTGAAGAGGTCTTACATCCAGCAGTTTCAAACATTCCACCAAGATTTGATTTGTTATGCAATAAAAAACAGGCACATCCATCTCATTAAATTTTTAACTTATACTTTAATTTAATACTTACCTCACAACTACTTGAATATATTCGAGAGAATTAAGACGGTCAGAATCCACTTTTATTTTTGAAACTATAATAAATACAATTTTATAATTTTTTGTGCAATTTTTAATTTTAGATTTTTGTATGCTTCAAAACAAATTCTAAACTTACATATTTTATATGTATATGTATATTATTACCTAATAAATAAATCATCAAAAAATATTAATTTATTTTTCTTTTATATTTGTATGGGGTCGTCAAGAAACTCGCAATCATAAATGGGGTTGTGAATTACAAAAGTTTAAGAAGTCCTGTTTTAAAATATTGATATAATAAGAAATGCATATTTGTTTGTATATACAATATAACAAACAAAGGTATGTGTCTATTGAAATGATAGTTTTCGTTATTAAATGAACTGGTTTTTGTCTTTAAAATATCTTACTTAGTGTAGCACATTTATGGAGAATACCAAAGACTGGCGAAGGCATACTAGGCAAGGGCACCGGCCCCCCACATCAGAGGGCCCTCCATATCAAACAGAAATTTTAATTTAAATTGTCAATCGAACAGAACAGTTTGTTAAATCAAATAGAATAGAATGTTTGCTGTTGTGAAACAGAGGGGTCCCCAAAGAAGATTTGCCTCTGGCCTCAATTAGGCTAAGTCTGGCCCTGGATAATACTGCTTTAAGACATCAAAAAATAAAAGAAAGTAATGCAATCAAACAAAAAGCATGTTTACTGTCAATGATTTTTTTAATGATATTTTCAAGTGATTTCTTGTAAAACTTTGGTAAATAAAATACAACGTCAAAAATATTTTTCATTTTTTTTAGATGAAACGAAACATTACATTGTTTTTTTATTTAATACTTGTGTATGACATTGTAAAATACTTCACGAACGTACGGTCGGAATTTTATCCGACGTCAGCGCACGGGATAACGTATGATTTATCGTCCTACGGCACTTGAATAAAAATTGCAGTTGTAAGGAATCATAACCGCGGACGTTTTACTTGTTCAGCTTCACAAAGAGGCAGGCGCGACTTGAATTCGATGACCTTGAAATAAGGGCATTCAAAAAAAATAAATAAATAAAAATGAACAAAAAAAATCTCGTGTTGTTTTTAAGAGCCTAAAATAAAAACATTTTTACTTCTCTCGCTGAAATCATCATGACGTGTGATATCGTAAGAACGCATGCATAAAAAATATCAGAGTCACTCACTGAATATCATTCGACGCGTATTCGGTTGAAGTTCTCGGAATGCACGGGAAATTTACAAAAATGAAAATTATTTCAGTAATAAAGTAATATCAACCAATAAAGATTCACATAACTTGCTCCTACGATTCCGGTCATGATTCATTTTACAGCTGTTTCTACCTTCTGAAATGCATAAGGTGCACATTAAGATCAGCGGTTCTAAATACTCTCTCATTTCGAATGTTATCGCTCTGGTCTTTGGTTCAACAGTTCGTGGGTTCGAATCACACCTTCGGCTTTGATGTTTGTAGTGGTTCGGAATTCACTTTAAGCCGTAGGTCTTGGTCTCATTTGTCATCGTGTGTAAAAAGTGACCGTTGAGCAACAAGCAAATCAAACCTCGTCATTTTGAGCCACAGTCAGGGGATATGGTCACATCTGGGTTGGCATCTTCCTCTCCACATCTATGCCCCACCAGCGGAAGGATTTTGGACGTCCCAGATGAACGTCCCCAGCCAACAGAGCTCCAAGAGCATAGCGAGGGAGAATGTGGTCACCCTGCTAATCACAGTCCTCGGCAAATCATGCTTCACTTTGTTGATGGGAAGTGACGTGGAACTACTGAGCCATTGAAGCTCAGGTCTTCTGAAATAACTAAGCACCACGTAATTTCGAAATATTGTAAATTGATGTATATATGGTCTATATATGAATTTGGAATTTTTTCTCCACACTAGAGGGCATTAATATTTCTGAAAGTTTTGTGGTTAGGCGACGAGGTGAACCCCTGATCAGACATCCTCTTTTCTTCATCCCGTCGCGCGAATAAATTTATTTTTTATTTATTACATATATTCAGACTTGCATGGTCGATTCTTGAGATCCGCTTGTAAGTCTTCGTCGATAATAGGACAAATAGCACAATGACAGATGTACAACCACAGAAGATAACGAAGAAAACACCCAGGGCCACGGTGGGAATCGAACCCACACTCCTACGCTCGCAAGCGATTAGCGGAGTGATACTTTGACCACTCAGCCACGGAGCGCCCTCGCGCGAATAAAGAAAAATTAGATATCGAGATGGGTTGGAATGAAAATTTTTACACGAATAAGCCATATTAGAAAACATTTTTTTATTGTTTTGATTCTTTTTTTAATCATTCAAAGTCTAAAAAAAATTAAAGCAAAAGATTGTCTCATAAAGTCTTTAGATTCTTCCTTTCATTTTTTAAACGCTAACGAATAATGATAAATGCTTTGATATGCTTCTCGTTTCTAATTTATATTTATTAATTCTACATTGCTTAAAGTATAATAATTATACACAATTGTCCTTCTTCATTTCTTGCCCTTTTTCTTAAGTTTTGTAAGGTCAAATGATATTAGACCAGTAGAAGTCAAATTGAAGTTTCACCAAATTTCGGATTCAAATTCGGAATTTCAAAATCCATGCTGTACAAAAAAAAAAGGACGCCAGGTTTGATCTCCAATATATTTTAAGGAAAATAAGAGGAATTTTAACTCTGCAATAAATAAGTTAACAGTTGAAAACCATCATAAAGCATATCCCCGCTTATTGTGCTATGGATGGACTTTCGACTGATAATCCACTGTATCCACGTGTCACAAAGGAGAAAACCCGGAAAACTTGAAAGTGCTCATTTTTATGGGTGTGTTTGAAATATGAATAGTAAACAAATAATAAAACGTGTGAAAAATAAAAATAAACAGCTATCTTCTGTTTTCAAACAGCGGGACCTGGGACTTTCTACTCTGAAGAGTACGATTATCTCACTCGATGAATCCTCGCTGTATATCTGGGCTTTGCATGCACGTCTGCCGTGTCAGATTCTCGAGAAGGATTCCACCCTCACACCATGTCGCTGCCGACGACAAGGACTCGTCTTAAATACAAATTCACAACAACGGCCAAACGTGACTTTTAGCAATTTCAGGCCGTTGGACTATTCACTGCATGCTGCCAAATTTGAAACATTATATTATATTTAGATAACTCTGAGTGTTAACACGCAGCGTACAATTTTACATTAAGAACAAAGGTTATCACCCACAGATTTACGGTTGAACATAACTATTAATCATTGCTTTGGAATGAAGTTAATTCAGCTTAAAAAGTCTGGGCAAAGCAATGCCCTAGAGCGCGTTCTCAACCTTTGCGATATTTAGAAACGCGCAAGCTAATAGTCTTGCTGAAGCTGGATCTCTCACGTGACAACACTGACTCTCCTCTGCCTCTGCGTAACACTAAAAAAAGTAATTTACGGTAAATGAAAAAAAATAATAGAAATTCCCTGTGTAGTGATGCATGTGTTCGTAAGAAATGGAGCGTCTTGAGTAACAAAGGTAGCAGAGTTCTCAACTCTCTGCCTCGATCTGTTGGAGCCTTCGTTTGCTTACCGGACATGACTATTAGCGAAAAACATTCACATCTTATTGGAGTCAACGATTCGGCTTGTTGCCCTCTGTGCCAACAGGAGGATATGGAAGGGGCATGCAGTGGAATGATTGGTTAGGGCGTCGTTCTTATTATCATAATAATGAGTTCGAATCCCGAACTAACCGAAGATCCGTAGTGTTCTCTATAGGCTGCTGGAGAACGTTAAAACTAGGCGTGGTCGCAATGTCCTCCAAGTGAAATGATAACCAGAAGGGTGCCAGGCCAACTGTTGGGGGTCTTCTGCTGCGTCCCTAATTCAAAATTACAAAGTCTCCACCTGGCTGTTTCTATCTAACTGGTAGAACCCAATTCAGGGCTTAGTACAGGGAAACATATTGGTGCAACAACTACAGAGGAATATCGTGATGACTTCTTTAGACACTGCCCCATTATTAGTTTCACGAAGACAACTCTACAGACAATAATTTTTATTTTTATGCTTCATCGTTATTTTATTAAGCTGCTCATCAACTAATGGCAAAGGTGCCGAAGACGAGCTAACGATAAAAAAAATATTTTTTAATCATATTCATACATTTCATCCGTATTAGACATCTGAAATTAAAATAATTTTTGGTTAGACGGATGAAGTAGTAACTAAATTTTTTAGCGAAATTCATTTCTTTAGTTTAAAACATTTTTACCATGCATGTCAATATTAACATGTAGTAATAAATCATTGATTACTAATCTTGCATTTGAGACAATGTAGAATCCTCAATAACCTCATTCCACAGTTACTGCATTATTTCAGAGACAGAGAGAAAACTTCCAAAAACCACACACACACACACACACACACACATATATATATATATATATATGTGTGTGTGTGTGTGTGTGTATGTGTGTGTGTGTGTTTTCTTGGCTTCTTTAACTGATTTGAATCATGTCTTTTTCGATTGCGAATAATATTTCACTGAAAGTTCATACGATCGACATGAATGATCTCTGAAAAAACTGACAGTAACATGAAATAAATGAATATCGATATTTGAATTATTGTTAAATATCAGTATCTCTTTGAAACACGAAACTATTTGCCACTTCACTTTCAAACATCAAACAAGGAATTGCATCACCTGAAAAAAAATGGACCCATAATGTTCTGGTTGACACGAAAGGAAGAAGGAATCAAACAAATGTGCTTATTCATGATGAAAACAAGGGAGCTATGAGATGACAAAATATAGGATTCGGTATCATCATAAAAAATTTAACAAAAAATCATACTTGCAAAAAAAGAACATTTATTAAATAGGCAAACTTGTTTATTTACAAAACTTTTAGCTTTTCATTTTGATACTCCATTGTGGCTTGCCAAACAGCCCAGGGATTTTGTTTAAATTGTGTTCCAGAAGAATTTTTGGAACTGATAAGGTATATTCTCCAAATTTGCGACCTTTGCAACTTTTTTCGTAGCCAAGCAATTAAAACTCTGTTGCCACTAATAAAAACCATATATATATATATATATATATATATATATATATATATATATATATATATATATATATATATATATATATATATATATATATATATATATATATATATATATATATATATATATAATATATATATAAATATATATATATATATATATATTTATATTTATTTATATATATATATATATATAATATATATATATATATATATATATATATATATATATATATATATATATATATATATATATATATATATATATATATATATGAAGCAAAAATGAAGTAAAACACGAGAAAAAAAACAAACATGGTAACAAAAATAACTCAAAAAAGCAACGAAATAACACTATAATCAAAACTAAGGACGTCACACTTCGTGAGAATGATATATGGTACTTATACCGAATTTTTCAAAGACGAAACCCAGAAAACTCCGAAGTAACCATTCCGACAGATGTGCATGCAGAAGACAATTGCGCAACATTCATTCCCGTTGCTGGTATCGAATCCAAGATCTTTCTCTCTGAAAAACGATGCCATGACACTAGCCTCATCGAGTCCTTAGAGCGTTTAATTGTGCTTTCATAAAGATGATCAATCTCTGCAGAGTAAAATAAACGCCGTTTCTTTGAGAGTGGCTGGAGTTGACGAGGACGACGGTTTTGCCCTTGCGGCGGAGTCCTGTGGCAAAGGCACTCCCCTCCAACACGGTGGGTGATCGGACACCATCAAGAAAGATTTTTATGTCCACACAACCAATACGTATTCGGATAACGAACTAAAATGAATTCTCATGAAAATTTCTCGGCATTCTGAGCATTATGTGCAGAGTTGCCAAACGTAACAGATGAAAAATCGTTTTTAAACTCTCTTAAATTATGTTGCTTGTCTATTAAGCTTTTCAAAGTTCTATTTTGGGAAAAAAGATTTTCTCCCAATAGAATATTTATTACCAAATCAGACTATTAGTTTTAGTTTAGATTTCATTAAAAACAGAAACTGGTTTCATTTTGAGCGATATGTGATTTCATTTTGGGAGGTTGTCACAGCAACGGTCTTAGAATGGCAACCAAACCGAAGTGTTGTTAGTTGTGTTCGGGATCTTTACAATGATAATGCTATCTCGTAACAGATCACCCTCTGCATAAGTTTATTGAAAAAGTTTTGACTATCTGAAGTGTTAATATTAATAAATTAATAAAGCAAAAAATTAATAAGTAAATTAAATAAAGGAAAGTTATATGTAAATACATAAATGTATAAAAGAATATATTTTTAAAAATCACTTTTTTTCTATTAGGTTGGTGCGTATGAAATGTCGGATTCTTAAGTGATTGTATAAAACTGCATATCTTTCTTCAAAAGCTGTTTATTCAATCAAAGTATGCTCCATTCGCTTCAATACACTTCTCCCAACGGGATTTTAAAGCGTAGATGCCTGTCTTAAAAAAATTTTGGTCTTTAGAATTAATAAACTCTGATATCGAGTTTTTTAGACTGTCTTCATTTTCATAGTGTTTGCCCCTTAAAAACAGCTCTAAATGCTTGAAAAAATGAAAATCGGTCGGCGAGAGATCCTGTGAATAGGGTGGATGCTGCAATGATGAGCATACGTTTAACCGATCCAGCTTATTTCGCTCTGTCAGTGCGTGCGGTACCCACTTGTCCATCTTCTTAACCTTGCCAATCTCAGAAAGGTGTCTCAATATCGTTGTATGGTCAACTTTCATCCTGATAGCAAGTTCCCTCGTGGATACGGCTGGATCCGCTTCCACTAGAGCCTTCAGGTCATCATTCTTCACAGACGTTTTGGGTCTTCCGCGCGGCTCATTTTGCAGTGAAAAATCGCCAGTCCGAAATGTTTCGAACCAACGCTGCACTTTCCGATCGTTAACCGTATTCTCCCCAAACGCTTGGTTTATGTTGCGTGCAGCTTTTGCAGCACTATTACCAAGTTTGTACTCATATAAGAAAATGACGCGAATGTCGGCAGAATTCATATCGGCAATAAACTCAAAAGAAATAAAAAAGGGAAGACCTTCGAGAAAACCTATTTTGCTGAAATGAGTGTCTGGCAATGGACAATACGAGTATGAATGAGGTTATGCCAAATACAAAAGTATAACGAAAACAGGGAGGAAAACGTCCGCATGTAAAGAGAATCCGACATTTCATACGCACCAACCTAATATATTCATGAATCTCTCCCAATTAGTCTTTATTTTTACTTGAATCAGTGCAACTCAGAATTAAGCCGGTATTTTCATCACTCATGGTGCCTAAGCTTAAGGAGTTCATAATTGTGCTAAGTAGTTTAAGTTTTTGTTGAGAAATTAAAAATTTATTCAAATAAGAAATTTTAACTGAAAATTTAAGAATTATTCAAATTAAGAATTTCGCGTTTACAATTTAACATTTGATCCGGGGGAGGGGGGAGAATCCTACCAGCCTGCTCTTCCTCGTCTTTCGACCTACCCATAGCAAACCCGTATTTTTTATTGATCAATCGGAAAAGGTCATTTTACATATTCATAGGGAATATTACAATTCTGATCAGTTTTTATTATTACATTGATATTTCTTGATTAATACAATATTATCATTCCGTATTAGACACAGGTTTGTCAGATATTTACATCCGCTTTTAATTATTCTGGTTAGTATACAAAATAGATGAAAAAAGCTTATGTATGTATTTTCAAGTTAATATGGTTAATATATAATTCAATAGTTCATATACAATTCCATTCAATGGTACACAAATATTTCAGATTTATTCCTAATAAAATTTGAATATTTAAATTTATTTATAAGCTAATAAATTATTTGCGCTTCCAATAGTAAATTAGAGTTGACAAGCTATACATGGAACATTTCAAGAGCATTCCGATGGAGTTCAGATCAGACCCATCACGTTTCCCCTCTCATCCCAGGAAGTGGTTCGCCCCTTTGAAATGCACTGTCGAACGTAAGTTCTTAAAAATAAACTTCTTTACTCATGGATTTCAAAACTCAATATTAGAGGATGGGGGAGTTTAGTAGTGCAAAATGGCTCTCGTTTTGATATGAAATGAAAAACAATTGACAATGTAAATTTTTAAGGACTTCCATTAAGTTTCACCATTCAGTTCCTTTCTGGTTTCCTAATCGAATCGGGCAGAAGTAACGTTTGAATGGTTAGCACTTTATTTGCGGTTCCACAGTTCGTAGATTCGATTCCCATATAAGGTATTGATGTTTTTATAGATCAGAATTCTTGTCGAATTGTACCTCATGTGATGGTATAAAAAATGATTATAGGTTAATAAACGAAAACTGATTGAATTAGTTTTCGTTTTCAAAACGGTGACCGTTAAAAGATAGAATAAGGATAGAGTTCACAGTTGACTAATGAGAGGATAGCGTTCTTCGCAGCAAATAATCTCGGGTTCAATCTCAGCCACTGTCGAGCAATGGGAGATAAGTAAGTGTTGTGATGGCTGTGGAGAGTTTTCAATGTTTCTTTCTTGTGACATGAAGAAATGGCCTACTATGAGCAAAAATTTCTTCCGGTAGGCAATTTTACGAGATGAAACTTAAAAATAACTGACAATAGCCCTTTTGGCAGTCCACAATCACAGATTTCTGTTTTCAAGAATTTATTGAATAAAAAAACTGCACTCCAATACGCCATTAACACCAAAATGTCATCTGAATTAAAGACTGACCGGAAAAAAAAGTAAATAGATTTTCTCACTGAATCATAGTTATCAAGAGACTACTATGAAGTTATCTTTATTCAATATCAATCCATATTCATATTAATAATAAAAAAAATCAGTTTCAAAACATTTTGCACAACTAAATCATTTATTTATTGAAGTATATGTAACTTTATAACAATATTATACGAATACAATACTTTCCTCCATTTATATAGACTAATTTATATTGTTAACTAGAATAAAATGTTCATTTAGAACTTATTCTGTAGGCGGCGCTGCGAGCATTTTTCGCGATGTCGTACCATACTTGCCTCGTATTCCCCTCAATTACTGATACCTCCTTCTAGTTAAGCTTCGTATAGTTACTTCCATTCAAAACTACCATTAGCTGCTTCGAGACGATAAATGGTCGTGGAGCCTATTTAATTTCATTCAGGAGTCATTAACTCTAATTTCCGCGAATGAATGAGTCAGCCCAAGGACGTCGATCCGTTCCTTTGCCTTTTTGTTGTGTCCAGCTCCCTCTGGCGACATACCGATCACACTTCCTTCTGTTCGAATAATTAATTTCTGTCTGGACTGCGTCTTGTACGGCTACAAAACTTCGGTTTGTATATCGAATGAACTTTATGCGATACATTTATTCATAAAAAAGTGATTAATGAATACAGGGAGTGTGAAACTTTGTAGCTGAAACTGAGTTGTTATACTTGCGAAGAGTTTCTTATTTGGGACAGATTATACACATTGTGTTATTGCTTTCGATTTTCAGCTCTATTTCCGCCACATATCAAGAGAGATAAAAGACAACGATTTATTTAAAAATTAACATTGAAGAATTTTGATTATTTTCATTTACCTTTGCAACTTGATACCCGTGGCACTCTTAAGTTTCAAAACTAAAACGATTCTTTATTTAATTATGAAATATTTTACATAATCTTCATTTTAAATATTTAAAATATTTAATAAATCCTAATGCACATTCTCCCAGCTCTGAATAGTTATTATTCAGAAGTTTGATTGTTATAAACAACAATAGATTTTGATGAAAATCAAGATTTTTTTCTTAATGGAGTATGAACATATGTACTATAAGATTTAAATAGTTTTTGAAAAGAGATAAAAGCCTACATTTGCTGGTAAATTTTGACTGTCAACTGATAAAATAGGGCATAAGAACAATCTAGTTTTTGTATATTTTATTCAACTCAACTATCCATTATTAAAATGGTCTATTGTTCGTTTCAGAAGAAATAATAGACTCTGTTAGAATTGAATGTATACTGTTAACATTTCAAACTGTCATACTATTATGAGGCAATTTCCAAGCTTCAGAAACATTAGTTTGAAAACAGAGAATTATTAAGAACACACAAAAGGTAAAATTGTATATCCTAAGCATTTATAACTTTTAATGTCATCAAAGGTTTTAAGCATCAGGAAATTAAAAAAAAATGGTTGTTAAGAAACATTTGAAATCGAAGTTATCTATAGAAATTATATAATATAATTGACATTCGTTTTTACAAAATAGTAGGGGCTGATATAATTGTTTTTAAAGTCGAAAGTTCACAAAATATAATATATCTGTTTGATTTTTAAACTAATATTTTTCACAAAACTGATCTCTTTATAAATAAAGTATTACAATATAAAAACTACTTTATATGCATTATATAAAAAATTGCAAAATAAAATTCATTGTTAAAAAACAACTCTTACTTTCATTTTATTGCTAATAAATGGGGTAAAAGTTATCATTTAATTCTTTCTATTTCAAAACTACATTTATAAGAGCACATTTTTTTTTAGAAAAGCATTTCACTGTTTTTTCATAAGTACCTCCATCTTTCCAGCAGTTTATCATCTTTGCAGATGGAGGCAGCAGCATTTAGTCGCTTTCGCCTTGCTCGATTTCTGAAAAATCTTTTTCATTCTCTCATTCATTACGATCTCAATCATTTCATCAGTCAAAGCTTTTTTCGAGATAATTACATCTAAAATTCATATTCAAAAATATCCGGAATGGTAATTTTAGGAACCGTTAGTTTCTTTGTGGAGGCTCACAAAGGAGTAACTCATCTTCAGTCAAGTCGCCAAATTTTCTTCACTTTCTTCAGTTACAGTGTTTTAATTTCATAAAGCACGCCCATAAAAAGACTTTTTTTTAAAATTTTATTCGAAACGCAGATTGACAAGTGCTTTGTATTAGAAATGTCAATTTCATAAAGTGATTCCAAATCATGATGTCTCCTTACAAAGTACCCCATGACATTTGCACTTCATGACTCTGACATTGATTCCGCTCAGGTGCCTGGACTGTAAGACGAAAGTTAAATCAAATAATCCCCACACGAATTGTTTAATATATATATATATATATATATATATATATATATATATATATATATATATATATATATATATATATATATATATATATATATATATATATATATATATATATATATATATATATATATCAGCATCAGCTGGGAAATTAATATTCATAATTCGAAGAATTGTGGTGTTCTCGAATGAAAACGTTGATCCAAATTTCTAAACTACAAAATAAAAAATAGAAAAAGAGTCAGATTATAAAGATGAACGCAAAAGGATATAAAGAGTTATTATTTAAATAAATTATTATTAAAGCTTTTGCTTTGAAAATCTGTTCCTTTTATACTGACAACCAATAAGAAACTGTTCTGGCTGAAAAAAATCAAATGATGAATTCCAAGATTTTAACAATTTGTGCTAAACATCGAAAGCGAGTAATAGGACTTGTGGAAGCATCTGGAGACAGATTTTTCGTTAGGCTTATTATGGTTCAATGTAAACATATTCTTAAAAATAAGTTCTGAAAATCAGTTAAAAATTAGGCTTACGAAATTATTGACCTCCATTCGGAAGCACAATGCATCCATTTCCCTTTCGTATTTTCTTTAAAAGTTGCCCATGTTATCATTGACCGAAAATAGTTTCCTCAGATCTTTAATCCAGGGTGCATTACGATCCCTACCATCGGAAGCACCCTCCTCTTTAACAAGTAGAAATTAGATCTAATCAAGCATATTCGAAACAGCCAAAATGACATCCCAGAACAAGATTTCTTCAAGATAATATTCGAAAATAATCATTCAAATAGAAAAACTTAAAAATCAGAAAAAATAAATAATTAAAAATTCTTAACTATTTTTACTGATTTTCTTACAGAGGAAAAAAATTAATGAGAACAAGATGATGGATCATCAAGGATAAGAATTATGTTAGATCCATATTTTATTGTATGTTTTCCTATGAATTTTGAGATTGATGTAAAATATATACATTTTCTTATTTTTATACATTCAAAATTTTAACTTATATATATTTTTTATAAAATCTCCATCAAAAAAGTTCTTTGATAATAAAGTAATACAATTACACATTAAAAAACACATTAAAAAAACCATTAAAAATCATTCATAGCAATTATTTATAATGAAGTCTATCAGTTTTTTTTTTCCTGTATAATCTATATTCTTAAGACCACCATAACTGTCCTGAAATATCTGTAATTTCCGATATGCAGTTGCTTCTAGAACTGAATAAGCTTCAAATTAAGAACATGGACAATTTTTTTTCTGTGAAATTAAGTAGCTCATTTTTTAAGATAAACTTTTATACAAAGCCCATATTTTTAAAAAATTAGCCAATGATATATTATAAGTAGTGGACACTAGTTATAGGCGCCAAAACTGTTTTTATAAGCGCCTTTCTTTTATGTTGAATATTAATCTACTATTATACCATATACTAATGTACTATTGTGTGCATGACATTAAAATAGCGTATTAAAAATAATACTAATAATAAGTATAAATTAATAATACTAATTATAAGTTGTTTTCTGTTTTATTTCGTTTGTCATTATTTATGTATTTAATTTATATATTTATATATATTACAAAAACCTAGTACATGTACATTCCAAGTAATATGTAGCACAATATTCTTAAAAAATTTAAATTCACATAATTTCGAAAATTTTAATTTAAAAATTCTATTATCGATATAAAATAGAAAATTAAGGAAAATAATGCAAAATTTCAATAATTAAATGAATGTATTTCCATAACCTTGAATAAATAAGAATAAACCTGCCAATTAAAATACTAAGAGAAGAAAAGGAAATATCCACCCACATATTTTGCCATTTCTTTATGTTATATTTTAATTCATGGTACTTATTTATTTATATTAATGTTGAATTAGAATTTTAAAATTTTTTTAGTGCGAACACGGGTTATTTTGTATAATATTTTGCGTGATGTTCTTTACCGATTAATATCTAACCTTGCTCTCGATTGTACTCAAGGATAAAAAACGCTATTTTGCGTTTTCATGATGGCAGTGGGTCATTTCAAACGATAAAAAAATTCCACTATTTCTGCGGAAGTGAAAGTTGCTTATTTTGTAGAGCATGGGCGCTCGATTATGATTTTTTCCCTTCAAAGCTGTTTAGTGAGTGGTAAAAATGAACACATGGATTATAAAAATGAGTCGCGTGCAAACATTTATTTAAGTTGTGTAAAATTCACTCTAAAATTGAAAGAAAAATATTTCGCACACTAAATCGCGTAGACTGCAAAGTCGGAAACAGCTGCTGAATTATAGGTGGCACCTGACATTATTTTCGAAATGTGTTATGGCAGATTCATATTTAAGTGACAGTCAATGAAAACCTTTAAAATTGTGATTTAAAATTATATATATATATATATATATATATATATATATATATATATATATATATATATATATATATATATATATATATATATATATATATAACGAAAACCTATTACATGTAAATTTCAAGTAATATGTAACACATAAATGAAAATTCGCATAATTTCGAAAATTTAAATTTAAATATCTTTTATCGATGCAAAATAGAAAATTAAAGAAAATAATACAAAATTTTAATAATTAAATAAATGTATTTCCATAACCTTGAATAAATAAGAATAAACTTGCCTGATTTTCATTTGACTGATTTTCGAATAATATTTTGAGTTATTTTATTATTTCTTGTTTGGAACAAAAACCATATTCAACAAAAGTCTTTAGAATTTTATCCGTTCTTTTAAGGTCTGTTTAAAAAATAATTTATGCAGATATAAAATAAATAAAAATTTTATGTTAACGTTTCAAATTATTTTCTATGCATTAGATTTAATATAAATATAATTTTGTATAAAATGTATAATATAAAATAAACTGTATTTAATATAAATATAATTTTACGTAGAAGATAATTTAACACGCGAACATTAAATTTTTACAAACAAAATTATATTAATATGACGTATTATATTCAATGGTTTTTTCTCGAATTTTAACCTATTTGGAAAATATAGTTTAATAAAACAGAAAAGTTTTCGTATGTTTATTTAAATAACAAATAATTTCCTTCAACAATCAATTTAAACATATTAGAATTATTAGAAACATAAGTGTCCGATAGAAAATGTTACATTTAACTGTCCAAAATATAATACAAAATACAATTTAACTACTCCTGCATAAATCTGACAGAAATGAATGGATGTGATAGGACCCACATCTAAATTTGAATTTCTTTTCAATTCATTATAACTATAGCTTATTGTGAGAAATACTGTTACTCATGCCCAGAACAGAGCGGGTTCTATAGCTGGAACAGCAGAAGACTGTCATTCTGAGAGAACTTAAGCAGAGTGAATAATTGTACTGTTTAATGTCCCTTTGATGGTATAAAGTGGTTGGATGAGAATCAAATTAGTTCAGTTGTAAACCTCATCATTTGAAACTTAGTACAGAAAAAAAAAGAAGTTGGATTAGTTCTGTGAATTCGGCAGGCAGAAAAAGACAACTGTTATAATTTTAACTAGTTGAGTAATTGATGTAGAGAAGAGGGTGCCAGTTACGGTGTCGACCTCATTGCTTGCTCGTAATTAAAAAATATCAGTTGTCTTTGTCAAATGGCTATGGTCGGCAGAAATAGTTAACCGCTGATGTATCGCAATCGAATGGCTCAGTTTTGATTAATTTGGTTTACTGAGTATCAGGAAAGTTGCACGTACATTTGCAAAATTCTCTACAAGCTAAGTAGCGAAAAAAATAAATGATGTCCTTAAGACACATCATTTGCTGATAGTTTATGATAATTATCAGCAAATGATTTACAATCGAAATTTTTTAATTTTGAAATATGTGTACCACCATCATGCCCCTTAAATATTTTTTGACAGGGTTTTATAATTTTCATGTTAAACAGCTTATTAGAGGGAATTTCCAAACGACCGAATCACAATGACAACTTTTTTGTTTTATTTTTGTACTTTACCTTTGATTTTGATTCAATGTCTCGATTTTCATCAAAACCTATCAGTTTGCCTAGAGGTAGGTCCACGCAGGGAATGTTCCTGAGTTCAATCTCAGTCACTATTGAATCTGCTTTCTACATGCATGTCTGTCGCCATGGGTGCTTGGGAGTTTTCCGCGTTTCCTCCTTTGCGGCCCGTGGATGCTGCCTAATGTGCATCCTTCCAGGGGGATACTAAAATCTCTTTAAGTAGCCTTAGGTCGTCAGCCCATCCACCAAGCAGCATGAAATTCCCTAATGTCATTATGAAAAATTAACACACCTTTTTCTATTACTTAATTATTATTATTTTTTCCTATTCCTTATGTCTTTCATGAGAACAAGAGGAGAGAGTTTGAATTGAAAATTCATATATTTCATTCAAAAGTAAGGAAAATTTTATTCAATTATTTTCCGTGACCAACAAAAGACTTTTTCTAAATGGATGACTAATATCCATGAGGAAAATTGAATAGAAGCAAGAAATTAATTCATACTGACCTTACTTTTGGATTTCTTGCTAGCATTGTTACATTTTCATTTCAAATTTAAGGTAAAGATAAGTGTTTTATGCCCGAAAAATTTATAAATTTCGAAATTCTTTCAAAAAGTATATAATTTCTGTGAGAAATAAAGGAAAATATCATATTGGTGAATGTATAATTTAATTTTTGTTAATATTGTTCAAATGTGAGCAATAATATTTGTTTAATTTTTAAAATATTAATAACGGAAACACACAGCTGTTTCCTCTTAAAAATTTTAAAACACGATTTAAAAGTTTCAATCGTAATTTCAAATAAAAAATAATTTAAAGAGACAAATTTAACAAAAATTAAAAGTTTCATTTATTTATGATAGCATTAATGCATTAAAAATGTATAGAATTGTTCACGACAGTAATTAAATAGTATAAAGTAAGTAATTAACTACTAGTAAAGTGTTCCTATTTGAATTTTAAAAAAATCACTTTTTGTCACTGTTTCGAAGTATTCTGAATTTCAATTTCTTTTCATGAGTTTCTCCGCTTCTTTTTGCCTAAGTCTTATGATAATTTATTGTTTAGATGATCTATTTCTTATTTTTAAGTATTTAATACAGATGATAGATAAAAAAAAAATTCCCAGAAAATTAAAAACATAATAAAAATGAAAATAATTGAAGTATTTTTGTGTATTTAAATTTTAAAATTACATTCACCTACATATGATGATGCTGAACATCCTAAACTCCAATTTGTTTTCCTGCATTTTAAAATTATTTTAGCAGAGATCACAGATGCGAATTTATCATTTCATTCAAATCCCCTTTTGAGCGCATTCCATTGTTCATTGACAACGAAATGCGCAGGAAAAATAACTGGAAGGAATTAAATTATCATTGAAGCACTGTAACTATTTTCAATTTCAACAAAATGTGATGATGCGAAGAATTTTAAACAACAACTTATTCTTCGAAAGTATACCAGTGTGTCTTTTTAAGTTTTGTCTTCAGCTAAATTATACTCTAATTCAGGGGTGCACAACCTTTTCAGAATGAGGGGCCAAAATATGAAAAAAGATCAAGTCGAGGGTCAAAGCAGCACGTAAATGTTAAAACATGTTATAAGCGTAACACTTTTTTGTAAACACTTTTTTGTGGCAATACGCATGTGAATTACAATTATTAATTTACTTATTTTACTCATGCAAACATTATACAATGAAGGAATAAAACACAAATATTATAGATATGCTTAAAATACTTTATTTCTACAAAAAAACTTGAAATTGAATAACAGGAGAAAACCTTTTGGTAATTATACAAAAAACATAATTTAAATTTTGAAAAAATTAGTAAAATTTAATGTGATAGCTGTGACTGAATATTTGAAGTTATTGATATTATGTTGGGCTTAAGATTTGTTGTAGCAATACGTAAAACAGAAGAAAGGTTCTCATCTGCTATTCTATTTCTTATTTTTGATTTGTTTAAATTCATTAAAGAAAAAGTTTGCTCACAAATGTAAGTATTGCCAAAGAAAGTTGCACATGCAGCTGCATTTTGAACTCCTATACGAACATTCATACTCTTGGGTAGCCATGAAGGGAACAAACTGAAAATCCGCGTTATAAAAAAATGAACTAAATGAACAAATGTAAAGTATTTATTCTGATGTAGAATCGTTTTCCTATCAGATTTTTCTTTTGTTTATTTGAAATAGTCTCATTTCTTTTTAAATTAGTCTTATTTTATTAACATTCGCGGGCCAACATTGAAGGCGACGCGGGCCAATTTTCACCCGCGGACCATAGGTTGTGCATCCCTGCTCTAATTAAGTGTTTCAGTCCAGTTTCCTTTCTCTGAGTGTATTCCTCACACTTATTCTCTACCGTAATTTGCATGCCGTTAATTTGTAGAACGGCTTTAAAAATGAATAATTCAACAAGCAAGGTTCTGTTTTCATCTCAATTAAACAGCTGTAATCATTTCATTTGAAAAACTGCCTAACAGTGGTATCATCGTGTGATTTATTAATGACTATTTAAATTATAAATTTACTTCAGTACATCATCATAGGAAAGTCATTTGCAAAATTACTCTTATTTAAGATTCTGAGTCCACTCTTAATGGGGAAACATAATTTGCGAGGAGGCAATAACCCAGCTCCTGCACAGAATCATTTAATCCTTTGTAAATTGATTAATAGAATTTATAATTGACTTTAATAAAAAAAAGAAATATTTTAGGACATAAAAAATTACATTTATGTCTAATGTTCGTGGGAAAAATTAGAATATGTACAACATACTTATATACATAAATTGTATATATGTATGTGTACACACACATATGTATTGCTAATGATTTCATAGTTTATAAAAAAACATATTTTTTAATGTACCATTAAGTAACCGCGAATCAATAATTCTTTTTATTTAAACTATCTCCTAAATTTATAAAAATCCAGTAAAGATATTTTTTTCAATGCAATTTTATAAATATATCTTAAGATAATAAAGAAATATTTATTCCAAAAGAATTTTCTTTCTAGTACAAAAGAAAACAAATATCTTTATTGAAAAATAAACTTTATATATAAATTTTTGTGCGTATGTGTGCATTTTTTATCTACTATTTTAAATAAACTTTTAAAACTTAATTTTAAATTTATCATTACTATGAACGCTTCCCTTTTGCATTGATGCAAAAAATCATGTCACAGGAATTTAAAATTTGAACTGTCTAAATATTTTCTTAATTTTTAGCAATTTCATCTCTTGAGAATCTCTTTGTAAAAACAAATTTCGGTTAGCATATTTTCTAACTTGTAAAATAAATATTAGTAACTACAAATGGTGAATATATTTTATGGCAAACAGTATTCATAAAATATATAAGAAATAACTAATAATTTGCTATTCAAGCAAAGAACTGTGACGTCTAGAGGTGAAAAATGAAAATTAATTGAAATCATTAGATACTAGATGTATGGTTTAAGAACTAGATGGAAACCCAATTTTTTTAAAGACATATAAGGGATGAATTTAGGCCCATAATATTTCAATAAAATATTCATATTTTATGAATTTCTTTTTCGTTTGATTAAATTATTTATTTTGACAAATAAAGAGTGACAATTTTAAATTTCTAAACTTTATAATTTTTTTAAAATTGTTATAATTTATAACAATAAAATTTATGAGTAATATTTATGAACAAAGGAATCGCTCTAACTAATATATAAAACATAATGCTTTTATATATTAGTTATAGCGGTATATAAAAGCATTAAGATTTATATATCTAGTGATATAAGACTTAATGCTTTTATATTCAAAATTTTTTGTTCAAATAATCCTAAACGAGGAAAGGTTTTAAATAATATATAGAATTTTTAAGAAGCATTTTTTTAATATTATTTTAACAAATATAAAAGATAACAAAGCACTTTTCTACTTTATTTTAAAAACCACTGGAGAATAAAGAACCCAAGATAGAATGTGTGGAACAACCAACAACATTCCTACAAAAGTCGACCTTGGCAAGGCTGCTTTACTGCATGTTAACAGCTACGTTTGTTTCGCAACGACGCTTATGGCTTCCTCTCCTAACAGATGGCGTTAGTGAAAGTGATGTCTTCGCTGTGAGAGCCCTTTCTGCATTTCCCGAATAGCTGCAGGTGTAATCGCGAATTCCCTCTTTTTTCCCTGAAGGTGCGCTCTCGTCACGGAGTTTTTACATTCTTTTAGCCTTGACACGTCACTCGAGTGGTTCTTTACGCTAGCGGAGGATCGAATTTTTCCGCGGTCGAATACATTTCAAAACTAAGATTTGATGTTGGATTTGCAAACATTTACACTCTAGTGATTTTTTAAATTTGTTTTGTTTATTTCATCTTAGTAAAAAGAAAAGCAAATGATGGGTGACTGGGCTACGTGAAAATTAAATCACAGGATATTTCAAGGTAAGTAATTTTTACCAATTGGAGACGTAATTAATAAAAATCGTTCTGTTTTCTGAACTTGCAAAATTTATTAATGTGATTATGACGTAATGATCACAACGCCATTTTGTAATAATAAATTATCGCACAGCTAGTTAATGGAGCAAATTGCGATGTAATTTTTTTTATCGTTTCTAAAGTTTTGTACTATGTGTTTTTTTCGTTACTTATGTTTACAAACAAACTGATAGCCATTCGCATACATTTTCTTGGTTTGTTATAATTTTTTTTTAATGATTGAAATTATTTCATTTGTAATGGGAATCAAAGCGTCATTATTTATTTAAAATTTATTCAAGAGAAAAGAATTTTATAAACCAATACTGAAACCAAACAACTGCATTATCACCCATACCCATGAATGACAGATATCAATCTTTATCTACTAGTTGATAAATATATCAACTTGTGGATAATATTTTTCTTTCATTCATTGATGAATTAAATTTCTCGTGCGGAATCACAACAGTTAATCTTTTTTTTTCATTTTTATGTTTATTTCTATTTGTTTCTGAGATCTTAATCTTTGAGAATTGGCTACTATTAATGAATTCAAAGCTTAAAAAGGTTGATATGTTTACTTGTCTATTTTTTTATGTATAAATATAAAAAAGAAAAATTAGTGGAGTATATATTCTTGGAAATTTCGCTTAGTAATTTTGAAATTAAGTTAGATAATTTTATTCCAATGAAAAATTACCTATTTAATACTTTAAGTTGTTCTAATTTAAAGAGACAGAAATCACCAGATTATATAGCATCAGTCTTTTTTCAAAGTAAAAAGTTACTTTGATTCATAGTTTTATTTTATTATATTTATTGGGGTTTTGTAAATTTATGTAAGTAATTGTTGATATTTTCTCAGAGGATATCAAAGAAGGATTAAGTTTTTCATCTCTTAGAAATAACTAATGACGTTTTAAATCCAATAAAGAATTAATATTTTTCAACGAAAACTTTTGGAAGAGAAAGGACTCCTTAGTATGTTTTCTGCAATTAACATTATTTCCTCAAAAAGTAAAAAGTTGCCTTACCATTAATTTAAATTTTATTTTAACTTTTTTAATATTTCTTCATATTAATCCTAAATTAAAATTGAGTTTCACAAACAAAATATTTTATGCTTTTATTAAGAAACGGATAAAATGAATGCAAATAATTTGAAAAAATATTTTAAAAAACAGCCAAAATCTTTTTCATTACAGAACACTTTCATTATTATTTTTTTCAATTAATAAAATTATGTGGTATGAAATTTATAAAATATATTTTCATAATTTACATTTCATGAAAAATGAAACACTCAAATCTGAGTTTTGTTTACTTATACAGAAGTCTGTATATACTTTTAAAAATTTACTTTAAAGATTAAAGTTAGGTTATATAATATGCAGTATTTTTATGCTAATTTCATTTTGTTTATTGTTGCTGATGATTACTAATCAATCACAAGTCAAATCTATATTATATATGTTACAATATTGGAATGATATCTTTGTTAAGTAATATAGGATAGGATTTGGCTAGATTTATTTTCTTATTTAAACCATCAATTTACTCTTATTCTGTTTTGAAAATAACATTAATTGGATTATGCTGATTTAATTACAAAATTACCTAAGGTTGTGACATTTTCTTAGACTTTTAAAACATTATCTTAGACTTTTATTCATTGTTTTTACAGCATATTAATGAAACATTTTCTGTAGCTTACTTATTTTTAGTAAACAATCAATAGAATAAGCAAAATTTTTTCAGTTGCTTCTTATTTGCAGTGTAAAATAAAAATTTTTTAAATTTGTCTTGCTGTTTTGGTGCAAACATTTAATGCTCAGCAAGAACAAATTATCTTTTAATGGCTTTTTTTTTGCCAAATAAAGAAAAAGATTTGTATTTGTCTCAGTCTGTTGTGCCTAACTATTCTGTTTTCACTCTGTTGTGATTAACTGGAATGCTTGTTTTGTTTTAAATTTTGTTTTTGATCAGAATATTAAAGACTCATGATATGAGATCACTGTTAAGTCAAAAGTAATGCTATTGTTAAATTAAATAATAAATTACAAAATATGTATACTCTCTCTTTTTCAGCCTGATATAGTATTTTTCTTAGTGTGATTCATCATACTTTGCTTGTCGATATTTACACATCTCTTTGAATATGCATATTGGAATTATCATAAATTATCTTGGGGTGCTTATTTAATCAGCATATAAATATTGACATTTCTGTAACAAACATCTTTTATCTTTATAACAAACTACTCAAATTATGTCATGTAAACTATCCGTAACTTAGAATTAACTTAGTAAATTTATGTATGGAAAAGAATTTTTACGCAGACTCTCCAAACTCTTGAAAATGATTGATTAAGAGAAATTGTGACATTTCTCACGATCAGGAACACTTGCTGATAGTGAGGAATAACAGCTGTGTAAAATTATATTTGCATATGTAAATACAGCTCAAATTGGATTTATCTGAATGAAAAGATATGTATGAAATGAAAATAAAAATCCTACTTATAAAACTTATTTTATAAAGTAAATATTTTAACTAAATGTTTTTTAGAGATATTGGAAAATATTCTTTTTGTCTAAATTTTGCATTTTATAAAGAAAAATTGGCACTTATATATTTTTTAATGAAAATAAATTAATGGAGTCTATTTTTTATACTAGACTTTTTTTTTAGAACTCACTAAGAATGTAATTTAATCAGGCTATATATATATATATATATATATATATATATAATCAATCTCAAAATATTTATATCAAATTTATACTAATATATATATATATATATATATATATGTAATAATTATTTTATTTTTTCACATGAATAAAATGGGAAATGTAGAAAGTATACTTAAAATTTACTAATGTAGTACTGGTAAATCTTGAAAAGAAATCTGTTAATGGGTTATGTAAACCATTAAAATAAGCATTTTTAAAAAATATTTTTATTCATATATTTAAAGCACGATTAGTTCTTTAAAATCAATTTTTCCTTAGTTTTGCTTAGGTATAAACATTTTCTTGATATTGATGTTTTAGAAACTGGTGAAGGAAATCATACTTGTTTTTAAAAAAAATCTTGTGTTATAAAAATTAATTGAAGAGATTATGATTGATGTACATAAATATGTCTGAATACTTAAGACAGAAAATGAACACAAGAATTATAGTTAAAAATTGTGCTGTTTTTAGAAAATGTAACTACAAGGTGTCAGGAAGAAATGTGAACTATTATTGTACAAATCAAATTCATAATTGTTAAATTTGTGAAAGTATTAAGTTTCAATTTGATGCTGATTACCAGCATTATGAAAAAATAATTATTACAAATGGAATTTGTATTAAAGGATATAAGTAAACCATTTAGCAAATTTTACTAAAATTATTTTCTGCATCTGTGTTTTTAATTTTTCCCAAAGTCAGCACCCTTATGATATTCATATTCTCTTCCACATCCTTTAAATATCTACCAGCTAAATTAACAAAATTAATAAAGTATTTTTTGCTTTGAATTTAATAAGAGAATCCACTTAAAGATATATTTCTTATTTTTGTAAATTTACCTTTTTAAAATTCTTAACATAGATTTTTTAATAATAAGTTATACTTTTCTCATCTTCATTGAAAATCTTAACTAATGACATTGATTACTACAAAATGCTAATTATATCATAAATCTGATTACATAATGAGTTTTAAGTAAAATTAGAAACATGAAATGTAACAATGTAACAAAAATGAAATCGGACGTCTTTTCTTGATCTCTTAAACTATTTCACTTCAAAGTAATTTAGCGTATATAATTATTTTTTCAATTCTTTATTATTCAATCTTCTCTTGTACTGCATCCGTTTTGCCTTATGGTAAAAAATATCTTTCTATAAAAAGCAAAAAAATTTATGAGATTTGTATTTTGTTGAAAAAATATTTTTCTAATAACAATAGCTATTAAAACATCTTTAGTTATAATCAATTTTATTAATTCATCTTTAATTCATAGAAAATTTTTTTATTTTGAGAGCATATTTATCCCAAAATAATTTCTTCTAAATTATTTGGAAATGATTAGAATACAGTGAAGAATTCTCTGAAATTTAATTTCAAGGAATCTAAAATTTTTATAAGAAGTCAATATGCAGTAGAAATCTTTCACTTATGAATGAAGTTTCAAAAATTATTTAGTTCATGACAACTGGGTTAATATTTACAGAAAACAATAAAGATTTGTGAATAGCATTTATGCAAGTACAATACTACTGTTACTATTTTATTAACAAGTAAAGTAAAATATATTTGTACGCATTTACATCTTGTATTCCCATTTTATAATATTCTTTAACATTGTTGTTTGATAACATTTCATTCATAAATTAAATGCATTTTATTACTCAAAGTAAATAAATAATTAAAGTAATATACCGATAAATATCTTTTTGTGCAAGGGATTAAACTTCTACACCAAGTAATAACAGTACAGAAAATTGCTTTAAGAAGAATACTACATGAGCAGGGCAGTATGATTGCTATTTTGATTTCATAGTGAAACAAATGCTTTTAATTTTTTTATACACAATTTGAATTTAAAATTTGTTTTGTCCTAGTATAAAATTGAAATACTTAAATTGAAAAAATTGAATATGTATATGAAAATGGAAAAAAAATTTTGTAAAATTAATTTTTACAATTATAAAAAAAATATTAATATATGACAAAAAAAATATTCGGAAAATTAGTTTGATTCCTTGAAACTTGTCATTGAAGTACTATGAAGCTTTTTAAACTTATTTTATTATTATGATTTTGTAATACTTTGAAAAATGAGAAAAAAATGTTATTATATTTATTATATTAATCTAAAAAACAAGTAAATGCAGTTATTCTTGGAAACTCGTAATAAGATGTGTACCTAGTGGACTTAAATTCTGACTTAGGAAATTATTTTGATTAAATAAAGGTTTTACATGGTTGAGCAAACATTTTCTGTTAATCATTATGTTAATTTCAAAATACACAAATATTTAATATTTATGATTTGAAAATTTTTTAATTAAGTATTAACGGATATATATGCAATTTCAGTAACTACATGTTGATTGGAATTCATAACAATTCATGTATATCTATTATAAATATACTAAATTTCAGTAAAAATATTAAATTCTAGCAGTAAAATTATGATTAAACTATTTTAATAATATAATTATGTGTGATTTAATAATACTTGTGTAATCATATTTTATGTTTTAGTTTTCATTTAAATAATTGTTGTTTTTATAATTATACTATTTTTGTTAATATATGTAAATAAATAATCTTTAAAGACAATATTTTACCATAGAGTTTCAGTTAATCACAATTATTTTTCACTGATAGTGGTGCTCTCTAAAGTACTAAAAAATGTGAATATTTTTAATACAAACAATATTAATCAAAAAGGATTTGACTCTTTAAAAATAAATGTCAATAACTCCTTTTTTTAAAAATAATATTTGACGCAAATCATTTGATTGATGTGGAAACTTAATTTGTTTTTAAATTTGTGCATTTAGAGCTGTAATTCCAAATTTTTTTGACCCATTTTCATAGTGAAAACTTGTCCATAGACTCCCAAGTGAAAAAGCTACATAAATGCATAGTATAAAAATAACAAATTTAAAACGTTTTGTTAGAAGAATATATTTATTACTATTGTTAGAAATAAATAATGGATTTAATGAACTTAATTAGATGTTATGAGTGCATTTGTGTTCAGCTTGATGCTTGTGAGTTGCAACCGCAAATTCTCATGAGCACTAATTTCTACTGTTTCTTTTTTATGATGAGGTTTATGACAGCACTGCACTTACATGCTACCAAATAGCAGTTAACATATTCTGTTATGAGTATATTTGTGTCCACCTTAATGTTTAAGTATCAATTGCAAATTCCCTCAAGTACTAATTTTTATTTGGCCTCTTTTTTTTAAGTTCATAATGACACTGAATATAGGTTCTACCAAATAGGAAGAAAAGAGAGCAGCAAATGATTTCTGTACAATAACCTATAATGCAGGATATAAAATTGGAATCTGTCTTTGTTTACCAGAACTTAGGATATCTTTGTTCAAATGTTGGTGTAAGTTCCTCATTTGTGGATATTTCTATAAACCTTTCCTGTATTAGTTTGGAATCATCTGTGTTTGCGATTTGAGATTGTTCATGTTCAAGTAGGTACAAGACCCAGTTGAAAATATCCAACTGAAGAATGTCTAAATCTTTGGTTCATGACTCTAGGAAGAGTCTCTAGGTAAAGCAAATATTTTATCTCTTTTATGCAATTCCAAAAGATTTGGAAACTGAGAACATTCTTCTCTTCCCAAGTTTTATTTGTGCAGAAATTGTTTGGCAACAAATACAGATATTACATATATTTTGCAACAAATACAGCATGTGCTAGTGAATTTTTATACAATCATTTTTAAGCAATTATCTCAGTTTTATTATTTTATTGTTATGTTGCTGTTAGATTGTTGATGGAAATCAAAAGCTTCAATTTATTAAAGTAAGGTGAATAGTAACTAAGTTTTAACAATGACATTAAAACAAATTATTAACACCTCTGTTACTGTGTTAGTGATAAATTAGTGGAAATAAGTTTTGTCAATGATCATTCACAAAAAGGATTTCATAATTCTCAGTACTTAAGTAATATACTGTATTTCAATCACCTACTTAAATTTATATTTTAACCAGGATTAAAAATCACTACTATTTTCTTTATTATTTATTTAAATTTCAGTAATAAAAGAAATGGATCACAATTTTATTATTTTATATTAAAAACCTTGTACAGATCCCTAACTGATACCAGGGTTCCCTGGGGCTCTATAACAACCACTTTGGAAATCATGGATTTTTAGAAATAAGTCACTTTAATAAGGAAAATCTATTCCGTAAGATTTAAAATTCCTCCTCTTATTGATTAAGCAATTAAAATTCCTCTTTATATAATTATTTAACTTTTATGGCACACATTCTTAGCTGTGGGCTGGGTTTTGCTGCTAAAAAGCCACTAGAATGAATGAAAGTAAAAAACTAGTCCATTATGGTAGAACTAGCTGTTAATTGAATTGTTTCGATATTGGAACTCTTTTCTCTATGGCCAAAAAATATTATCTGTATATTTTTGTGTAACTTTTTTATTTATTAAATTGTAAGAATTGCATGATGTGTTCCATCAGTCTTTTTAAGATTAAAAAATGTTTTAAAATAGATTAATAAACATTTTCTAATATTTAAATTAGGCTTATCTATTAATATGACCTATTTTTGCTTTAATCACTGTCTCATTATCAAGTTTCTGGATAAAATTAAATATATGCAAATTTATAAGGTAAACAGTACTCTTATACACTTAATATTTGTCACAAGACAAATGTCAAGTGTTTAACATATCCTCCATTGAAGCATTTACTTCATTGAAAAGAGAATAATTATGGGAGAATTTTTTTCTGCAAAATTTATAAGTGAATAATTAATTTTAAATAACTTAGAAATCAGTCACAGTATTTAAATTCTATTAAAAAAAATAATTTTCATTTATAACAAATTCAAAGCAATCTTTGTTGATAACAAAAACTGTTTCAAGCATCAAGAATTAATAAATACAATAAATAATTATTTAGTTCTCAAATTTTTAATCATGTCCATTAAAACAATATGTATTAAAAGCAAAATTTGATTTATCAAACTCTATATAATTTTGTATGACATTAGTTGAGAACATCAGCACATATGTGTCAGATTATAATTATTTTAAACTGCATTGAGACTATATAATTTCCTGTAATAAAATATTATTTTCAAATAACACACACACGCACCGCGCACACACACACACACATACACATACACACACACATATATATATATTGTTATTTTATATATTATTGAACCACTGCCTATTTGTATAATTTTATTCATATAAAACATGCCAAATATATTGAGCAGATTTATTCAAAAATTAAATTTTTTTCTGGTGTTGGAAAAAATAATTTTGAGCTGCTATTTATCATATAAGAAATATTCTCTAATAAGTATCTTTAACAACATAAATTATTTTCATTGTTTTGTCTTTTTTTTTAGATTTCATTATTTATGCTGCTATTCCATCTCACACAGTAGTATAAGTATTATTAAAAAAACATTTTTACTTTTATTTTTAATCTAATACAAAGACATTAGATTAAAAATAAAAGTATTTCATCCTTATGGATATTTTTGTAAGATACATTTATAGTAGCTATATATAATTTTTACTTTTGTTTTTTGCTTCTGTATTCAAAGAAATTTTTTAAAAATTAGAATTAAAATTTAAATTGTCTGGGTTTTGTTCTCAAATTATTAATACATAATTTATATATTATTAAGTAATAAAATAGTATATATTTATATGATATTAATTTTTATTTTAAATTCACAATCTTTTGAATTAAAACAATCAAATTTATAGAAAAGAGTGTTGTTATATGTTGTCTTCCTGCAGACTCCCTTTACTTTAAACTAGCATGAAATATATATATGTTAAAGCTTATAATAAATATGCCGAGATGAAAAAGTTACATATAAAGTATACTTTTAGATAATGGAGTTTAAATTTGAGATGTATACATTTTATTTTGGCTATATATAAAGTATTAAAATAATCTATGAATTTGCTTACCTTTTAGGCCTTGACAGTGTTCAGCATGTCTCATCATAGTGATGATGGGATGCTTGTTGCTGGGAGCGATAGTTTCTGGGAGCCTGGCAATTACAAGAAGACAACTAAGAGAGTGGAAGATGGCTTTCGACTTTCTAACGACATGATTACTTTGATCCAAGAACGATGTGAAATTGAAAAAGTATTTGCAAAAAGCTTAAGGAATTGGTCTAAAAAGTGGAATGAGTTAATTGAAAAAGGTATATTAATTAAACAATTAAAGGTAATAATTAAAATCATCAACTCTCCTGGATGTATAACATATAATTACAATTGAAATGTTTTATCTTAATCACATTTATATTATATATTTAATATATTTATATGTCTTTATATTGAATTTATTACTAATGAAATTTATGTTGCTATTAAATGTTAATTATGTAAGAACTTATTTTGATTTTTAATATCAATTTTTTATTAACTAATATTGCAATTCTAAGAGTGAAATTTTTAAAATTTTCATAAGTACCCATTGAAGTAATGATTTCCAAACTATGTGTGGTACAACAAACTAAGTAACCTTCGAAACCTTATGTGTATTGTTTAAAAATTATCGAGACTATTGATAAAATAAATACAAAATAAATGTGAGGAATGTCTTTATACTGATTGAAAATTAGTATCATGTTATATGAAATTATAATTTGATGCATTATGAGATATTTTTTATGTATTAGTACATAGAACAATTCTGATAAAAATTATTAAAGGTAATTTTTTCTGACATGTATTTCAGTAAAAAATCTTTCTGCTTAATTAATAATGTACCATTTCTTTGGCATGTGTTAAAATTTTTACAAGATGACTTAGTTCAAAATTTTTCAGTTATGGTATCGTGTATATAAAATATAACATTCACATTTTACTTGTTCTTTTTGAAAGACTTCCAATTAAGAAAATTATTTAATTATTTCATTATTGCTTCCAGTTTTGTAATCAAAATATTGTTTAGATGTAATTTTAATGATGTTTTTGTCAAGTTATTCATCATTTTGAAATTATGATATTCTACTAAAATAAAAATTTGCTAAGTATCCAAAAAAAGCAATGTTTTTCATATAATTTTAATTCATCTTCATTATGATATAACCATTTTTTATTTATATATACTATATTTTATTAATCTTTTCACATAAAAACTTTCATTTTAGGTCCAGAGTATGGCACAACAGAAGCTGCCTGGAAATCTGCATTAGTTGAAGCTGATCGTCGCTGTGATATGCATTTACGTGTAAAAGATCGTCTCATTAATGATGTCATCAGTCAAATTAAACAATGGCAGAAAGAAAATTATCATAAATCAATGATGACTCTCAAAGAGAGAAAAGAAATGGATGATGCATTCAAGAAGGTATTTTTGACTTGTTATAAAAAATTTTAATGTAAGTATTGATAATTTTAATGCTTTTATAATTGGTTTCTCTCTTGTTTATAATTTTCATTAAGAATCAAATTCTTGAGCAGAAATAATTCTTTAACTTACTTTTATTTTACATTTCGTTTTAAACCCTATTGCTCATTGCTCTTATGGTTAAAAAATACAATTATTAATTTAAATGTAATAATTTCTTAATAATTGAGCTAGTCAATATAATTATTTTTATCATTAAATACAGTTATCATTTTTACCTGAATAGCAACTATCATCAATAAAAGAATTATCTATATTTTTTATTTTTCAAGAATTACTTCAATTAAGGTGATTGATATCTCAGTATGTTTGCTTCATTTAGTATTTTTAAAATTTAATTGCCGACCAACTTGTCTAGTGGTCAGCATACCTGACTACGGATAAGGAGGTCTTGGGTTCGAATCCCGGTTCCGGCATGGATGTACTTTCTCTATTTATCTATCCTGTCTTTGTCCTTTCCTTGTATGAATGAGGTGTGAATGGTTGCCTACCCTATAAACGGGCCCCTATGGCATGTATGTACTGAGGAAGTCGGACTCCACACCAAAATATGGTTCAATTGGAAAAGTGGAGCAGCGCACCCCATGTTGCCAGTCTAGCTGGCACACGACAATGAATGAATGTATGAAAATTCAATTGAAAATGATGTATATGGTTAAACAATTATTTTCATAATCTGAGCTTTATTGATATATTGCAGTTTCATATGAAACTACAATTTTATGTGAGTATTTTGAAATTTTTTGTGTTATTACCAGTCATTGTGTATACTTCAATAACATATATGTACATATCTAAAACTTGTAAAACATTTTCCTTCTTGTAGAGAAGTCTCATAATCTGAACTTTCATAAATTATTTTTTTAATTTTTTGTGGCCAGTTTCTGATTTACAGATGCTAAAATAATAATTATATGAAATTTTTTTGAGTTTTTATTACACTATTGATTTAATGGACATATTCCTTTGGTAATGGTTTAGGAATGAATTATTCATTAATTATGAAATTCATTTTAATTACATTAAAACATAATTAGATTCTATACTTTCATTTGATAATTAGAAGGAGTTATTATACAATCAAGTTATTATATAGGATTAAAAGATGGATTTAAATCCTTTTTTAAGCTATTTAGTATCATATTCTATAGCTTAAAGTATCATACTTTCTGCTCACAAAATGCTTATATTTTTCTGAAAATGATTCACATTTCCAATTAATGTTACTAAGCTATGATTTCATTCTACTTGTGAATTAAATTCAAATAAGTACTTTACATTTTTAGGCTCAGAAACCATGGGCAAAGTTGTTACAGAAGGTAAATAAATGTAAATCTGAATATCATTCTGCTTGTAAAAATGAAAGATCAGCAATAAATCAAGAAAGAAATGCTTCCAGTGATACTTCCCTCTCCCCTGATCAGGTACTAATACTAATTTTTCATCATAAATATCTGCATAACCTGTAATCATATTTTTTACTATTAAAAAAAGGAATGATTTGTCCATTAAATTTATATTCTTTCTTGCATGTTATATTGTGTACTTCCCTTTATTATGGTACTGCAAATAAATTTGTTTACAAAATTCAGTTATGTTTTTAGTGTCAATAAGCTAAAGAAGATATTTACAACTATATTGAAACATAAATAAATAAATATATTTGGATATAAGGGAAAAACACAAAATTTTAATTATGTTGAAATAAAGTGTTAAAAGGCTTTGTAAAAAAGAAAATTATTATTAGGGAAAAGTAGCCAAAGTGATTTTTTAAAAATATTGTATTTTAAGATTTTACAAAAATATGAATATGTAATTTTTTATTATTCTTTAGAAATTTGTTTTTTATTATTCTTGAAAAGTTTTATTTTATAGATGTCTACAAAGGATAATTTTAATCACTTATTCCATTGGGAAAATGTGCTTACTTTTGGCATTTTTTTCACTTTCAGTTTCAATTCTATTAAAAGTATTTTGTAGTTGGATAATGTATATTAATCAGGAAATAAAAAAATGTGAATATAGTATCCAGAACTCTAATTTTATAATGAAATAGTATTGTTTATCCTCTCTCTTGATTGCTCACAATAATGCTTCATTGTAATATCTATTGTTTTATATGTACATATAAATAAAATTCCATGTTAAAGTAAATTCATATATATACCATGATAGATTACTATGAAGAAAGAAACATAATGTTAGAGTTCGTACATAGAGATTGAAGTGAAAAAATTCAAATTTAATTTTTTAATGTTGCTAAAAAAATTTGAAAGACACTTTTGTATTTTTATCTTTTAGGTTAAGAAATTACAAGATCGTGTTTCTAAGTGCAAAGATGAAGTACAAAAAACAAAAGAAAGATATGAACAAGCCTTAAGAGAAATCAATGATTACAATGCTAAATACATGGAAGATATGACTGTGGTATTTGACAAATGTCAAGAATTTGAGGAAAAGAGACTTGATTTTTTTAAAGAGATGCTTTTTGGAATAAATAGTTGCCTTAATATATCTACTGATCCAGAGTGAGTTATAAAAATTTTCAATAAATATTAATTTATTTCTCAAGTTAAAAGCATATTTCTGTTTACAATTGAAATAAATAAAAAATAAAATATTTTTACTAAAAAATTACAATTTTTATGCTACTCTTGACTTAAAATCAATTTAAGAATCTTTATTTAAAAAGTTTATTTTCTTTAGATTGGAAAATTTTTTACACTTCTCTGACTGCAAAATGCAAAAGGTTCTTTCTTTTCGATTTTTCCCCAAAATATTTAATGGATCTAAATTAAAGAAGTGCTGAGTAGCAATATTAGAAAAATATGGACGTTATTAAAAAATTTCCCTATCAACCTGTGAAATTTTTTCTTAAATGAATTTTGCTGATTATGGTTTCCCATTATTAGCAGAAGTATTACACTTTTTCTTTTGTTTATTTTAACACACACACACATATATAAACAATATTAGAAGTATCATAAGCAAAAATTGAAAGATACAAGAATAGATATAAAATTGAAAAGTACAAGAATAGATATAACACTTATGTTTAGCAATACATTTAGTGCAAAAGCAGCTAAAATAGAATTACTAAAATATAATTAATAGTACATTTTTATAAAATTAATAATCAAATATTTGATGGAGAATAATACATTGAAAATACCAAATAAAGAATAATAATAATATATTTATAAAATTGGTCAAAAACCAAATTGAGAATAATAGTCAAAGACAAGATGGAGAATAATACATTGAAAATATGAAATATAGTAAACAGATAAATAAATGTCAATATATATTTTAAAATTTCAAAGAAAATAGAATAAAGGAAAATGGAACTAAGTACCAACATGGGCAGCTTCATCAGGGGGTGTTGACCACATTAGCACAAAGTATGGCTTTTCTGCACTGGCCCAAGACATAGTCTTAAAGAAGCCAGTACATTCCAAAGCCACAACAAAAAGTTCAAACCAAAATATCAAACCAGAATAAAAGAAGCAAAAGTCAAGCTAAAATATATAAGCCAAAATCCAATGTTGCCAAAATACATTTAATTTATAGTAATTAAAATTAAATCCAGATCCAAATCCAAACCTGCAAGAACCGTACCAAATACTACATGTAAACCAAATAAGTAAATACATAAATTTAACTTTTACTTCTTTTATTCTGGTTTGATATTTTGGTTTGAACTTTTTGTTGTGGCTTTGGAATGTACTGGCTTCTTTAAGACTATGTCTTGGGCCAGTGCAGAAAAGCCATACTTTGTGCTAATGTGGTCAACACCCCCTGATGAAGCTGCCCATGTTGGTACTTTGTTCCATTTTCCTTTATTCTATTTTCTTTGAAATTTTAAAATATATACTGACATTTATTTAGCTGTTTAATATATTTCATATTTTCAATGTATTATTCTCCATCTAGTATTTGATTATCATTCTCAATTTGGATTTTGATTAATTTTATAAATAAATTATTATTCTCTCTTTGGTATTTTCAATGTATTATTCTCCATCTAGTATTTGATTATTATTCTCCATCTAATATTTGATTATTAATTTCATAAAAATGTACTATTAATTATATATATGTTTTATTTATGACTGAGTACGCCTTAATGCTTTTCTCATGATAATTTTCTTAAATAATACGCTAAATTCAAAATAAACCTGTCATAAATATTTCATCACAGAAAATTTTTTCTCATAAATGCTTGTTTGTAACTGTTTTAGGAGAAATTTTATTCCACTCTTTGTTTCCTCTCACAAACTGCTAATACAACTTTTAATAATTCCTACTAATTTGTTTTTGTTTTCAGTTATAAAGTTATTTCTTCACATGACATCAGTAACAGTTTTAACTTTGTTAGTATACACTGTACAAATGTGAAACTGCTTTAAATTAAATTAAGATTGTTTTATCTATTATTATTAGTAGCTTTAAATAATAATTTGAATAAGCAATAATTGAATAAAAATAATTAATTACTTTTGTTTATTAGATAATAAAGTGTGCAAAATATTTCCTGTGAAGTTTTTCATTTATAAAACTTGGAAAGTTTTTTGAATTTGTTTATTTTTAATTTGTCACCAATCATTTGGGAAAGTCTGACTTTTATTCTCTTTCAAATCAATAATTGTGCAACTAAAGAATTTTTTCCATCCAATTTCAGCCTATTGCTTTAAAATATATGAATTAACCATATTAATTGTTTTTATTCTTATATGTAATATTTTTATAGGCTTCCACAAATATACGAGGAATTTAGACATTCAATTCAAAATGCTGATTCTAGTAAAGATTTGAAATGGTGGTCAAATAATCATGGTGTTGGAATGGCAATGAATTGGCCAGTTTTTGAGGTAATGATTACTATTATATTTCTTTTCTAATTCTAAAACTCTTTCTAATTTTATTACAAAATTCTGGTTTATGTTGTAAGTAATTGTGTATAGTTTCAACATATAGTTAAACATAGTTCACTTACATTTTTATTTTTTTAAATCCTTACTATCATGTATAATTTTGAAAAATAAAATATTCATGTTAAACGTTTCATTGTTTTTAATAAAACTTGAAAATGTGATAAAATAAAAATTTTGTTGGTTTTAATAGTATAAATGTAATATTAATGAAATTTGAATGTAAGCATACATTACTAATATTTCATCAAATGAACAATTTCTCATAAAATTATGTTCCAACATACATACTTTTTATTACAGTTTATGCTATTTTTTATATATTTTATTGCTTTTTTCCTTTTATGTCCACTTAGAAATTTTAATATTTTAGAAAACTATTGGTGTAAATATGTATTATTTTTACTCATTTTTAGATGTGAAATAGGTATTATAAAAGAATTGAAAAAAATTATTAAATCTTTTAAAGAATAGAAATAATTATGATCATTCTGTTTACAAAGAAATGAAATATCTAAGCATGCTGTATTCTATTTGTTGAAAAGTTGCATGTTGTCAGCATGTATTATATAAATGTTTCCTTTGCATTGCTTACGCATGAGAATGTGCAATTTACATAATATTTGTGGCCACTGAATCATTGTGTATAATTTATTAAATTATAAAGTTTGCATTGAATTTTATTCTTGATATATTAATAATCTCAATTTCTGATAAAGCAATTTGAATTTTTTTTTCAGTTTGTTTTATTGTTTGATATTGAATTTAAAATTATAGAATACACTTCAAAAATACTATTAATAAATGTACACTGCTCAAAACAATTAAAGGATATTGTAAGTTTTACATAAAATAAAGATATAAACAAAATTTTTTTGATGAAAATGGAAGAAGAGAATCACAAATGAAAATTTTTCTGATTTTCAAATTGTGGAGTATGCTAATTTTGAGTTCGACGTCAAAAATGTCACTTCAGCGGCAGTGAATGAAATTTGACTTTCCACTGAATAAAAGACAATGAATACAAGTATGATCGGTATTCAGTGACTGCTTTGTTTCAATGAGTACGATGTCTCAGCGAACTCATTTAACCGATTCAGAAGCTTGGAGAGTTGTTGGTAGGTTAGAAGGGGGCCAAACTCAAGCCGGAGAAGCGCTAGCCAATGGAGTGTTACAAAGTGTGATTTCCAGGATCTGGAACCCTTTTATGGAGAGTGGAAGTGCAGGCCGAAGACCAGGGCAAGGTCGTAGACCGGCAACAACGCCCAATGAAGATCATTATTTAAGTGTTAACGGCTCGGAGACATGGAAATATGAATGCTACTCTTCTCCAACAACACCTTCACTCGGCTACTGACACCACGATTTCAACTCAGACTGTCCGAAACCGGTTCCAACGTGTAGGTCTGTATGCTCGCCGACCGAAGGCATGTGTTAAACTAACATCAAGGCATCGTCGCGACCGCAGGGAGTGGGCAACAGAGCATGTGAACTGGAGGAGAAATGAATGGAGCAATGTTCTTTTTTTCCGACGAGTCCCGTTTTCTGTTCATCCTGATAATAGGCATATTTTCATCTGGAGGGACCTTGGCAGTAGGAATAATCCAGCGTTCGTGCACGAAAGAGTCAGATTTGGCGGTGGCGGAGTGTTGGTGTATGGTGGCATCTCCATTGACGGGTGCACAGACCTCTATATCATTCGAGATGGACCTCTGACTGGTCGCCGATACAGGGATGAGATCCTCAGACCTATTGTAGTTCCTTACGCTCAGCAATCGGAGAGGACTACATTTTAATGGACGATAACTGCAGGCCAAATCGTGCTAACCTGCTGGAGGATTTCCTTTTCAAGGAAGGAATTGTACGAATGGAATGGCCAGCGTGTTCTCCAAGCATGAATCCAATAGAGCACGTTTGGGACGCTCTAGGAAGACGAGTTGCTGGCCACCAATCACCCCTACAAACTCTCCAAGAATTGGAAAGAGCTCTTCTGGAAGAGTGGGACAGAATACCCCAACTCGTGATTAATAGTCTCATTGACTGCATGCCTCAAAGGTGTTCAACGTTGCTGGCCATCCGTGGAAACCATACCCCCTACTGAAAATGAATTCCTTTGAAGACAACACCTTTTCTTATTCTTTTTTTCTCATATGCACAAATTGTGTTTTTTTCCTTTTGTACACAAATGTGCAATAAAATGCATTTTTTTCTGCCAAACATGTGAAATTAATTCTCATATAACCTACTACGTCTGTTGACCACGTATCAATCAGCTAAAAAGTTTCCCAGCCACAAGATCCACTTAAAACCGCAATATCCTTTAATTGTTTTGAGCAGTGTATAATAAAAATAAGAATTTTTCAGGTATGTTTTTATTTAAATACCAAAAAATGTGATGAAATTAATGTTTTATCTGATTTTGAAAAATACATATTTTACAAAAAGTTCTATCATCATAAACTTTACCATTTAGAAATTTTATTAAATTATTCGAAATCATTTGGAGAAATATTCCTACTTAATCTTTTTCATCTAAACTGAAATTTACCTAAATTTCCTTCTTGTTTCTACCATTATTTTCAAACACCATATGAAACTTCATGCATTTTTGAAATTAAGTATCAACTTTTTTACTTTAATAGGTAAAAATAAAAGTAAAGCTTGAAAAGTTTTCATGGTTCATTAAATTTCATTAATGTTTTGATTTTGTCTTCAATTTTAGTAATATTAGTTTACTAAACATTTTATTATACAAATAGTTTTATTAACAACATTGTAAAAATAATGAGCTTAAATATTTGAATTAATAAAGCCCATACAATATGTAATTTTAACAGTTTTATAAAGAAAATCTGCTTATTTGTTTCTCCTGTTAGTTTATAGAATTTTCCAGCTATTTAAGAGATAGTTTCTTTTCAAAAATAATTCTTAATTTATTTTAGTAATTTTTAATTTAAATTAAGCTTATTTTTCAAAATTTAAGTTTTTTGTTCAAATTTTAAATAACAAGATTTAGTTTTTGTGTGTATTTTCTTTCAGTATAAACTTTAATAAATAGTTTGCTACATAATAATGTAATAGTAGAATATGTGAAAATAAATGAAATAATAGAATCAAATGTGTTTATCCCTATAGTCAACCAAACAATCAATTGAATGATTAACACTCTGGCTTTCTGTTCAACAATTTTTAGATTTGATTTTCATATTGGAGATAAATGTTTGTAATAAATTGAAGTCCATTTTAAACTGAAAGTCCCTATGAATTATCACAATGTGCAAAAAAGTGATCAAAGAATAATAAACCACAGCATCATTCTCAGAGTTTTGATGAAATTCCCAGGAATATGGGGAGTTTCAGTTTTTTCTTTTTTTACTTTGAGCAAGAAAAGAATTTTTACTTTTTTGTGCATTCCACTTCTTGACATAGCCAAATGATATGTAATAATAAGGAATATTAATTTATAAATTATATAGATTTATAAATTAGATTATATGAATTATATAAATTTAGAAATAAAAAAAACCTAGAATTCGAATTATAAGTTTTTTGCATTAAAAATTATTTTTGTAAAAACTGTTTTTGATCAAAATTTATACTATTCAAGCTATGAAATTTATACTATTCAAACTATTCAAGCTATATTTCATTAATTACAATTTTCCAACTGTACCATTATGGTAAAATTGCTTTGATTGAAGTGGAGAGCTCCCAGTGCGATCCTTATCAATTATGAATAATGATTGATCAATGTTGCAAATCTTTCTTCACTGCATGTCTATCAGTGCAAATGAATGGGAGTTTTGTCAATTCAAATCTCTTTGGATTATGTAGGAAAAATCATCCCTCATCCTTAATGGCTATCTCCTATGGATGTTAAAAAATTTTATTTTTAGATTCTGTATTATCTATTATAATATCAAAGTAATCTATATAAAAATAATTTTTTTCGACATCAGATTTTTCACAATAAATTACTTACTGGATAAATTGATTTTCAAAGATTGTATTCCTTTTAAGAAATTTAACTCTTTCATTTTCTGAAAAATCTGAAGGTATTTAGATTAAATTTTGAGTTAATTTCTTACAAAAATAAATTCTAAAAATGTTTTTCATTCAATTTGTAGTAAGGAAAACGTGTTGTGATATTAAATACTTCTGAAAAATACGCATCATATAAAGAAATTTTTAAGATACTTTTCATGATAATTGTTAAATGAGGAATATCAGAATAAAAATGTTTCAATAAATGTGAAGAGTTTAAAATTAATATTTATGTTAAAAAACTCAAAATTTTCATAATTTAATATAATTATGCAAATCATGTACTGAATTTTCCTGCATATTATCTGCAAAAATTTTTTTTTTTTTTTTTTTTTTATTTAGTAAAAATTAAAATGTCACATAATCTACAGCAAATGTTTTGGCAAATATATACTGCTGATTATGTGAGTGTCACATAGAATAAAAAAATATGCAGCAAATGATTAAAAATATAATAAATTGTACAAAAAAAACGCTTATTATGAAAAAAATCTGTTTGAATCCACCTCATCGCAAAGTACAATAAACTGAGATGAAAGCTCAATCTGCAATCATGAGCAATAATTCTGAGAAGATAATAAAATTTGTCTATTTTAAATTTTTAATAATTGTCCTAGCAAAGTTAGAAATATATTTTTTTAAAAATAGGAGTTCTTTCATTAATAAGTAAATGAGAGAAATGAATTTTTTTTTTGAATTACACATTGGATACATTTTTACCGTGTATGTTTTTTTCTTAATATTACTTTAACAAGCTTGTTTTCTGTTTACCTTCTCCATAGCTTTTAGTTTAAAATCTGCTGTGTAACTTAAAAGTTTTTGCTTCTACATGGTATTCAAACTTGAAAATTTTCAGAATGAAACTGTTTGTTATTTCACATTTTTACATTCCCACATTAGCAGAGAAGCACAAAGTGTGCTGCAATACAATGTTTTAAATATTGTAGAAATCTAAAAAGTTTACTTTTGATAGTTGGCGGATTAAAATGAGTGATGAAAAATAAGTAGTAACTTTTACTGTACTGGAGATTTATTACACTTCAATAAATACTTATACATAACAGCACCACCACAATCCAACATATACCAATGAATGCTTACAAACTTAAAAATTTTATACTAAGTAAGCATGTGCCTAGTAAAGCTGTTAGGCACAAGTTATCTATCAAGAACAAATTATCATCGATATTCAACAAATACTTGTCTACAGTCACAACCTAAAATATACAGCTTAAGCACTTCCAATAATTAGTTTATTAGCCAAATCTAAAACTCCAAAAATTGTTTATTAGCCAAATCTGAAACCTGGTAGGTAAATATTTCTGGAAAACAGCAACTTAATGGCTAAAGTATTGGACTTTATGAAAGACTGACAAAATGCAAGTTTTGCCGAAAGCAGATGAAGAAAATTCAAACTTTCTCCTGTGTGACTAAAAATGCGGTTAACATAAATTTAAGTCAAAGTTTTATTTTTTACATAGCAGTCTCTAAATAATTTCTGTGTAACCTCTAAAATTATTTCTACTATCGAGATTGTTGAACAAATGGATGTTGACTTTGCAAGAATAATTTTTTAAAGTAAATATGAAAAGTAATGTAAACTTAAGGAAATACTTAATATGGCCAAATAGAAATATCTTGGTTGAAATCAAAATATAAAGTGACAATAGTGAGTAGCAGTTTTAATATTTCTCAAAAAAAATGAATTCATTCTTGAAAGTAATTGGCCAAAGCTGATTATGCAGGAAATAAGTCAACCTAGTCATGGTTTGTTATTTATGTTCTGTTATTTATGTCCTATGATCTGTTATTTATTTTATGAAATATAAATTGCATTTTTTTCAAAACTTCAATGTAAGCTTTCTTGATGGAGAATATTTTTTATCTGATTATCTTCTGTGGCATATAATGTGCTCAATGAAATTTGAAACTTTTTAACACATAATCCACAAATCATATATAGGAAAATATGGTAATTTGTTTCTGGCAAAGGAAAATTTGCTTGCAACTTATTTATTGCAATAAATATATTGATGTCAAAATAAAACCATGAGAGTTTAAATGTGAAATGAATAAATGTCTGCACTTATATTTTCTCCTGTGAAATTTTGTTGTTCTTAAGTAGAAATTTTAAATCTTTAATATGAATGTAATGTTTTCCTAAATATTTTGCATAATAAACTAATAAAATGTATTGTTTTCTTTTCTGTGCTTGCTTTTGCTATGATGCATCTTGTAGGATTATTCAGAAGAATTTCGTGACATTGTAGGAAAAAACAAGAAAGCTCCTTTTCCAGAGAGTGGCATTATGCTTGTCAATCAACACAGAATTGGTGAAGATTTACCTGTAATTTGAATATTTTTACTTAAGTATCTGCTATGCTTATCTTCTATGTCATTGCTTAGCTGGAACTCTTGCTTTTAGCTCTTAGTATTCTGTGTATTTGTCTGCTGTGGGTACAATTAATGAGACATGTTATTATGTATTTCATTTGGATGTTGGTGGTGATGGTTTATTTTAAGCAAATTTGATATTTGTTTTGATTTTAAAAATCTTTTCATTCTGAAATATATTTGTTATAATTTTAAATTACATTATAAATTGTGTGTGAAACAAAATTAATATTTATTGCATAAAAATTTTCTTCTAAGATTACCATAATTATGGCAAAAGTTTCTTGTTTAAAATAATCTGACAAATGTTCACTTTTTAATTAGGATTTTCCAAAGATCTTAATTCTATACAGGATAAATAATAAAAACTTGCAGTTTTATATAGCATATAAGAAAACAAAATAATTATAATTTTTGATTATTAAATTTATTATAATAAGCTGTGATCAATATATATATTAAAAAAGATCATTACCAAAAATAGTGAAAACATTGTATGATGCTAAATAAAAAAAGAATGCAATAATTTGTATCAAACATGGAAAGATTATTTTAAGAACTTGTTTTAATTCTTAATTAGTATGCTACATTTAATTTATGTATATATTTGTTTGTGTATTTATATACATGCACACAAGTATCATATTTATGTCTGTGTAATTATTCTTTAGTAATGAATTATTTATTTTTTCAAATTTCTTTATTTATCATTTCAGGAATATAATCCTGATTTTCATAATGTTTCAAAGAAAGAAAAGAAAAATGACTCTGGAATAACATTGACAAATGTCCATAATAACTCTACTAAGAATGGTAATAAAGAAAAAAATATGTCAAATAGGAATTCTGGAATTAATACGTAAGTAACATTATTTCTCTTATTAATTGAACTATATATTCAACTAATTATTTAAAATTGGAATTGTGAATAAAGATGGGATCATTCCATTTTACTTGTATTTTTATTTCAAGCAATGAAATGTTTCAAATTTTGCTTATGTATATAATGCACTTATGTGGCAAGTAAAAGGCTACAAAGGAATACCAAAAGTTATATATCATCAGATTAACTTTTTATTAAATAAAAGAAACTTGGAAGGTTTCTAAAATTGGTACAGTATATTTTTTGATTGTTTTAAAGATATTCCACCTGAAAAAACTTTGAAACTGAAGCTTTCATTCTTATTAGCCTTAGTGTGCTAAAAATAACCATTGAGCAATGAATCAACCCATATTATTTTTTTAAAAAATGACTTTGTGATTTGAATATTAGAATTTTAAGATATAACATGTTGCTTTATAGGTGTATCTACATTTGTAGGGTAATTGATGGATAGTATTTTTATTATAATCTGTCATAATTCATTTTGTAATTACTTCTTAACTGTAGATTTAATATATGATCGATTTTACTTTTCACTTGCAGTTGCAGTGCAGTATGTATATTAATGAGGAAATTGTTATTCATTTTATAGTAATTAGTGAACAATTTAATTTTTTTAAATATCAATCTTTTTTACATCTGACGATTTTTATTTTTCATTTTTAATATTATCAACTGTTGTACTAAGCAAACAGGACTGATCCCTGTATTGGATGTGCTAACACAACTTTTAATTTCTATCTTAACTTATGTATATCCATTATGTCAGCAGTTGTGGATCTTATGAAAGAGCAGCAGAACCTGTAGGAGGTTCCATTAAATAAAAAAAAAATATTGTTTATAATAAAAAAATTTTTTAATTTTTTTTATTATGAACACAAGTTTATTATAGATTGATTAAGGTAGAAAAAGAAGGAAATAAATAGATCCAAAATATAAAAGTTCAAGGGATTATATTTGTTTCTAAAAATTTTTTTCAATTATTTCTAACTATCATAAAATATGCTAATTATTTTTATTTGATTGCCAATCACTTCTGCAAATCTTACCTTGATATTGGCTGATCTGTCAGTTGAATTGTCACTCTGGATTTTGATCCAATATTTCATGAGTTTGAACTATATCTCTGGTTTAGATGTTTGCCTAATTGTTAATATCTACTTTAAGCCATATTTCCAGTCTAAATTTCTCTTGTCTACTAAAAATGACCTTAGATAAACAAACCAACAACTTATTCTATTAATACTAATTTAAGTATATTTTTTACTTAATTTAATTACATTTTTTGTCAGCAAGAATATATATGGATTTTTCTAAGTTGTGTGTGTGTTTCATATACATTTTCTTATGTTATAAAATTGTGCAGTACTGTATGATTGAATTTCCTTATATGAGTAACATTGAATGTATGCCTGTAGAAATATTTTCTTGAGAAACATGAGGATTCTTAATATTTTATTCATGTTTATATGGTTTTCATTACATAAGCATGTTTCTTTCAATTCTGCATTGCTTCCCTTTGGCAATAAACAATTCTCTGTTGCTTTTATAGCTGAACACAATTGTTGACAATTGCTAAAATTTTGCGATTTTTAAAGTATATCAATATTTTGTTTTGTAATTTATTTTCTGAGATTTTATATTTCTAATACCATCACAAGTTTTTAGTAAAAATTAAATCAATAATTGTACAATTAAATCAAATGATTTTCTGAAACAAATGTATTGCATGTGAATTTTTGTTTTTGAAGATATATGCATTCTCATTGAAAAATCTTTATCTAAAATGGAAACAATGTTACATTTAAATCATCATAGAACATTTTATGTTTGCTGGGTATCAAAATTTAACGTGAAATCGATTTTATTTAATCATTTTGAGTTATTTTAGTTTCTTGATCTGATTTAGCTTCTGTTCATTACTTCTGAAGACAAAAATGCTATTAGTGCAAATATATTCTGTGATGAAACTAAGATTGATGGCCCTCATCTATAATTTTCTGGACTATATATATTTCCATTTGGAATAGAAACTTTAAAGAATCAAATCTATACAATTCATTTTATTAAACACATCGTATTTTACTTTATTATGTTTTATGGAACTACTTTAATTTTTTATTTATCTTTCTCTATTAATTTTTTATGGAGATAACTGAAGTATTGTTTTAGTTAAAAAAATCATCAAAAGTCCTTGAATTTAATTTTTGTTAGTGTATAGTATAAATTTAGTGAAATTCACCATCATAGTGCCAACATTTCAACATTATTCTTTGTTGATTTCCTAAGTGCAATTAAATTTGTATGTTTTCTTTTTTTTTTTTCTTTTTGACTGTATTTTTAAAAGTTACACAAAAAATCAGTGATAAATGAGTAATGTCATTTTTTCTGTGCTCTTATTATTTGTATAAAAGTTTTTTTTTTATCTTTCTCATTATCAATGCAGAAAAATAATTACTTTTACAGATTTATTTTTTGTAACTTTTTTACATGAATATCCTTTTATCCAAAATTTTAATCATAGAAATGGTAGAGAAGATTCAAATCCATTTGATGATGATCAGGAAGATTGGGAAGACGGTTGCCATGATGCTTTAATTGATAATGGAGAACCTGGTGTGCCTGTCAAAGCTCTATATGACTATGAAGGTGCTGAAGCAGATGAATTGTCATTCAAAGCAGGTAATGTTATTTAAATACTCTCAGAGTGATGGAAATGAAATTGTAGTTAGATAACATTTGTTTTCTGCTGCCTGCTAGAAATAGATATTTTTCAAATGTTTTAAACAGTTCTATTTTCCATCTGATCTATAAACAACATACTTATAAAAGAGTGAGTACAATGTATTTGTGACATTTTCTTAGAAACAGAATTAAAATCTTAATTTAATGCACGTATAATAACCAGTATTTTATCATGTTAAAGTTTTATAATTCTCGAGTACTTAAGATGATGAAACTTAAAAATGGATGAAACTTTTGAATGTTTATAAAGAACAGTACAATTATTTACCGCTATTTGTCTGCTAAATTTAAGTTAGTGTCATTAAAAAACAGGCCAGGCACATCTTCAGCAGAAAGAAACATTTTGTATCTAATATGTTGTAGGAGCAACTTAGGCAATTAAAACCACTTGAATTTTGTTTGTGATGTTTAAGCTGAGAAGTTGGGCAGGCCATGGAAGGTGTGCAGTTGAGTTTTTATGTTTGCAAAACCATGAATGGACAGTTTAACTGTGGTGGCTTGCAGATGGTGCAGTCTTCTGAAGGAAGCAATATCTGCAGTATGTAATGCTGTTCGTCAGAGTGACACTGTCTGTATTAATAACTTGTCTTTATAAAGTATACAGGGGACTTGTTCTAAAACCTGTGTGTGAGATGAAACCTCAAATTCCCAACTGTTGTTATATGAAGCATCACAATTACCTTGATGTTTCATTTTAAGAAAGAGTTAATCAGAATTATTTGCTTTAACTACAGTCACATCTCTGTCTCAAATATTTTGCAATTTACCTCATACTGCATTAATCAATATTGATTCTGTAAATATTCATTCAGCTCTCCAGCCATTTTATCTGATATGGTCTTCTTTTTGGTGATCACAATCTTCCTTAATGCTCTCTTGCAGTGAGTTTGGTTTTCTTTCTACAACTCTATGCCTCACAGATACTACCTTGTCATGATATCTATATGCTGTCATGGCCTTCGATATATAGTACCTATTGATTGATTCTCCAGCAGTTGTGCTACTCGGCTATTGATACTCAGACCATATAGGCTCCCACTATTCGCCTTCTTTGTAACTCTGATGTATCTCTTTAGCTTTATCCGAAATAAAATCAAACAATGATGTGCATTACACTCATACATATCCTTGAGACTAATCAACATATTAAAAGCTAATTGATACATATTTAATTTAGTCCTTTACAATCACTTAGTGTAGTCAATATTTTTAGTGAGGTTGTTCCATTATTTTGGACAACCTCTGTGTGCATGTTTTAGAAACTTTTTTTTGTAAGCAGTCATTATTATTAGTTTAAGGGAATCAATCATATAGCATATAGTTTTAAAAGTATTTAATGTTCAGAAAGCATTTCAGAAAGCATTCAATTATCAGTTACTATCCAAAAAAAAAAAAAAAAAAATGGTGTGAGAGAAACATGACATTTTTAACTTTGAGGTGATATAGTTCTCACAGTTAATAATAACAGTTAGCACTTTTAAATATCATAAAATTAATAAATATGCTATTAAAAGATTAAAGTCATTATGTACATGGGAGTATGCATATTTGAATAGAAATTACGCAGAGCAAGTAATTAAAACAAGACAAGTATAAGCTTAAAAAGGTACTGCTATTTTAAAAGTGTCTGTGCTATACTGCTGTGATATGCATTTTTAATATCCTTTGCATATTTATCCATTTTTAAAAACATACCTAGTATTTTATTTTTAAAATTACAGTCTTCACATAAATTCTGAATTCAAAAATTGAATTTAAATGTATTATATAATTTTAATTTGAATGTTAAAATATCAATAATCATAAGGATTTTTTTACTCGAGCTTATAAGATAAGAAAAGTCAAAATGTATATAAAAAAATTTTTATGAATAATATGTTTTTAAAAATATATAAATATCAAAGTTTAAAATATGCTTTGCTAAATAAAAAAATTATACATTGTTATTTATTTTAGACAAAAAGATTGCAGAATAAATCTGTAAAATTGACTCACTGTAAATAATTACATTAATTCTGATTTCATTTTATTATTTTAGGCGAAGTTTTTGAAAAGTTGGAAGATGAAGATGAGCAAGGCTGGTGCAAAGGACGCAAAGATGGGCGTGTTGGACTATATCCAGCAAATTATGTTGAGCTTGCTTAGCAATTAAAAGGCAACATTCCATTCTTTCTTGCTGTAGAAGATTTCACTCATTTTGTTAAAAGCTGAATCATCTCTTTTAATGGATGTGCCATCATGATTGAATGCCTCATACATAAAAACCTTTCCGTATGGGAATATTTATATTCATTTCAATGAAACAAAGGAATGAGGAATATTTCAGAAGATCTGATTTTCTACTATGATTCTCAAAACTTAGGGTTAATTTATAAAAGGTTTTTAAATGATGCATTTTTAAAAATATCAATATACATATCTTTCGTTGGTCATGTTAATCTCTATTATATGTTTCTTAAAGATTTGTTTTTATTAAAACTGGATGAAGAAAAAGTTATACTGTACGATACTTTTAAATATTATAAATATGTGATGAATATTTTATAATTAACTTTATATAGATGTTCTGTAAATATATGTGCAAACGTGCAGCTTGCTGTTTGTCTGAAAATTTATTTGAAAATCAAATTTTAGTTTGAGAAAATTATATTTTTTGTTTTTAATTAATATTATAAAATTTAATATTTTTAAGATAACATTTTTTAGGATATTCTGTGAATAATTGATTTCTAAATTAGCTTTTTAAAATAATAAATGTTAATTATTACATAGAATATATTGTTGAATATTAGTTTTTATTTTGGTTTTATTAAAATTTTATGTTTTCTTTTTGATGTATATTTTAATGAATCTGTGATTAAAAGCATTTATATATATTTTAAGATTCAATTTCGTCAAATTATTTATCCAGGTTAATTTAAGAAAACTTTTGATTAAGATAAAATCACACACATTTGGATTTATAATTTTATCTTCGATTTGGGTGATAAACTCTTGGTTTTGATTTATTAATTCAAGTTTTTTAAAAATTTACTTTGAGATGAATTTATTAATTTCTACAAATGAATATTAAATTATGTGGATTATTAATAACGAAACATTTATGTGATTTAAATTCAGAATTTTGTCAGTAAAATTTGATTGTATTAATTTTTTAAAAAATATTTTACATTTTCAGAAAGGTTTTATTCTGTTTTAAATAAAAAAAGACAAAAGAACTGTACAATAATTAGAAATACTTCATTACTTTCATTTCATGAAACTTTTTATAACTCAGGTTTTCTTCATAAAAATTAAACTATTTGTGAAATTTTTTTTATATTTATATGTTTCATAAATCAAGCATTTGTTTTGACATTGTTGCAAAGATTAAAATTTTTGTTTATGTATTTAATCACTACATTCTCTTATATTGTTAAAAAATTTAATTTTGGAATGCTATTGATCCTGTTGAGTATTTTGTTAAGTATCATTTCTAAGTATTTAAATCCATTATTATGTATTTGATTTCATTTTAGTATTTTTTAAGCTTTGATTCGTCCTCATATTCAAAATTATATTGCAGATTGTCATTGCTAATGATACTTAAAAAATTTGAACTCTAAGTTAAATACAATCTTATAATTGTTAAAGCTTTATTTTACTCAAGTTATTGTCAAATTTTTAATTATTAATGTGCATGTAACCTATATTCATCACCATTAAATTTTAAAAACATTTTGGGGAATTAATTATTGTAAAAAAAATTTCAACTTTATTTACTGCTATAACATTTTGTTAAATCAACTGTTATATTATGAAATAAATGCAATCATAAATTATAACAAAACACATTAATAATATATAAATAATGCACCCTTTTATATTGATGATCTTTTCACCAATATCATTTGTGAAAATTTGTTTTGATAGTCTTATAAAAAGAATATATAAATGTTTTCTTTTCAAGTCATCCAGATCTTATTTTGAGTGTTAGATGAAATTTGTGAACATTGTTCCATACATAAAGGAAACGTTTGAAGGGAAAAGAATGTAGTATTCGAATTATAAATATTTCATTCTATTCCACCCAGATTTGCCTGAATGGTGCATTCATTGCCAAGCATTTTCAAAAATAATGCTTTATTAAATCTGTCAGTTTACTCTGAAGTACCAATTTGTGCTTGTTATGTTCTAAAACGACATTTTAACAAGTTTTTAATAAATAATTGCTATTGGTAATTTTTTATTCAGATTGTATAACTAAATATTAAATAAAAGGCTAATAGCCCAAATTTCTCTATCATTAACATTCAGACCATCTAAGTACATAAACACATTTATTACTATAAGAAATAGTTCAGTGCTTTAGCTTGTTGATTTATACCTGCTTTAGTTTGCTTTCTTTTAACTACTGTTTAAATCTGCTATTGATTTTGTTATTTAATATTAAAGTAAAACATTATTTAATTTTAATATTTCTTTTTTCCAATACTTTTTCATCCTTATCATAGGAAATTATTGCTATAAGGCTGAGTTATTGATTAGAAACTTCTTATATGGGGAGCAATTCTTTTTAGATGTTAAGAATTTCTCATTCACATACAACTATATATTAATAATTTAAACTTGAAGGTTAAATAACAATTCAGTCGTGAAGTTAGAGCATTCAGTATTTAATTTTATTGAAGTCAAATCTTTTTGACTTAGTTACTTAAAATTAATTACAAAAAGTTTTTATTATAAAATTTATGAAAGCTAATGGTTTTGGTAACTATTTTTTTTTCTTTTTTTTTCTCTCATTCCAAAAATGAAACATATTTAACAAGAAATACGTTTTACTTTTTGTATTCTTAGATGCAATTCCTCTTGTATTTTTTCCCTCTTATGAAAGTTTAATCCATTGGTGATAGTTGAATCCATCCAATTTTTATAAATGTTTAAATTTTAGCTTGCAAAGATACTCTGGAATAACTTATAATCGATATAATTAATACTTGATATGATTATTATGGAAAGAGTTCTGTTGAATGTTTTCTCTATTAGAAAATACTTTAAATCTATTGTTAATGCAAAATATTATCTAGTGAGTTCTTTAATGAGAATAGGTGTGATATTTATGTAAATATTTTTTTAGTTTATTATAGAAATTTAATTTATAATTTGTTATTTCACAATGTCAGTTTCTTAGCTAGTAACATTTCCTCTATGGAACACTACTCTAGGGAAAGAGACTTGTTTTAAATTTATCCAAATATGGTAATTCATGCATGCCATTGTAAAATATAGTTCAAACTTCTTGGTTGATTATTAAAGCTGCATTAAATTTTCCTTCTAATAATGAGATCTATTTAATAGAGTTATGAGTGAGAAATTACAAAATATAATACTTATGTATGTAATAAATTATCCTAGTCATTCATTTAAGTGCAATCTCTTATTATAAATAATTATTTTTCAATAACTTGCAAAAATTTTAAAAATAATAGAAATTTGGTGCTTAAATTCATGTGTACTTCTTCTGAAGAGAGTATGTGTGTATTAGTTTTTCAATCATGTAAATCTTTTAAATATTTTATTTATAAATATTTTTTCAATATTTTAAACATTTTATTTATAAATATGGTGATGTTAGGCCATTTTTGTTGTGTTGAAATAATTCCATTTTATGAAAATAGTCATGGACCTTAGAGAGCGTTTTTAATTTTGTGGGGAATTGTTTTGAGTTTAAAAGTATAAAGAACTTTAACTAGATTTTTTTTGTAAAAATAATATCGAAACATTTAATTGTTATGTATTGTTTTGATATTATAAAAAGATTGACATATATTTTGAATTTTATTTACAGTATCTAGTTTTGTTTTTCTAATGCAGTTGTTCAAATTTTCACTTTTCTCATTTTTTCAGAATCAATATATTCATAGTGTATTTTTATCTGTTATTAAGATCATTCTTTTTATCTTGTTGAGTTATACATTTTTCTATATACAGTGACGGCAAAAAGTATTGGTACATTTAATTTTTTGCAAATTTTGAATTTATTAAATAAAATAATTCATTTAATTTAGAATAAACAAAATGCTTATGATTAACTGAAACAATGTGTACTTCACAAAATTTTTTAATTTTAAATACTGTATATAAATATAAAAAAATACATAAATCTACTTGGAAAAAAGTATTGGCACATTTTCATCATTTGACATTAAACAACGTTTAATTTAAATGTAATACTTGGTAAAAAGTCCATTTGCATCAATAATGGCTTGGAGTCGCCTGGGCATTGAGTGAACCAAGTTTTGGATCAAGTCTAATCTTATTTTGTCCCATTCTTCAGCCAAAAGTTGTTTCAAATGATTCCTTCCTGTAATGTGGTGTTTTCTCACCATCACATCTAGAGAATGCCATAAATTTTCAATTATATTTATATCTGGTGATTGGGGAGGAGTGTGAAGCTGTTTTGGGTCGTTGCCCTGCTGAAACATATAGTCACTTTGAAGTCCCATTTTTGTAACACTTGCTTTCAGATTATCACACAAAATGTTCACGAACCCTTCTGCATTCAAATTGCCTTCAATAAAAACAAGGTTTCCAACACCATTATATGAAACACAGCCCCATACCATAACATGCCCACCTCTGTGCTTACATTAACAATCACATTTTTCTTCTTTAACTCTTCGTTTTTTCTTCGCCAAATTGTCCTTTTACCATCAGAACCAAACACATTAAACTTACTTTCGTCCGTGAAAACAGCAGTTTTCCAAAAATTAAGAGATTTGTTTATGTATTCTTTGGCAAAAACGAGGCGTTTCTTACGATTTACTTCACTCATAAAAGGTTTTTTTCTTGGTGTGTTCTGCCATGTAGACCAAGCGAGTGCAGTACATTTCTTATTGTTCTTTCAGAGACCTGTACTCCAGAAACTGACTCAACCATATTAGCCAAATTTCTCGTGCTGGCATAATTATTTTTTTTTTTACTTCTTTCATAGCTTTTCTCACCATTCTAGCATTTAGCTTCTTTGGTCGTCCTGTGCGCTTTTGGTTTTCAACCGTACCTCGTTCTTCATATTTTTTACACACATTTCTCACTGAGGAAAAACTTAAATTTAAATAAGCAGCAATTTCACGATATGTTTTTTCTTGATTTCGCAGCAAAATTATCTTTTCACGTGTGCCTATGCTAAGTTCTTTTGTTTTAGGCATAATAGTTAATTTAAATATTTATATAAATTTATACACTTAGAAACTTTGGCTATAATTTACACTAGTGTAAATTGTAGACTAAACAGTGAAACAAAACTAACTACAAAATTTAGAGAATACTTGTGCCAATACTTTTTTCCACTTGACTTATTTAAACAATTTATTTTAAAATGAAATTTGTAGTTAAACAAAACTTTTATAAAACACATTTATATCAATGTAAATTTCTTTTTTGGTTGTGAAAAAATTATCAAAATTGTATGATTTTCTTAAGAGTTAACGTTAAAAAACTTATTGTGCCAATACTTTTTACCGCCACTGTAATTCCTATTGGATTTTATATTTTTTATTATTGGCGGATATGGCATAGAACTATTTTATTTGCACATATATATTTCTTGATTCAATCACAGGAAACAATCATTAAAAGCTGCAATCTGAAAATCTTTGTTTATATTGTTCTATAATTTGATGAATAAATCTTCAAGACCAATGCATATGATCATGAAGAATTCTTCTTCATTTTAAAAGTCATTTTATAACCTAAAAAATTTAATGAATTTTTTTGAGAAATGACAGTTAGGATAAAATTTAGTTTGATTTAAAATGATTAGTATATATTATCAAACTTTTCTTCTGTTTATTAATTCAAGTCATCAATTTTATTTTGCATTAAAATTTGTGGATATTTAAAACCAATTGCTATGATCTTATTTATATTTCCTTAAATGTTCTTATTTAATCATAGGAAAAAATTATAATTTAGGTAAAATAATGAATTTATCATAATGCTCATTCTCAGTATTTTGTTACTTTAAAAATTTGTCAAATAAAGAATGTAATTTGTTCTACATATTAAAAAATATAGTGCAAATTTTATTAGAAATTTTAAAATATCTGTGCAATATTTAATTTGTTCATCTGTATTGGAATAAATTGTAAAGCATATTTATCAATAATTATTTCTATAGAGTCAAATATTTCTTGATTTAAAAAGGAATTTTAATTGAAATATTTTAATTAATTGATATATTATGATAGTTGAAAAGAAATACATGTAAATAGGTAAATGAATATATTTATATACACATATATATAGCCACTATCTGAAAGAATTAGGACATTAAAAGCTATCTATTGAAATGTGTTTTGTGTGAATTTTTCATTTATGTTGAAATAATAAATTAATTTTAATATTGCTAACCCACTCTATAAAAGTGAAAATGTAGCTGAATGCAGAAATTGTATTACTATATTAAATGCAGCTGATAATTTATATGTATTTGTAATAAATTTATGTATTTTTGCTTGTTTAGAATTCGAGCTTATTTTTTATATAGGTCTTCCAAGCTAATGGTTGTATCAGGGGAAATGAGCAACTGTTTTTATAGTCTTATAATTGAAAAATTGGGTGTCAATGAAATTCTGTCTCCTTTCAGAAAAGGAATTTATTTTACTAGTTTTTAGCACATCCCTAAGTTTTAAGACATCTGCCATGAAATCTTTTTCCAGCTATCTAATCACTGACAGACTTAAGAGAATGAAATTTACGTTATTTGTAGCAAATTGAATTAGTTTGTATTGTCTTTTGGAATGAATATTATTTCATTTACTATGTTGTACACAATCATGCATACAAAAGTTTTCCACTGTTGGTAAAACGTTGCCTTTTACTTGATATATTGCATGTTATTGTGACTGCTTAATGTAAAAATAAATTTACATATGCTAGGAAAATTCTTGAATTGAAACATTTTTGAGAATAGCTGGAATTCTTAAATGAAGTCTCTCTGAATATACAACATAATAAAAGAATGTTTTAATTGTGATGATATATAATAAAGGGACTATGTTACACATGAAATATAATAAATTGTTTGTAATATTACAATTATGTATTATAAAATATGAATACACACCAATGCCTCTATAATAGTCGCAGTAAAAACGCTGATTTAGTTATATATTCTTAATTTTAATGATCTAGAAGTATCAAAATTACACTACTTCCCAAAGTAGCATTTAAAAAAAGCTTCAAACATTTTATTATATCAAAATTCTATAATTCACAAAATACTTATAACCAGATATCTAATTTATATTTCGTTTAGTTCCGAAAGAAAATATTTCATAGTTGTTTCCTTTTTGATACTCATTAATTTACGAAATAATTTAATGTTTCCAGTTATTTTTTGTAAGAGATTATTGATTTTTTTGTTTTCAAAAGTAACAAATTATTTATCATACATCAGATGTAGAAATTAAATTAAGATTGATGCACATTTCATAAAATTTAATTGAATGAAATTATAATTTACTTTTTAAATTATAAATTACTTTTTGTTTTCAGTCATAATTATATATTTGCAATAAAAAAGTGTTGAAATCAGGAATTTTACTTTTATTTTAAAATTACTGTAAGATTTATCCTTTTGTGGAACAAATAATAAGGTGCTGAATAAGTTTTATTCAATACATATGAATGTATATGTGTGTGTAAAAGTTATATGAAAGAAATACTACTTTCCAATCAACTTCGTGTTCTTGAAAAAATGTCGACGAAAGAGTTTTTCATTCCGTCTGATGCAACCATAATTGTCTCTAAAATATTTTTTTATTTAATGTTTATAATTTCAAAATTTTTTTATTGGTTTAGGAATTTCTCAGGTAATTTTATTTTGTTGTTTCTTTATAGTATTCTATTAATAGGATTTTTGTATATTTCTTTTCTTTTTTTATTGTTAATATGCTGTGTATTTGTTGTCTGAGATGGTTCTGGAACAGCATCTGAATCTGAGTGATTGTAGAAAATGTACATATATCTGATTATGTAAATAACTAATACATTTTTAATGCTGCTAATAAACCATTTATCATCCAGTATATTCTTTTAAAAGGCCTTTTTTGATCATTACAGAATGCATAATCAAGCAACATAAATTGTAAAATTAAGTATGCAACTATTTTTATTATTTCACTTTAAAATGCTATAAACTAACGATTATACACTATTTTTAAGTTTGGGTGACTTAGCAAATTTTCTGAAGAAATTAAGTTGTTAATTTGTAAATAATGAATACTTTTATTCCTCAAGTTATAAATATCTTTGTCCCTTATTGTAGACTTAAATTGTTGCATATTTGTTGATTTGCTCCCATATTTTATAAGTTTTGTGGTTTATCTTTAGTTCATCTGATATAACCATATTACTCAATTCTACTGATTAGCAGGATTGTACTGTAAAATTTTAAATATATTTTTCATTGTTACTTAATTTTTCTTCTGAAAATGCATATTAATTTATTAGAATAACTAGTTTTAAAATATGAATGAATAATATTCATTGTACAATTATTTTTTTAAATTAAAACCTGTTGAAAAAACATGTTAAAAATATACAAATTCTCTTTAAAGATATTATCATTATATATATCATAGTAAAAATTTCAAAATAAATTCTGTTGAAATATGTAGTAAAATAAGTGTATATATTTGAACTACACTTATTTATACATGGGGAAAGAAATATTTTTGCACTTATTATTCATGTAAACATGTTATGTATTGTCTGAACTTATTCACTTAAATATTCTTGTATTGTAGAATGTTCTAAAATCAAGAATTGTATATTTTGTCCAAATATAAATATTAAAGTATTTCATATATATACATTTTTTATATTCTAAGCAGACTGTTTTTGTCATTTTAAAATATAGATACTGTAAAGAAGTTATTTACATAAGAACTGAGCAAATAAAGAATGTAATTATAGATTATTTACATATAAATATGATAAAAGTTATTAGAATTTATATTACATTCAAAGATAAATTTTTCTGGTAGCTTTTCACTTTACATATCCCACTTAGATTTAAACTTCCTGCTGTGATTGCTTATAAATTTTGTGTTTTCTATTTTAGTTTTATAATATATTAAAAAGAAATGATATCAACATTTTCTTTTAAAGAAATTATATTGTAAAATAATAAAATTTTACTGATGCAAACTTTTTAAATTTATCTCCAATGAAAAATTAATTTCATTTTAGTTAAAATTTTTTGCACATAAGTTAGGCCTATGTATAATAATAAGAGAAAAAGAAAGATCTTACACGACTAAGATATCATAATTCTACTTAAGTAACAACCATATCAAGTAACATTTTTGTGACATGAAAATGTTATTATACGGACATTAATTATTTTACATTGTAAGTAAAATTAATTTTTACCTCATGTTTTATTTGGTGCCCAGGTGGATAAATGTCTTTGCCCTGCAATAGTAGTGCATATAAATGTTCTTGAGTATTACTGTAATCGAATTAAATATTTAGACTATTTCTATATTTGAACAACTGGAATTTTAATAAACATATTTTTATATCAAATTTTTATAAAAAAAAATATATGAAAAGTAATCATATTAATTTTCTTCCATTTTTATAAATAAAATGCCTCTGTTGAGAAAGCAGTGCAACATAATTACTTTCATTATATTGAAATTTATTTCAAGCTTTAGTTTATGAATTTTCAGTAATATAACATGTAACTGTTCTGTACAAAGGTAAATGCACTTATATAGCTTATAATAAATAAATTATATTGTATTGTGTATTTCATTTATGATTTAAAACATGATAGGTGCAAGAAAAAATCTATCAGTATTTTTTACTATATGAAAAACAATTCACAGCTTTGTTCATGTAAATCAAGTTTTAAATAGTGAATTCTGTTCTTAATTTAGCTACTTAAAATCTTTGTAATTTTCTTATTGAAAATAAGAAAATTATGCTAATGATGAAATTGTGGCTCTCAGATGCTTCTGCTTATCAAATTCAATTATCTAGATTAGTTTTGAAAAAATGACTTGTGTGAAAATGGTACATCATGCAGTAAACTGAGTATTACGGTCTCACATCTAAAGCGCAAAAAGTCGCCACGGTCTCAGCGAAAAGTCGCCAAATCTGTTAAAATTTGGCGATTATTTTTCGTCGCCAAATTTTTTTGCCAAAACATCACCAAAAACGATTAGTCGGCAAATATATCGTTGGAATGTCTCGTCGCCGCACATTCGGGAAACGCTAGCAATTTTTAATTTGGATTGTTTTTATCGGATGTAAAGCGCAGTAATTTAGATCTTGTTTTTTGATATTTTACTTCGGATGTAGCGCGGAATATAAATATTGTCTTTTATATTCACATTTTTTATTTCGGTTTGGATATAGTGCTGGAATTTCAATCCTGTCTATTTGTTTTGTATTTCGCTGGGGATATAGCGCCCGATTTTCAATACCGTCTTTTATATTCTGCAGGAATAGAGAATTTCTAGAATTGTATGTTAAGTATTTAAATTTCCAATAATAAGCGAAATTATAGAATCTATTTTTTAAATTTATTCTAGATATGTTTCCTTTATTATGTTAAGTCGGGTGAAACTCCCGCCGTTTTTTCAGGCCAATTGACACCCTTTTTGGGTTGCCAATCAATTTCCAAAACGCTTGTCTCATATGCTTGGCGAAAAAAATATTCGCCAACGTGAGACCGTAATACTCAGTTTTACCCAAGTTAGGAAAAAGAGGAAATATTAAGTCTCAACCAGAATACGTTCATCACTATTCTACTTTTTCAACTTATGACAGAAATATTCCATTAACAACATATTGAAAGAAAATAGTATTACAGAGTTGAAAATATAGATACTTCAGGAAATAGGATGAGTAAGTAATATGGAATGGACTTCTCAAAAGAACACACAGAATAAAAATGATTGGATGAGATAAAATTGCTGTTTACCTATAAGTTTCAATTCATTATGAAATGTCTTTGCTTTACTTATACACTGCTGGAAAAAAGTAGGACATTCATATTTTATAAATTAAGCTTCAAATTATTCTTGGGCCTGAGCAGCTACCATGCGCGTCGGCAGGTGGTGGATCGCCGAACGTCCTGTAGGAATGACAGGATAGCCTTGAATATAGAATCAGAGGCGGCGAGCCAGGTCCCGTAAACCCTAGTGTTATGCGACCCGTGCCTAGGGCTATTTAGCACTGCGGTAATGGTGTCTTAACGGAGCCTCTAATTGCCTGTCAAACTTCTCGAGCTTTTTTGCCTTTCCCAGTAACTCAGGGAATGCTGGTATTAATTGTTATCTTGTGTCTGAAAAGACACAAGAAATAACAAACCTTCCTGCATTTGCAGGTGAAGCCTCTGAAGTAGACCTTGCTGAAAAAGACAAGGGAACTCAGAGGCAATCTAGTGAAGGGGCAGCAAAGAATCCTTCATAGGAGGTAGAAATGACCTCAAAACCATATTCTCCTGGTGAAAGTCGGGAAGCTATCGCTAGCATGACTGACTCTTTGACCAGAATCATCTGTGGATCAGCGAGGATTGCCTTTGAAATTCTAAGATGCTCTAAGCAGAAGATACGTTTAATCGTAGGCTTCATAACTGGGCACTATTATTTCAGAAAACACCTCCATAAAATGGGACTGTTTCAGCAAGACCCTATCTGCAGGAAATGTCATACGCAAGAGGAAACGGCCAAGCATATCATTTACGAATGCGAGGCCCTTGCCATCCCTAGATTAACTTCTTTAGGCATCGTCCATACTAGAGAATTACGCTTAGACTCCATTAAAGGACTCGTACTTTATTAATAAAGTGGGTGACCCAAGCAACTGGAACTAGGAAACATTGGGTTTGGAGTTAACAGTACAAAATGCTGATAAAAGTAGAGGTGCCCAGTGACATACAAACCTAACTCTAAGAAACTTTAGAGCAACTAATGTAATTTTTCTTTTTTACTTTATTAAATTTATTTTTCTTCTATTTTCAATGAATGAATTTTATTTACCACTAAGAAAATATTTTAAAATAAAATTTAAGGATTTTTGGTCTGAGGAGTAATTTTAATCCTGATTGGTCAACATAATAGTTTTCTAAAACTTTCACGCGAAGATTTTGCGAACCGATGTCATAAAAGCCAAGCATTCCTATATGGAACTACAGCAGATGAAAGTGTAAAAGCCGAAACTCGGTGAGTGCAACATATCCAAGATAAATGTAGGACACCTGCAAAAATATTCTTATTTTGGAATTTGTAGCAGTTTTAAGATGTTGAAAACATAGCTCTTTTAAACTGTCTTTCTTTCAAGACATATTTTGTTGAAAAAATCCTCAAATTTTATATAGTTAAAATGTGTAAACCTTTAAGGGAATTTCAAAAAAGCCAAATTCTGGCATGTAAAGATGTGGGTAAAAGTGTAAGAGCAATTGCAAAGCATCTACACATCAGTCCAAACGCTGTTTCTAACTTATTGAAAAATCTAAAGAGTCGGAGGGAAGCAAAGATTGGCAGACCTAAAAAATTTATACTATGTAATCAAAGAAAAATCTTTAAAGAACTTAGATAAATGCAAGGAAGCATTGGAAAAGGCACAAGACCCATCAGGAATTACACATGTTATCAGAAGAACACTTTACAGCTACATAATAATATCTGGATACATTCATATTCAAGAAAAGAAAGCTTTTTGTTAAAGGGAACAAAGGCACATTGAGCACAGGCTACAGTGGGCCAAAGACATGCCTTGGAACTCCGAATGGACTTCAGTTATTTTTTCTGATGCAAAAAAAAAAATTCAATTTAGATCACCCAGATGGTTGTCAAAATTATTGGCATTGTCTGGAGTACACAAGAAACTTTTTCTTCCAGACAAGTAGTTTAATGCTTTGGATATTTGGCTATGTTGGACAGAGCAATCTAGTGTTTCTGGATAAAATTTTAGCAATATGGAGCATCAATTCTCACAGCCAATATTGTTAAAAATATATAGTCAATAACTGGTGTGTTTATGCCAGAGGCAAGCAATAAGAATCTTTAAATTGTGTTTCCGACAATTTTTGTCAAAAAAGAAAAATTCATAACTAATATGATTCAATGGCAAATAGTCTTTGAACTAGCTAAAGCAAATGGTAGAAGTATTTATTAATAAGACTTTCATTATTTAGAACTGTCCTCCAACTTTTTTTCACACAGTATGATGTGAATAAAATTATTTTTTAATTGTAATAAGCAAATAATTTTGTAAAAAGTCAAAGTTCTCTTATTTGAAAAAACCCTAGTGTCCTACTTTTCCAGCAGTGTATAATGTGATCTTTGGATCTAAAGTTAATAGAGCTTGTTGGAGACTTATTCAGATAGAATACCAATTGTGCAGTAATATGCTTTCATTGTTTGAAAATTGGAGATTTTTCTTTAGGAGCAAATAAATATTTTCATTGCATCTAGGCAAAAATTAGCTCATTTACCTTTGGTTCAAGAATTTATAAATTTAAATCCTACTTAGGGAATGAGTGTAGATTTCCAGAATCCACTCTTAACTGTAGGCAGTCTAACTCTCTTATGCAAAAAATAACTGTTGGATGACAAAACAAAGCATTTTTTCTTAACTTTTTACTTGGTCTAGTAATCTTTAGAGCAGTATCAGGATTTTTAATTATGAGAATGTAAACAACTGAAATTCCTATTTATTTGTAAATAAAATAGCAGTCACAATAAGTGGACTGGTAAAAGAAGTTGTTTTTCTTGGAGAAACTTATTGAACAAGTGGAATTTATATGTGCATACTTTAGCAATTAACTAACAATTTATTTAAAGCCAACAGTCAATGATTCTAATAAAATATTAGATTCCATGAAATATTTATGTGTTTTAGGAATTTATAAAATATATAGATATTCAAGACACTTTCAATAAAAAATATTTTATTTAAAACTATACAAATAACAATGGAAATCAAATTAAAAACAAAATTAAAACAAATGCTTTGGTTTTTCAAAATTTTAAAGCTAATAAATTTTAAATGTTAAAATGAAACAATAAAATTTACTAATCTTATAACAATTGTTTCACATTTATACATCACAGAAATTTGGAGTATGTATAGAAAAACACTAAATATTTTACCATCATATTACAAGTAAGAATTAATGATGAAATTACAATATTAAAATAAGTATTCAACTTTCTTTTGCAAAGAGAATTTATTTTACATCATACTTCAACTTTATTTTTTCTCTAATAAGTAATCCTCTGATTAACTTTTTCCAGTTTCCATAGATGCGTTTTTCTCTTTTCTGAGAAAAAAATAAAAATATTAGAACATTTTAAATTACAATTTGTAAAGGCATTTTAAATTTGGAACTGCTTAAACTGTATTCATAGAACAATTATGTCATTATTTAGTGATAAGAATAAAATCATACTGAAATTAAAAAACTAATTTTTTTTTACTAAATGATATAGTTATTGTATGAATTCTCATGAAAAAAAAATCTTAGGATGTTTTCACTGAAGATTATTTTGCTTGATCGCATTTCAAGACTTCTCCACATAAAAAGTAACTTAGGTTATATAATTTTAAGATAATTTCAAATAATTACAATTTCCGCTTAGGAGTCACACTATCCCAGTGATTATTACATTTCAAAATGGAAAACCCAAGATTTAATTCCAGCTATCACTTAATTAAAAAGAGATGCCTGCAGTGTTCCTGCCAGAACATCTACTGGGGTGGGATTTCCAGATTTCATCTATTGTGATAAGTGAATTAAAACACATTATCTGTGACAAGTCAGGCAATATGTGCTGAATATCAGAAAAGCATCATACTGACTAGCCTTTTGTCAATCAAGTTAGAGCTCTAGTGGTTCAGTAGCTTAACGCTGCTTTCTGGGAAGATCAGCAAGCAGAAGAATCATTTGACGCTGGCAGTGATATAGAGGGTGACCACATACGCTCACTGGGTTGAAGAAGGTGCCAGTTCAGGTGTGACCTCGTCTCCTGATTGTGGTCCCAAAATTACGAGACACTTGATGATGGGCAAGTATTCCAAATCCATTAATCTAAAGGTACAATCTGAGACTTGGCTGCACTTCTGTGTATGTCAGTTCACAACATGTCAGAATATCCCTGACAGGTGAGAATAAAACCACAAGCTGTTGAACTTAAATTCAGAGTTTTAACTATTCAGAGACCAAATCAGAAAACGAATGGAAGAAAGAGAATGAACTATTTATGTATATGGATTTATATAAACATAAATATTTTGACAAAACTATTACCAACTGAATTGAACACAACCCAATTCTAATAAGGTACACTTCATAATTCAAGCATAAAATTTTAAGCTAATATTACTATCTATTCTGAAATTTTCAACAGGCAGCTAAATTATTGATAAATGGAAATGTTAGAATAAGCACAAACAGTAGTTCTTCCACATTAAAGGTCAGAAAATATTCAGTGTAATCTGGAAAAATTTATTCCCAGTTTTGCAGCTGAATCTAAATATTTTTCAGGATACATAAAATTCTGAGTAGCCTCACATATTTCTATTTCAAATTTAATCTCACCCATTTATTGTAGTTTAAACCTTGCAACACAGAAAGCTTGCCAATATCTGAAACTAATGTTAACTGTAAATAGTCAACAAATGAAATTATTTTCATCTTTATTATTTCATAACTCTGGAAAATATCATATTCATACTCTGGAAAACACATATGTGTAAATTATCAAAGCATTCCCAAAACTAATCCAGGAATTCAATAAAATCCTTTCCGGTGAGAAAGATTGAAATGTTATATAATTCATAGGATTTTCTACAAAATTTTAAACACTGGGAACACACAAACAAGGCATTTTATGATTAATATAAAGTGTTCCTAAAGAAAATCTTTGATTGCGTGAACAATTCTTCATTTAAGATATCAAAATTCAGTTATTTTTAAGTCTTGAATCCCTTATGTGCAGTGCAGTGACAGATGCCATTTTTGCACCAAACCTGCATTGGTAAAAAGATTAATTATTTAAATTGATGTATATGCAGGCATTTCTGTAAGCACAACATCATGGGTTTTTAACAATCCTTCTTTATTTGTGATAACTTTGCTGTGACTTAATGCTTGCAAATTACAACCTAATTAATATTCACATTTTCTAATTGTGTATAAAACCAAGTACTTTTTGTTTGAAATTGAATTCAAAGTGCCGATGTTAAACTGTGTATCTTCCTCATACACACACACTCCAATTCTTTCATTAATTATTACTTTCGATTTAACAATTAAATGATATTTTTTGAAATACCTTAAATACCAGAAAATATACCATTCTGTTTTAAGTACTATTAATGGAAATCGATAAATTTTATAAATGATGTTTTTGCTTTAAAAGCCAAATTCTGGAATACAAAAGAGCTATAATTGATTTTTGAAACATTAAATATTACTTATTTATAAAAACATCTTTGCAATCTTTACCACCAATCTTTTATAAAAAAATGCAATTCTTAATTTCTGCAGTATTACATAATTACTTACAAGTGATACAATGCTAAAAAAATTTTTTGCGAAAAATCATACACCAGAGTTATTAAAAACTAAACAGAGTAATTAATAAATAAAATAATAAAAATCCTAGTAACTGACATTTTTTTACAAGAAATACAGCTTATTGACTTTTTTGTGTTTGCAAATTAATATATAAAATGAGTGGTGTTTCTTTCTCTAATCATATTAAAGATATATTTTCTTTTGAACTAAAAATTTATTAACTTTAAAGCTATATATTATATCTTAATTTTTGCTGATTTAAAATGAATTTAAAAACTTGTGCGAATCCCTTATTTATTATATACATTTAATGTTGAAAAGGTGCAAACTTCAAAATATAACATTGAAAAAATCTTCATTAAATATCTTTTCATATTCTTAGAACAAGCATTTTACTTTATATCAATTCACAAGCATTATCATAGAGTTTTTTTTACTTCAGTTCACTTGCATTTATACCCCCACCCCAAGTATTAAGTGACCTAACAGCTGAACCACTGATTACTTGCTTGAAAAGGTTTGTAAGTCGAAGAGGTTTACCTTCACAATTGCTCTCAGATAATGCAAAGAACTTTTATAGGGCTGCATCAGAAATAAAAAGGGTTCTTGACTTATTCAAATGGATACAAGTGAGTGGTTAATAATCTTCTCATGGAATATGTAGTTTTATTCCACTTCAATCTTCTAATTTTGGAGGATTATGGGAAGTTAATGTCAAGAGCTTTAAACACCACTTGAAACAATGTATAGATGAGCATAAACTTACTTTTGAGGAATTCCTTACAGTAACAACTCAGACAGAGGCTATGTTGAATAGTTGCCCTTTAATGTTGTCTGATCCAAATGATTTTTCAGTTTTGACTGCCGACCACTTTTTGATTGGTAGATCATTGAATACCTTGCCTCAGTCGGATGCGTTGGAGATTTCAAGCAATTGGTTGAACCGTTGGCAGCTTACTAGCAATCAGTCTTAAGACTATATGGAAGAAGTGGTCGCGTAATTACCTTTCCAATTTGCAACAAAGATATAAATGGAAGTTTTACAGTGACAATGCTACTGAATAATTTTTCATGCATGTATATATATAGTCATTGTGTGTGTGTGTGTAGTAATCTCAGTATCTAGTCTTTTTATTATTATTTTTTAGCATTCAAAAAATCTTTATTTACTCATAAACTCCAGTTTTTGTAACATCTTTTCATATTCATAGAACAAATATATTACTTTATATCAATTCATGAGCATTATCATACAATTTCTTTACTTCTGTTCACTTGCGTTTACAAATGTTCTTTAAAAAATTTTGCTGAATCCAAAAATACAATATTGCAGTAATACACATGAATCATTTTTATTTTATATCAATCACAAAAAATAGGTAACTAAAGTTTAAAAAATAAAATAAGGATAAAAAAAAACTTGAAATAAAGTGGGATAGCTCTATATTTACACTTACCTCCTCCTCACGCTTTCTTGCATTTTCTTGTTCTTCTTCCCAAGCTGCTAAAAGAGTGTCCTTAAATTCTTTACAAACAACAAAACCATCAAACCTACAAATATTGCAGACTAAATTTTTTAAAAATTATTTTAATGCATTTAAATATTCTCTGTATATAATACATAAATATATTTAAGCAAATTTACATTATGCAGCATTTACACTAGCAAATCAAATTTTTCATTCCATATATATTCTTAAATTATAATTAAAATTTTAGAACTCTAATCTAAACTTGTTAATTTCAACTATTAAATAAAAATTAATAAGTCTACGTCATAAAAATAAACTTAAAAATTTCATAAGTGATACTTATAAAATTTATTAAAAAATCAGTAATTTATTTTTCAAATAACATTTCTAGAAAATTAACTTAAAAATGCTTCCAAGAATATCAAAATAATATTTGAAAAGTAATTTTGTTTTAATGTAAATTGCTAAAACAATAAACTTCTAAAATTCTTTTTTCAAAACAAATGTAAGGTATTCTTAAATAATGTTGAATTTTTTTTTAATATACTTTAAAAAAAAATTTTTTATACAGAGTAAGGAAAAAATAATTATTGAAGGTAATAAAAACAAAATAGTGTTTCTTACTAAATCATCTAGCATTTCTCCTTAAAAGAAATAAATGTTAATTATCTTTTGTACACATTTTTAAAATGAAAACTTGAAATGGATTGCTAATTTTTCAGTTCATTTATTTAAACTCAACTTTGAATTACTTTTTAACTACTTTAAAAAATACACAATTCATTTTAAATATAGTTTTGGAGCATGTTTTTATTTGAAACTTTAAAACTTTGTTTACTCTCATATTCCCCACCCAAAAAAGAAATTCTTTAAAATACACAAGAAACATTGAACTTTATACATTTTATTAAACCATATAAAATTCTCTAACTAAAAAAATTGACTTCAATCCAATTAACTTCCTTTTCTCAAAGTGTGAAAACATTTAAAAAAATATATAAAAACTATTATTTTATAATAAAAAATATTTTTATAGAAGCATAACAAAAGAAATACTAATCATATTGGTGTACAAAATCATGCACAAATGACACATGCAAACAGCAGCTTTTTCAAATTGAAATAATTATTTACCACTCATTTAAAAGTTAAAGCAATATGTGCAGCACCAAAAAAGCTAAATTAAAACAGGATTCAAAAGATGAGAAATGTTTAGTGTTCCTAAATATAAATTTTTACTTTATCAAAAAGTTTTTAAATATACTTCTAAAAGAATTTTATATCGCAAAAAATTAATAACTATAAAATTTCCTTATAAAACTTATAACATTACATAAGTTAAAATAATTAATTTAATAAAGGTATTTTTCTGATAATTTAACAATAAAATATTAATACATACACTGGGTGGACACTGCCTTTATGCCCATCAAATCCAACAACAGCAGGGCTACAGTCAATGCCTAATTTCTTGGCAATACGATTTAAACCTGGATCTATTAAAAAATAACAAATATATATTTATGGAATTGAAAAACACCAATTTCAGTTACAATAAACAGAAATTTACCTAATCAGACAACATATTACTTAATGTGCTTCAAACTTTTATCATGCAATAGTATCCTTAAATAGAGAATGAATCGTTTCAATATATTAAAAGGAGATGCTTGGTTCTTTTCAATATATTGATGCCCATGACATTCTAAATCATTTTAAATGCATTGAATCAAATTAATATTTGATGAGTTAAGAGACCAGAACTTTAAATGAAATTTACTGGCATGGTCACTATATTATTGTATTGCAGGGTGATATTGTTCATGAGGAAGATCAGTGACTTGAATTTCAATAACTTGTCTATAATAATGCTAAAATAATTTTGATCTTTTATGGTATATTTGGCAACATTCATCAGTCCCACAAACAAAAATGAGAGAGCTGAAAGCTTGATTCCTGCCATTTACCAAATTTGCACAAACATAAGAAATAACAAACAACAAAAATAAATCTCAAACAAAACTTTATTATTTAATTAAGCAGAAAATTCAATTATGTATTGTTTTAAATTGCAACTTACTGTCATCCCTTATTACTTAATAACTTTTCCCTACTGTTATTCAACTTCCACATAAATAACAATTACATAAGGGGAATTTAGAATGAAAAAAATATACAAGCAGCATTGCTGAAAATGAGATAATTGGCAAAATTGCTAATGTATGTGGTAATTAATTGGAAAACCTTTGCCAAATGAAGAAGCTTTGCAGCTAATATTTTTGTCAGAGCACATGGTGGTGGATGTAAGACAGATGAAATAGTCCTAGTTTGGTTTTCAACAATGTAGAATAAGAAACAAAAATCGAATTTTTGTTTGAAATTTATGCTTCTGTTAAGCAGATTTTATGTGCTTATTATAAGCTAAAGGAAAAAAAAATAATAATAAAAAATGTGGGATCAAATAATTGTGCCAGGACCTTTGGATGTGTGAAACCATTCACTAAAATCTAGTTTAAGACAATATTATATAAATGATGTCATGTACAACAACTTATATAACTAGAGTAAACATTAACAGCAAGATGTTTTTGAGAAAAATGCACTGTAGATTTTAACTGTTTCACTAAAGATAATCTTTACAATTGTTATTTTAGAATTATTGAGAATCACCTACCGAAGATTAAGAACTAAACATTGACATTTATGTAATGAAATATCATTATTTCTCTCCAAATAGTTTGCACTTACAACTCCAACATAAAGGTAATAATTTCAATACACAAGCTATGTATATATGTCGTTTCAAAGTTGACAATTCATGACCGAAGAAATTTAGATTATAAAACACAATTCTCAAAGATGAATTAGCAAATATTTGTAACAGAAATTTTAATTCATCAGGTCATGCAGTTCTTTTTTATAGTAAAGTGGTGAGTGTAAGAGTTGTATAAACTATGTTTTGAACATTTAGTAATACGAGGGCTATTCAAGAAATTAAGGAACGTTTTCATCTGACGCCGCTAGATGCGCGGCGATCACATATGTTTTGGTGTGCGTGTGCTCAGAGCTTCAGTCGGCATCCAGCCACCAGAAAGAGAACATCTCCGCGCTGCCCATTTTTCCAATATTCCAATTTAAAATGTGCGCTGCAATTTCAAATCATGCCAGTTGTGAAGAGCGGTCCGCAATACGGTTTTTGTTAGCAAAACACGTAAAACCGATAAAAATTCATTCGCAACTGTGCGAAGTGTATGGTAACAACGTAATAATGAAAGTTCAGTGCGAAAATGGTGTATCCGGTTTAAAAATGGCCGAACCAACGTGATTGATGAAGAGAGGAGTGGAGGCCCAAGAACTGTGACAGACGATCTGGTCGCCAAAGTTGAAGAAGATTTGTGAAAACCATCGCTTCACAATAACGGAGCTTTCGCCTTGCTTCCCACAAGTTTCACTGACTTTGTTGTTTGAAATTGTGACTCACAAGCTTGGCTACCATAAATTTTGTGCAAGATGGGTGCCAAAAATGCTTCTTTTTCTTCTTAAGGTTGGGTTTGTATGTCATTGGCACCTTTGCTTTTATCAGCATTTCGTACCATTAACTCCAAATCCAATGTTTCCTAGTTCCAGTTACTCGGGTCACCCACTTTATTAATAAAGTCCAATAACCCTTTAATGGAGTCTAGGTGTAACTCTCTAGTATGGATGATCCTAAAGAAGTTCATCTAGGGAGGGCAAGAGACTTGCATTCGTAAATGATATGCTTTGCCGCTTCCTCTTGCGTATGACATTTCCGGCAGATAGGGTCTTGCTGAAACAGTCCCATTTTATGGAGGTGTTTTCTGAAATAGTAGTGCCCAGTTATGAAGTATACGATTAAATGTATCTTCTGTCTAGAGCATCTAAGAATTTTAGAGGCAATCCTCGCTGATGATCCACAGATCATACTTTAGCATGGGTTTGACCAGGAGTGTTGAGTCAAGCTTCATACATCTTCCATCTTTCCCATCTAAGAGCATTGGTTTTTGCAGTCTTCAAATGGATCCCACAAAAAGGTTCTGCACCAATGGGAACAAAAGTTGATCCTTGTTTAGCAAGCTCATCAGCCCATACATTACCTTCGATACCTTTGTGCCCCGGCACCCATACAAGGATCTCGTTGTTTCTTGTTGCCAGTTCTGTAAGAAGGCTTCTACATTCCAAAATCATTTTAGTTTTGATTTCGAAAGAATTAAGCGCTTTTAAAGCTTCTTGACTGTCACTAAAAATGAGAATCCGCTTACCGCAGTAGCCCTTTCTCATATTTAGTCACAGACAGTGGATAATGGGGAAAACTTCTGCCTGAAAGACAGACCCAAGGCTTACAGACAGGCGTATCACCCAAGGCTTACAGACAGGCTGATTCTTGGTGACATGCCACATACTCCCAGTCCTGAGAGGCTGCTCTTCAGTGATCCATCTGTGCACCAGATAAGATCTCCTGTTTTAGTTTCAAACATGTTGTTATCCCATTCGTCTCTAGTTGGAAAAACTATTTCAAAGGCTAAAACTAAAACTCAAAGGCCAAAACTAAAACTATTTCAAAGGCTACTAGAGGTTGTCCTCAAGGAGGTGTTCTGTCACCATTACTTTGGAACCTAGTTGTAAATAGCCTTAGTAAATAGCCTGTCTTATCAAACATGTATTATTTTTCCATGATGTCAGAGGGCATCAGGAAAGTAGGATCTTGAATTTTCCTGGTAATGCCCCTGTGCCCTTTGGCAACAGGCTGGTCGTACCAGTGGTTTTGCAGCTTCATTCTTTATACAGTCATTCTGGCAGTGCTGCAGATGAAGATGTCTAAGGGAGTCAGATCCAACACAACCTCCAATGCTCTGGTTGGCGTGGTGGACATTGCTCCCGTGATGCAGAGACAGGCCAGTCTTTGTAGACATCCTAGTCTGTCAATCACAGTCTTCTGTTCCACCTTACACCACCAGATCACACAGGCATATGTGAGAATGGGCCTGACAATAGCTGTGTACATCCATAACATCAGTTTTGGATGTAAACCCCAGCTTTTATCAAGCATTCGTCTGCAAATCATAATGCTTTTCTTTGCTCGGTTAATTTTATCATCAATGTGCTTATTCCAGGATAAGTTTCTGGTCTAAATAAATGCCCAGATATTTCGCCTCTGAAGCCACATTGATTTCAACATCAAAAAGTCTTGGTATGAAAAATCCTTTCCGTTTCTTTTTGCGTGTAAAAGGTAGGTTTTCTGAGGATTAACCATCAGGTCCCTATCCATGCACCATTGACCTACATAACTTAGAGCATCCTGCATAAGATGACAAGTTATGCCGAAATCTTTGCCAAGGATAAGGATGACAATGTCATCAGCATATCCTTGCATATAATAGCCCCTATCATTTAGATGTTTTATAAGGCTATTTACAACTAGGTTCCAAAGTAATGGTGACAGAACACCTCCTTGAGGACAACCTCTAGTAGCCTTTTTTTCAAATGATTCACCAAAGATGTTCATTTGTATACATCTATCTGAAATTAAGGCCTCAATCCAAGTACACAGGGCCTGATTAATCCCTGCCCCTCTAAGTGCATTGAGGATGGATTGATGGGAAGTGTTATCAAAGGCACCCTGGATGTCAAGGAAGGTTGCCAAGGCAATATCTTTTTGATCCAGAGTGGTTTCAATCTTGGAAACTAGCTGATGTAGAGCGGTTTCAGTAGATTTGCCGAGTTGATAGGCAAACTGAAGAGCATGCACAAGGGACTATTACTACCCAAGTAATCTCTAATATGCCGATCAATGATTTTCTCCATAATTTTAAGAAAGAATGAAGAAAGACTGATTGGTCTGTAAGACTTGGCCTGGTCATAGGTATCCTTGCCAGGTTTAGGAATGAAAACAATCCTAGTCTTTTGCCATATCTTTGGTATGTAACCCAGTGCTAAGCTAGTTCTGTAAATTCTAGTTAGCACTGGTATGATAACCTCCTCTGCCTTCTGGATCATGATGGCCATAATTCCATCAGGCCCTGGGGTTTTTAGAGGTTTAAAGGCAAAGATTGCCCATTTAACAATGTTGTAGTTTACGATATTTTTAGCGATGGTCCATTGATCGCTATTGACTCTTTGCAAAGAGCCAATGCAGTGCTCCCCTTCATTGCTATAAATATCTCTAGCTCCTGGAAAGTGGGTTTTGGTCATAATTTCCATAACCTCTTTCCCGGAAGCGGCAAAATTACCCTCCTCCTCCTTTAGGGTGCCAACCAAAATAGGTTCATCCTTTTTAAGGAGTTTTTGGAGTAGCTCTTTCAGAAATAGAATCTATCTCTTCACAGAACTTCCTCCAGGAGTTAATTTTGCTTTTTCTAACAAGTTTGTTATAATTAGTGAGGGCCGTTTTATAGTTCTCCCATTCACCATTTTTCTTGGATTTATTAAAAAGTTTTCTAACATTTGCTCTTTCGGTTGCTAGAGAGTCATTCCACCAAGGACATTGAAGTTTAGCTCTCCTAGTGCGAATAGGGCAATTGTTATAAGAAAACTACTTGCACAAAGGTCTGTTATTTTTATTGTCTTTTCAGCCATAAAATAACAGTTGATAAGCTCAGGTAATATGACAATCCACCCAGCATTGCCCGAGTTACTGGGCAAGGCAAATTTGTTACCCTAGTACAAACTTAAATTCATATATTCAGTGCTTTTAAGTTTTAGTCTAGTACAGTTCTATATTTAATTTTCTTATCACCATATTTATCATGCATTTAAAATAATTGTGCATTATTTTTAACTTTATTTTCTGCTGTGCCTGACCGGCATACTCCTGTACCATTTATTACAAACACTTAAAATTTTACTTTGCCCAACTGGCATTTCGAATTTCATGATTAAATTAACTTACTGTAAATGCATGCCAGTTCGTCAAAGGGGCGTATCCCAGGTGTTTTAAAAACACTGATTTCAGAAAATCAAACTCTGGTGTCTGATGGTTTTGGTTGGAAACCATAAGGTCAGAATATTACCATCAAGGATATTACCATAAGGTCAGCGAATGGGAGCAACCTTAACATTTCTTGACGCCTACCACACACATGGTGATTCTTCATTGGATTGAATCATAATGGGTGAAGAGACGTGAGTGAAGCATGTCAATTGTGAGATAAAATTGCAGTCCATGTAGTGGGGGCACACAAGTTCCCCCAAAAAACCAAAAAATATTTTGCAAACCTTGTCAGAGAGGAAGACTATGGCTACTGTTTTTTGGGATAGGCAAGGTGTGCTGCTTATTGACTTTCTTGAGCGTGGTGCAACAATTAACTCTAATCGGTACCGCCAAACATTGCGCAAACTTAGAAGAGCAGTGCAAAACAAGCATAGAGGAAAGTTGTAGTCAAAAATTTTGTTTTTTCACAACAATGCCCGATCTCACACGGCAAATCGAACTGCAGAACTTGACTCATTCAAATGGGAGATTTTTCCACATCCACCCTACAGACCCGATCTAGCGCTGAGTGATTTTCACTTGTTTCCAAAGATGAAGAACTGGCTAGCGACACAGTGCTTTGATGACGACGACGAGCTCCGGGCGTGCGCCACTGAATGGCTGAATTTTGAAGCTTGTTTACCGCTAAGATAAGTGCCTTAATTTGTTTGGTGACTATGTAGAAAAGTAGCATTTTAGTCACTCTTTCAGATGTATATAATAAAATTTTTTTCCTGAACCTAGTTTTTGTTTTATTACAAAACGTTCCTCACTTTCTGAATAACCCTCGTACTTTCCAAATAGCATTAAATTCTTAACTGAGTAATTAGCCACTACATATTATAAAGAAAGTCAGTTCCTCATAGTATTTTGTGATAGACTTTAAATAAGCTTTTGAAGGTATTAAGAGAAATTGCTTGTATGAAACTATGATTGAGTTTTGAATACCACCTAAATTAATTAGACCTGTATTTCCAAGTATGCTCAATACTACTTTCAGGATTAAATTCTTAAGATCTTTATCAGAAGAAATCAGTAAAAATAATAAAGTCAAACAGCGATTCTTTATTCTATCTTTTTTCTAACATTGTTTTTAAAAAAAGTCATAAGAGATTCAAAAAATAAAATCAGAGGAAACAAAATGAACACAAACATTGGACTATGCGGGCAATATAAACATCATTTCAAGAACTGTTTTTTCATTAAGATGCTTTTCTTTCTATAGAACGCATTGCTAATAGCATGGAACTTGTCATAAACAGCTAAAAGACCAAATATTTGCCTGTACTCAGTAATGGAACCTCCCATGAATCGAATCTAGAAACTAGTTCTCATAAATTTCAGGCTGACCAGTTTCATTAATTTTGGTTCTATATTCACTACTGAAAACTGAATAGCCAAGGAGATTTAATGTTGTCTAATAAAACCAAATTAAGTCTTTCATTGGAATAAAAGGGTTTTTAAATTCTCACTATTATAAAAGTAAAAAAAATTTTACAATATAAAACTTTAATCAGACCAATGCTTACCTATGTCTCAGAAATCTAGACTTTGACCAAAGCTGGAGAAAATTAAAGAGCCATTTTAAAAAGGAAGAACAGCGAGCAATTCTTTTGGGCGGATAAAAGTCAACTAAGTTTGAAGACATAACTTTGAGCTATATAAAATTTATAGAGAGCCAGATATTATAAAGTTCATAAAAATAATCAAATGAACTGAGTGGCTCATTATTCGAATGATAATTTCGCATTAAAAAACCTCTAAAAAGCAGGAAGATACCCAAAACGAGATGGACAAAAACATGTGGAGACTTGAGTTAAGGCTATCATTTGATTTTAGCTTCACTCATTTATATTGATTCGCTAAAAAATCCTCTAATAAATAATTCACCACTTTTTACATGGCCATTATATCATACTAGCAACCGTGTTATTAAAATACAATTAAAATTAAATTTTTTTGTTTGATCAGTAGATTCTAATTTTTGAGATGAATTACAAATAAATTTATATCATACATTAATCATTATCAATACAGTAAATTTTACCAAAACATTCAATAAATAAATCACCATTATTTGAAACTGATTTATTTAACAAAATAATTAAAATGAACAAACTTTGTAAATGTACAGTTCCTTTAGGTAGCATAGAAGGCTTAAATAACTCCACATTTCCATACTCATTTCTAGGAACTTTTCCACCAACAGCAACTGGAGGCTGATAAGGTTCAGTTTGCCACATGCCAAATATCTCTAGAGGTAGATCTGTTCTCAAAACACCAGCTATCTAAGAAAAAATTTAACAGTTAGCACAAAACTTTTTTTCCCTATACTATAAATAATAATTATTCCACAAGACTTAACATGTAAAAAATGACTAGAAATGTTGCATTCTTTCATCCATACAAGATACTGACAAGTCTATATAACTAATATAAAAGTATAAAAATTGAGAATTGTAGCCTAAATTGCTTTTAATTCTTTAAAAGAATAGTGTAATTCATAATATACCTGTCTGATTATTTTTAAACTTGGGAATATAAATATTAATCAACGTACTTATTGAGAAATATTAAACATGATTGAATATTAAATGTAAATTAGAGTGGGAAAGAGAAAGTATAACATACACTCACTAATTCATGTAAAAATATTTACTGATTAAAAAAAAATAATGCAATGATGAAAATGAAATCGCTATAAAAGAATATTTTTGAACAAAGCTGAAATTCTTTTTAATTTTTAAGCAAAAATTTGTAGATAAAACCTTTTGATAAGTAGAACAATCATAACTTTTAAAATTATATAAAGAAATAAATTTAAGAGAATTTTTTTTAGATTAATGAATTTGTAACGAATAAGGAACCTTATTATGTCATTAGTCTTGTACATCTTGATCAAGACTTATTCACTAATACCCTCTTTTCCAACATAAAATGCAAATATAATCAATAAAATACAGACAAAAATTGCTACAAAATTTTACAGCAGCAATGTATTTTGTATAATAAGTACCACATTTTCCTACATATAATCTACAGATTATGTTTTGAATTTTGTTGTGCATACTATATGCAGTTGCTGATAATTGGACAAAAAATCCATCAGAAAAGCTTGCAATAAAATTTTGAAAGAAAAGCCATTTATATTTCATAAAATAAATAACAGATGACACAATTTGGCTGATTTATTTTAGCTTTAATCAACTTTGTCCAATTATGTTAAAAATGAATTCTGTTCTTCCGAAAAGCATTGTAGTTGCAAATGATTATCGTCACTTTGCATTTTATCTTGAACTGCACTGTTTGGTTTTGAAAATTTAAAAATTTGTTTAACATCATGTAGAAGCAAAAATTTTAAATTACATAGCAGCTCTTAAACTAAAAGTTATAGGGAAGGAAAATAGATACAAAAATTGGTGAGATATGTGTTAAAATAAGCTGAAAAAGAAAAGCATAGATGGTACAAAAGAAAAATGCATCCTATGTCCAATTAGAAAAAAATCCATTTCTTTCATTTAATGATCAAAAAACAAATATATTTTACTTCTAAAATATGTCTAACCTTGTTTTAAAAATTATTAAAAACTAAAAATTGATAAGTTTTACTAGAATATTTTCAGAATGATAGATTTTGATTGATCTTGTGCTTAACTCAGTTTATCACACTTTGCGATAAGGTGATCTCAAACAGACTTTCATAATAAATAGTTTTTCTGCACATATATTATATTTTTAATCATACAGCGTACTTTTTTATTTTATGTTACACCCACATTATTAATAGTATTAATTTTGATTATTTGCCTGAAAAATCATCAAAGATTATGCAATCCTTTTTTTTTTCTTTGTTAAGCAGGTAATATGCTGCTGCAGATTACATACAAGAAAATTCAGTGCATTTTTCTAGCAAATTTCCTTAACTTGCTAGGGGGAAGAAAAAAACATTTTTCAAAATTTTTTTTTCAGTAGTTGTACAAAAACTAATGAAATCAATGGTTGCACTAATTGAACACTGCATTTCAAATTACAAGACCTACATTGTAAAAGCATTCTGTATATGAGTAGATCATGGGCAGTAATGGTAGGAGTTTGATTATATATTTCATTTAAACTCAATTTGCATATACAGAATTCATATTTTGTATACAATTCATTCAAATTCATTTTTTTTTTACTATTATTAAAATAAATTATTTAATACTTATAAAAATTGTATGCATAAAACAATATCCTGAAATAAGAAAAGACTTCCCAAAATAAAGATTTTAACTTAAAAACTTAGTAATAATTTTCTCCATTCAGAAAAGTAATTCATAATTAAAAAATTACATGAAATTGTAATCAACATAAATCAAAATGCTTAACATCAGATGTATGGCTTATGTTCTGATTGTAAAAAAAGGAAAAATTGAGTAGAAATTCAAATTGTCTTTTAAAATTAAATGTGGCTATCTTTTAGGAGCTTATAAATTTTCTTTTCTCGTTATAGGTTATCTGGAACTATATTTTAGATTTCTAAACAATTTTTTCCAATTGAACTGCAGATATAAAATTAAAGTTTATCAGGAAAAGAAGAAATTCCTAGCAGTGACTACACTTTAAGAGAAAGGAAGGAAAATTGAAGTGATTCCTCTTCCATTTCTGATAGAAAAAGTGCCCACACTGTAAAATTTTCTGGATTAATAAGACTGAAGAAGAAATATTTTGGCAAAAGATCACCGAACTGTGCGGATATCTAATTTTTGAATCAAGTGATGCCCATTCATCTCGACCACCTAAATTATGTCATTATGAGTAATACCTTATTACTAAATACTGATTACACTCGAACTTTAACTTTGTAATAACACGCTATTTTAAATATCAAAAGCTAAAATATTTTATTATAAATTACCTATTACAGAAGTATTAAAATATTAATAATTGGAAACTAATTTCCAAAATATTACACAATGAAAAGCAAATATAAACTAAGTATCACACAATCTACAACAGATGACATACAATTAATGCAATTATGCTAAATCTATAACATAAATAAAGCACATTTTTATTAAAACTTGAATTTCAATTAACCGGGCAGTGGCCCCCACCTTAAAAAATCCCAATAGTGGAATCTAGTCTCATTTTAATATGGGCAAATAAAAATAAATCTTAAGCATAAAAAACATTCTTATAAAACTAGACTTTCAACTTAATCAATATTACCCTATACTAAATAATCCAAATACCAATATATGAAATATTTATACATAATATACTTAATATGTAACATAAAACATTACATGCTACAGTAATATTAATTAAATGTATAAAATAATATAATTCAATTAATCATTGCTTGCAGAATCATCGGCATGATGTACTCAGAATGATTATGCGGTTATAAGCAATATGCAAGGAAAATAATTTGAAACAATTTAAAACAATATGAAAATTAATTTATTTTATAAATTTTCAAAATAAATTTTACCTAAGAAATATAAAAAAATTCACTGTAAACTAATATTCAAAAATTATATTTTCAAAAAATTACAAAACATAAAAAACATTGTTTATTTTAAACACTTAGACTGTATAATAATATAAAAACAAATTCATAATCAAACACTTCAAGAATTACTAGCACACTAAACACATTCAGTGCTTGTACACTATCAAGTTACATCATAAAAAAAATTCATGCCATGCAAACAAATTATTACATTAAGCCCATTTTATTGGCCATGCTTAGTAGTCAATAGCATTCTTTAACCAAAATAAAGACACAAAACAAATATCTTAAAAATTCTACAAGTTAATTTTTCTTTAGGAAGATATTAAAATGCAAGCATTATTAAAAGTATAAGGCAGTCTACTTAAAAAGTTTCCATCTCTAAATAAATTTACATAATTACAAATAAAATTACAATAATACATGATTTAGCTGTTAACTATTATAAATAGTACATGTATCAATAATTTACCTTATCCCATTTTGGTCGAGCTTTTACAATTTTGTAGGGTTCTTCTCCAACACGAACTACTCGAGCTTCTTTTAGCCATGTTTCACGAGAATGTAACTGACAGACACATTCACGTGCATATATTGGTTCTCCACGTAGGAAACCTACTGGAGCTGCATCAGGAGGATAAATAGCTTCAAACTTTAAAAGATGTCGTTTCAATGCATAAAGTGGATGGTTCTTAAAGCTGTAAAAACAGCGAAGGTTAAAAATTAATACAATATAAAAAAATCTTGAGCTACAAAGAATATATTTACTGTACATTTCATTATAACAACAGTAAACTTGTTAGACAGATATGTTTTTATGAATACATAAAATATCTTAGGATATTTTATGTATTCATAAAAACATATTATAGCTATTATCATAAAAGTTTTAAAATTTCTTTGATTGGTTTGTTTGTCGCTCAACGGTCATTTTTGCACACGAGGGCTAATTAAACCAAGACCTACGGCTTAAAGTGGATTCCGAACGACTACAAACATCCATGCCCAAGGTGGGATTCGAACCCACTAACCATTGAACTGAGGGCAATTCTTTTGATTGAGAAAGATTTGTAAAATTAAAAAAAATCAAGTAATTAGATATTATGATTGGATTAAAATTATTATTTATGTGCTCTATAAGCACTCAATTTTAATTTCAATGGTAAATTAAAGAATTAGCGATTAATTTTCTTGCACACTAACATCTACATAAGTATATAATAAGATTCCTTAATACTTTTTTACAAGTCAATATCAAAAATAAACCCAGCATATAAAACCTGTAAACCTTCTGTATTAAGTAATATAAAATGCCTAATATTTTAAAAGCAGGGATATTTACCTGAATTGCTTTGGGCTAAACTGAGTATTACGGTCTGACCTCACGGAGCGCGAAATCTCGCCAAAGTCTTATTTTGCTAAGTGCGAAAAGTCGCCAAATCCAGATTTTTCTTACATCGCCAAAATTTCACCAGAAGCGATTAGTCGCCAAATGTGTTCTCCGTGAATAATACCGGGAGACACCACGTTTCTCATGGTGTCCCACAGGAATGTCTCGGAGGATGCCATCCTGCACTTCCCACCCCCAATTTCCTGGTAAGGCAGGATGTCATCCATCAATTGTCATCCCCAATCGTGAGAACAGGTTGCTTACAATGTGAAAATTTTGCCATTTTCAATTTGCAAGCCATTGCATGAGTAACTCGCTGCGTTCTGTTAAATCAATCGCGCCTTGAAATGGAGACTATGAATTTGCGAGAAATACATCGTTTATGTGATAAAGGTGAAAAAGAAGTGATTATGTGGTGTATGAATGGTGGATTAATTTCTAAAAATTATTTATGTTGCAAATGTGGTGCGGAAATGAAACTTGTTGATAGAATGGATGTGAGTGATAAGTGTGAATGGAGATGTAATGTGAGTGGTAAGGATAAACATGATGTAAAAAGAAGTGTTCGAAAGGGATCCTGGTTTTCCCAGCGACGATTACCTGTGAGTGTGTTGTTACAAATGCTGTATATGTGGGTAAAAGAGTTTTCAAATAAAATTATATGTGACGAGTTGAAAGTGTCAAGTCATGCGGTGGTTGATTGGAAGAGTTTTTGTCGTGAGGTGTGTGTGGAAGCGTGTATGAAAACGAATGATATGATCGGAGGGCCTGGTGTGATTGTTGAAATAGATGAAAGTAAATTTGGAAAGAGAAAGTATAATAGAGGTAAGAAAGTTGATGGAAGGTGGGTGTTTGGAGGTATCGAAAGAGAATCTGGAAGGTGTTTTATGAAAGTTGTTGCATGCAGGTCGAAAGAAGTATTGTTGCAAATCTTGAGAGAGAATGTTTTGCCTGGTAGTGTAATCATATCCGATTGCTGGAAAGCCTACGATTGTTTATCTGATGAAGGCTTCCAGCATATAAAAGTAAATCATAGTCTGCATTTCAAGGACCCTGATTCGGACGCACATACAAATACGATTGAAGGGACGTGGAGTGCTATAAAAAGAAGCCTAAAAGGAACCCGGCAGGTAGGTGATCAATTCAACTCCTATCTTGCCGAGTATATATGGCGGAAAAAGCACTCCGCCTCCAGCGATATTTTTAAAGACTTCATTGATGACGTAGCGACTGTTTATAAACCTATGAATAAAGATCCACAAAATGAGACGGAATGCGAAGGAAAATGAAGGTAAGATTTAATTCTAATTATTTTCTGCATTATATTTTTTAATTTATTTCAGATCTGTTTGCTTAATTGGTTACATTTTTAAGGAATTGTATAAAATTATAATTTTTAAGGAATTGTTTTAATTTTTAAGAATTTTAAGAAATTGTTTGAAATTAAACTATAATTTTCAAATATATTAAAATGTAATTTTTAGTGTAAATGTTCGACGTAATGTATAAAATTGTTAAACAAAATCTGAAAATTTTCACTTTTATGTCCTATTGATTTGTATCATTCTATTTAAAATCACTGGTTTTATACAAAATTAACTAATTTTGAATTCATTAAAACATTTTAATCATTAACTTTTTAATATTTTTGTTATTTTATTCCCATTCCCATCAATTTCGATTCTGAAATATTTTTAAATAGAAACTTAATTCTTAATACGATTGCTGTTCTTATTTACTGTTTTAAGACGATCACTATTCAATATACGAATATTTAAGACGATTACTATTCAAATTTACTGAATGATTGGTAATTACGCTTGATCGGGAAACACTCACGCCGTTTTTTCTACCCGCATCGTTTATAGGTTTCCAGAACCTCCTGCCGTCTTTTGGCCACCATTTCAGTCCCATTTGGCACAGCTTTTGGGTTGCCGATCCTAACTACACTTGGCGATATCCTGTACTTGGCGAAAAAAATTGCCAAATTTAGACCATATTACTCAGTTTTACCTTGCTTTGTTCAAATTATAACAATATGGGGGTAAAATTTTAAGAACTGAAATAAAGAATTTTAAATTAAAATATTTGCAATTAAAGAGATGAGAAAACAATGACCTGGAAAGATTTTTTGTAAGAAACTAAAATAATCAGAGAAATCCACTTTGAAGAAAAAAAATTTCACTGCGCTGTGAAATTATTTGTCTCATATTCTGTACTAGAATAGCAGAGGCTATAATGACAATTTCAACATGCACTTCTATTTAAAAATATTGTAGAAAACTGTAAAAATAAAAATTTTATCATTTAACTAAAATTAAATGTGCATGCAGTTAAAAGATAGTATTTAGTTTAGCACAAGAAGTAAATGAAACAAAACTATTATTATTTACGGTGTAACAAATTTTTTTCAGAAGTAAATTTAACTAACAAATGCAATCATTTTATAAAGATTTTGCTTCACAAATGAGCAAGCCTCTTTAACAATTTAAGCACACAGCAGTTTTCTTTTTAAATCGTAACTGAATTCTTTCAATAAAATTATTTTTAATGTTATGATATAAACTAAAACAAGCGTTTAATATACATTTTAAAAATTTTTTAGAATTTTTTATATTAACATTTAATTACTTTGATAAATGTAAAGATTATAAACATATATATATATATATAATTAATAATAAATTTTTGACAAATTTTGGTTTATAATTTTCAAACTCTTTCTCTTAACAAATAACAATTTGGCAAAAATTTTTGCCATTCATAAATTATATTAAAATAATAGCTCACCCTGAGACAGTTTTAGGTAAAGGTTTGTTGATTAACATCTCATCTAACTTGTTTTCTTCTTCTTTGTTTAACTTCGAGTTTGGTGGAAGAAATGGTTCTAATGTCTCTTCCCACCATTCTGTGTCAGGCCTTAATTTCAAAGTGTTTGTCATATACTCACTACAATAACGCCTTGTAATATCCTTAACGTAAGATTCATTGTCAAAAGCCAAAATATATACAACTGGTTGCGGTAACAACTTTTCTATATCATATGGTTTGTCTATAACATTATTTGCACATTCCACAGAAATCCACTGCTTACTCGATTTGCAGAATACTTCAGCCCAACATACAACTTCATCACATTTAACTATAGTTCGTTCTGGAGAAGAATCTGATGATAAGACCTTTCGATTGGATTGTCTTTTCAAAGAAGACTTTAGAGATTTCTTCTTGTTTGATACTTTGAAGTGCTCTTTGATAAAATCCTCATCACTTTCATCACTGCTTATTTTATAACTCTTTTCAATTGAGCGCTTGGAACGAGATTTTTGTTTCGGTTCAGATTCATCAAGTTTTTTCTTTTTACATTTAGTTTGCTGCACTTTTTTAGATTTTTTTGGTACATTTTCTTCATTTATAGAATTTAATTTAGGTGAATCATCTTCTGCCTTCTTTAGCAATTTTGGAGTCTTGGAATCTTGATTTTTCTTATTACGTTTTTTCAATAAATTCTGAGCTTTATGGGTGATGGGATAGAAGGATATACACAATCTGGTTTTGAAACCTAGAGTTCGAGCTATAACTATAAACATTAAGTTATATTCAGAACAATTTAAAGATTTCCAATTCTGGAAACCTTTGATAAAATTGTCTTTAAATTTTAAAAATGCAGGCTGCTTATTCTCAAATGAGAATTCATTTCGGAACCATGATATAATTTTTTCTATCCCTTCTAAGTCAATTTTATCAATTTTCCTACCTGTAGTTAGAGCTGATATGTTACTTGGAATGATAGAGAGAGCAAATGCTTTTAAAAGTGAAGAATTTAAAATATCATTTACATAAAAACCATGAGCTAAAAGACATAACAAATGAGTTTTATATGCATTCAGCTGATGTTCCCTAAGTTCTCTATTGATATGAAGCCTAATATATTCCATCTCATCAAATTGTTTCTTTTTTCGCTTATGAAAATTAAGTTCTGGGCAATCAATTGTAATTTCCACACCATCTTTAGGAATCTCGGGATTGTAATTTTCTAAACTTTGTTCCTGTTTATCTTCCACTTCTTCCCAATCAGAATCACTACCAGAATCATAACTCCCATCATCAGATTTTTTAAGTTCAAAATCTTCCATAGAAGTAGATGGAAATTCATGTTGAGTTAAAACTTGTAAAATACTTTCCTCCTTTGTAGTTGATTCATTATTAATAAAATCACTATCAGGGCTTAATTCTGAAGAATTTATTTTATTCAACAATTCATTTGATTTTAAATCTTTTTTTAAAAGACATCTTTTTTTTACAACAGAATCAACAGCAATACTTTGTTCATGATGTAGATCTTCAATTTTTCGTTTTGATTTTAAGCATTCCATTCTTTTTCCCAGTGCATGACTGCCAACATGATTAGATTCAGTTTTAAGATCATTAGATATCTTTACCATAGATTTAGAATTTTTTAAATCTATGAGAGTATCTATTTTAACAGGAATTGATAACTCAACAGCTGGAAAGACTTCAGAATTTTTCTCTTCTTTACTGTAGTGGCCAGAACCAATCCCACTATCAGTTGAGTTAGGTGAATCATGGATAGAATTTGGAACCTGTACTTCATCTTTAATCTTTTTAATTACAACCTTTGGTTTTTTAGCAACTTTATCTAATTTTGAAGAACATCTTGAATGTTTAGATGAGTTACCTGATTTAATTAATTTTTCCGGTTTCAACTCAGAATTTGTAGTTTTACGCCTTGATCTTCTAAGCGGCTGAGCTAAGTCATTTGATTTTTCTTCAGTTTTTAAATCACAAGGACTTTCATTTTCAACAAATCTTTGCTTTCTTGGCATAGTGTTCTAAGGAATAAAGGGAAAAGCAAATTATCTCTAAACAAGTTCAATAAGCTTAAAATCAAAAATGATTTTCCATTTTAAATTAAAAATATAATAAATAATTATAGAAAAACTTCTTTTCTTAGTTCAAAAATAATGAATACATACATACAATTTTATTGATAAAGAGCAGGGGTGCACAACCTTTTCAAAATGAGGGGCCAAAATATGAAAAAAGATCATGTCGAGGGCCAAAGCAGTACGTAAATGTTAAAACATGTTATAAACGTGAAAACACTGTTTTTTGTGGCAATACGCATGAATTGTATAATTGTTAATTTACTTATTTACTCATGCAAACATTATACAATAAAGTAATAAAACACAAACATTATAGATATGCTTAAAATACTTTATTTCCAGAAAAAAACTTGAAATTGAATAACGGGAGAAAACTTTTTGGTAATTATACAAAGAACACAATTTAAATTTTGAAAAAAATTAGTAAAATTTAATGTGATGGCTATGACTGAATATTTGAAGTTATTGATTTTATGTTGGGCTTAAGATTCGTTGTGGCAATACTAAAACAGAAGAAAGGTTCTCATCTGCTATCCTATTTCTTATTTTTGATTTGTTTAAATTCATTAAAAAAAAGTTTGCTCACAAATGTAAAATATTTATTCTGATGTAGAATCGTTTTCCTATCAGATTTTTCTTTTGTTTATTTGAAAGAGTCTCATTTCTTTTTAAATTAGTCTTATTTTATTAACAACATTCGCAGGCCAACTTTAAAGGCGACGCGGGCCAATTTTCACCCGCGGGCCATAGGTTGTGCATCCCTGATAAAGAGCAATTATTATTCAGCAATAATTACTTAATAAAAATTTAATATGTAATTCTATGCTCAGCAAGAGTAAAATATTTTCAACAAAATATAGAATTTAATTGTTTTAAATTAATTTCATAATAAAATTAAAAAAACAACACAGTTATATTTTCCTTAAAAGTTTTTTTCATGGATCTGAAAAAGGAGAGAATTTTTCAACTCTTAACTGATTAATAGTTTTCCAAAATTTTAAGTTTTACTACCAACATAGTATTATAAGAAATCATTTCAGCATAGTGAATTAACCACAGTTATATTTAACTTCAGTTTAATTTGTAGAATATAAATATCGTGAAATCGCTAAATCAATTCTTCTCGACTAATTAAGTTTTTAATTTTTCAACTAAATATTTATAATGAGGACTAAAAATCAAGGTAAACATAGAATTATATTGTTAAAGAATCTTAATGACAAACACAGATTAAATTGATTATTCACAATTTCCTCTCTTAAGAATTATATACATTTATTTAGTTTAAGTATTATACACACACAATAAACGTATCAAAACACGTTAACTTTATTTTTATAATATACGGAATTTATTTTGAAACAATTTTTCAACGTTCGAAAAAATTAATTATCAATTGTTTTCTTTTCTTGTACTTACAACTTGAGATTAACAGGCAATTTTTCATATCTAAATAGGAAAAAGAATAAAACTTAAGGTAAAGATATTTACAAATTAATTTAAATTCAAACAAAAACTTGAAAGTAGATAATTATACATATAGAAAATGAAATTCTACTTGATAAATATTAATGGCGAAAGAAATCTTAAGATAGAAAAACTGGAAAATTATTTATCCCATTCCATTTTACGAATGGATGTTGTTACATAATAACTAACAAAGAAATCCATGCTCTGCCATACAAACAAATAAAAAGGCGCGAAGCTGAAATGTGATTTTTAATAACGGTTAGGAGTATACTAAAAGAATTATTAAAATGAAATAATATTTTAATTTTAAAATATATTTCATTACTTTTATCTAAAATCCCGTTTCTGTCCTGTTTTTATTTCATGCATTGATCAAAAAACAATCTTGTAGAGAATATTTAAATTATTAATTATAATGAAAGTTTTTTCAATAATTCACATCAGCATAAAGTCAACTCAACCATTTCATTCCATACAAATTTAGTTGATGTTGAAGGTAAAGAGCGCGAAAATGATTGTTTGAAATATGTTTGATTTTTATGTAAATAAAACGAGTTTTATTATATTTAACATTTTTTGAAGGATATTAAAATTGGGTAATTTGTACAGTTTCGAAAAAATTTTTGCACGATTGTAATGCACTATTCTTTAACACTTATTTTGTTTTTCATTGATGTTATAAGTTTGTGTTTACGTAATTAAAATCGGAAAATCTTGTTGTCATTCTCTTTGTTATTTTCTGCATATTTCTTTTGTTACTTTATAAGATATTATTTATGAAATATTTTTTGAGTTATTATGATAATATCTTCCAACATATACTCATGAAATTTCGCATTATATTAAAATTTTTGGAGAAAAATATATTTAAAGTGCAACAATAACAAAAAAGGACTATAATTTTCCAGAAACAATACATGTAGCCATTTTTGCTAACTCTAAAAGTAACTTTAAATTGCATTATTTATGATGGTATAATATTTTTCATGCTAGCTGAATATGTCTGCTTCATTTCTTTTCATTTAGGTAAAATCCTTATATCCATAACACATTAGGAAAGGTTTTCAAATATTTTGTTAATGATTTAGGAAAGTGATTCATAACCATCAGCATATGCAAGCGTCGGTGAAAATGTGCTTTGGGTTCCCTGCTTGGCGCATTTTCAAAAAGTTGCCAACTGGCACATTTTTGCGTGTTGTCTCGCGGATTTGAATGCTCCGAGAGACGCTACGCAAAAACGTTGTTTCTATGTCAACGAACCGAAATCCGTGTTTTTAACGAAGTTCACTATTGGTATGGCAACGAAAGCAAAAACAATGTTTTTTTTACGAATTGTATAATAAAAAATACACTACAATATGGAGAAAAATTATCATATTTTTTTAAATTAATAAATAAAAATACGCAGAAACAAATAAATAACGTATGTACTACCTCCAGGGCAAATTCAACGGTAGTAAAATGTCGTGCATCAAATTTTAAATTCTATGGTTATTTCAAAATCAAAATAATTAGCAACTAATAGGAATATTGAAACAAAAGAGCTGTTAATGAGCATGCGCCACAAGGAGTGCATTTAGGAGGAAATAGCCAGGGTTACCATGCTTGGTGCGTCTATCGCCCATTTGGCAAGAAAGGGGTTACCCAAACCACAGATTAACTCAAGTGTCTCATAATAAAAGAAATTGGGAATCTCAAAATAAGAATGCATAAACATACAATCCAAATCTTAATGTCGCCAAATCTATCACGTTACACATATTAGTATTAAGCCTTCATTTAAATTATTTTTCTAGTTTAGGAAATTTGTTATTCAAATTTACCTTAGTAAATTCTTAATTTTTGTTTAATTTAGAATTTATCTTGGAAAAGTGAACTCATATTTCACTAATCCTGCTTAGTTATAAACAAATTAATTATGTGAAAAATCATTATAACTTATTTATTTTTTAAAAAAATATTAGTATTATTAAAAAATATATGTTAATTTGAAAGAAAGCTTCTTAGCCAGAAATATTTTTTCCCTATTTTCAAGGGTAATATATAATTAACAATTTTATAAAGAGGAAATAACAATATTCCTTCTTCAATAGAAAAGAATTATCTATCCCAATGGTATATTGAGTTAAAATTTTTATGTATGGGAAAGTTATTTTACATAATTTTTTAAATGTCATTTGTCACTTAGCAACAAACTGTACTTCATTTCACCTTAGCTCCATTCATTTTTTATAAGAAACTATTTTCAAAAGTGATGTTATGGAAATAATATCATTTTTCTACAAGTGAACCTGTCAAGATCAGCTATAGTTTAACTAAGAATAATTTTTATGAAACTCATTATAATTTAAAAATACTGTATCTAATGTCCTAGAAATATTTTCTGCTCATTTGCATATTGAAAATATCTCCTTCCACCAAATTAAAAAATCTCATTAAAATCTTTAATTTGTATTTAAAAAAATTCCTAATTTTTATATAAGAAGGTTTAGAATATATTTAGATAGTGTGGTTCCAAAAGAACCAATCACTGCAATCTAAGTTCTATTGTACTATTTTATGTGGGAAGCATATCTGAAAGAATTAAATTTTCATATTATGTATGGTTTGTTTTTTAATTCGTAGATCATTTGCTTTTATATAAAGTAAATGTGATACATTTAAAAATTTTGGCAAAACTTATGGGTTTTTTTAATTATTTCAATTGAATTATTTTTTATGTTTTCTATAGATGCTTCAGTATGTATCAAACAAGAAGTTTGACTAAAGTTCCAGAGGTAAAAAGGAATATAGTTTTGTCTTCAAAATCTGCAAATGCTCAGAATTTGCGAAGCTCCTTGATTGTATGTCAGGTGACTAAAGCTAAAGAATTATCAAACAGGAATTTGAGAAACAGAAATTTGAAAAATGAGCTCAAACAAATTAATCTAGATAAATCTGTAAAAGATAGCCTTAATAAAATGAAAGCAAATAATAGGAAGAAATCAAAACAGAACATTCAAACTACTGAAAAAGAGAATATTTACCATAAAAATAAAACTAATAATGGAAAAAAACTTCAAAACAAAGTGAAAGATGCTCTAAATAAGAATGTAAATCAGTATGTTAGTGATTCTGTTTCAAAACAGGGTCCAATATGGAAGTGTAAACCAAATGATGCATTGCCTTTGCTCCAAAAAAGAAAGAAAAGGAAAATTGATATTTATGATATTGCTGAAGATGAAGATTTAAAAATGGAAGAGTTAACAAATAAAGTGGAAAATAAGCAAATGGCACACAAAAAATGTAACATAAAGTTGTCCAAAAAGCAAACACTCAAACCAAAAGTAAAAAGGAACATTCTAAATGCAAAAGAAAACTTAACATTATCCATCAATAAAATTTCTTCAGGAAAAGATATGCTTATTAATGACAATAGGCTGAATTCAGATCAAAATACATTTAAAAGCAAGACTATTTCTAAATTAAATTTAAGAAATCAATCTTCTAAATGTCTAAATTCTGTTGAAAAGCAGAATCAAATTCATTCTTTTGATAAAATTGATTCTGTAGACGATTCTCTTTCATGTAAAACTCAACAATTATCGAAATTTTCGGAAAAATCAGAAATGAGTAATAAAAATATTCCTGTTGACATTAGTAATCTTGATCTTTCCAGGCAAATGCCTCATGAATTAACTCCAGTAAAAGAGTCTGTGTCAGAAAGTCGGAAAAGTGTTTCTAATGATTTAAATGAATGTGGAACTTTCTGTTTGATCCCTAAAATGACTTCAACTCCTGAAAGTCGGTCTCCTGTAGCTCCTGCTTATGTCCTTCCTATCAAAAGTTTTGATGCCAGAATGTCAGAAATACCATTATTGCCAAGCAAACACACAAATGTTGTGGATATTGCTTCAGCAGAAGAATTATTAAATGCTGAGATGCAAAGTGTTAGGTCCATTGAAGTTTCACTTTTTGAATCTCCACCCAAAGTGGAATGCCACAAACGAATGAAGAACTCTAAAATTGAGCCAAAGGAATTACAATTGAGTTTAGAATTTGAAAATAGCCAGCAGCCACTTATTACAGTAATTGACAATGACCTTGAACTGGTTAATCCTTATGTTGAAAATCATGCTTGCTCATTGGACGATGCTGATTCAGATGCAAATGAACAAGACTTGTTACTTTTTGGTACGCCTCCTAAATTACATTCTATGCAGAAGTCCAAGAAAAGCAAAGAATTGGAAGAAGGTTTATCTCAAATAAAATTGAACAAATCCAGGAAATCATATGATAACCGATATCAAATTAAAAAACTTATATCAAGAGGCACAAAGAAAAGCGTTAAAAAAAAGACTGCTGCAATAGTATGTATATTTTTGTGTTAATCACTTTTTGGTAAAAATAGCATGCTTATCTATAAAAAATGAAATAGTCAAAAGAATTTATTCTCTTTCACAAAACCCTATCAGAGCTTCACTATACCAATGCTGAAAATTATGCCATTGTAAATCATTAAATAGTTTTCTGTATCATGAATACTTATAAATTAAATAATGGTTTGTAACATAAAAAAATTGAAAAAATGCACTTAACAAAGCAGTTGTAATTTTTAAATTGTTTATAATTCATTAAAGATCAAAATTAGATTCCTTATTAATCTGGTAAAAAAATGAATATAAAAAAAGATAATAGTTACCATTTGAAATTTAAAAGACTGTAACCAATGAGATCATAAATTCTTGTAGAGTTTCAATAAGCATTACTGATTTAATATTATTTGAATCATAAATTAATGATTACCAATTTACACTCGTGTCCATAAATTAAGGATAATGCAAGTTCAGGCAAAGAAAGAGACAGAAGCAAAACAAATGTGACTTATTTGTAAAGCCTATTTATTAAAAAAAGATGCTATACATTTTACATCATTTATCAAAATTGTGATTTTTACTCCCTGGAGCAAATTTCAACAAAGAACCTATTTACAAAAACCAATATAACATGGTTGGTATAATGGTTAATACATAGAATGCCCCTTAGACGATGTAATACAGCCCGTATAATGCATGGCATGCTGAGTATCAAATTATCAATTTGATCTTGGAGAATATTACACCACTCATTAAGCAATGCCCTCCGAAGTTCCGGTAGACATGTGGGAAGGGGTTGATGGGCTGCAATTGGTTGGCCAGTCCATACGGGTGTTGTCATCCATAAACAGAAATTCTACACTCATGGCGCCTTGAGACAAACATACATATTGTTCCAGAATGAAATCCCGATAGATGTGACCTGACATGGTTAAATTCTGAACATGCAGGCTAGTTCTGGAATCCAGAATAATTCCTCCCAAAATGAGCAATCCTGCACCATCATAACGGTGTCGTTCAATCGTGTTCTTTCAGTGGTAACAGGTACCCTGTCCTCTCCATATGAAAGTCCAGTGAGAATCAGGCTGAAAACTAAACCTAGATTCGTCAGAAAACATCACACAAGACCACTGTTGCCATGTCTAGACTAACCGCTGGCAACAGTGAGTTGCGGTAAGTAAAACACAACTGACAGGCCTATGAGCATATAGATCTATGTGCCCTAAGCGTCTGTACACGATCTGCCTTGAAACTGTCGTACCGGTAGCTGACGGGATAGGTCTCATACTGCCAAATACCAGCATTGTAACTTGGGGTCGACCTGACCTGTAAAATCTACTCACATTATCATCATCTTAGAACCGTTGCCAAAGCCTGGAGATAACTATCTGGGCGATTCCAGACAGCCGATAAATCTGCCATGTAAAACATCATCCAAATGCTTCCTTTGTGTCATAACTATGTGGTTATTGGACTGAAAGGATTTAAATTGTATGTGAATAATTTTACTTCTTTGCAACCATTCCTTATATACCCCTTTCTTACACTAACATCATTGTGGCGTACTATCGGTGTTATCTGGTGATTTCTTGTAATTTGCATATTATTCTTCAAGATGTGTGTAATAATTATACTTGTGAAATTTTTATTTTAGAGTTCAATTTCTGTGTGATTCTGAATTATCCTTAATTTATGGACATGAGTATTTATGAATGCACAAACATTGTTTCATACTCGTATTGATGAAATAGTTATTCCTTTTAAAATTTCTTTTGCATGTCTTTTACTTAAATGTATCTTTCAAGTTTTCTGACTTTAAAAAATTATCAATATATAAACAACAGATTTTAAAGAGATAAAATATAGTTTAGAACTTTTGATCAAATAGAAAATTTCCATCATGTAAATTATGACATAGGATTTTTTTAACTCTTTTTATCTTAAACAATTGAATTAGTTATATTTTTTTAAAAGTTTAAAATTTTTTATCGTATTAATATGTTACTGTGTGCTATTGCAGTCATTATATTTTATTGTTTCTAAGAATTTAATGAATATTTTTTTCTTATTAGAATTTCATCAAACATTTGTTTTCCACCTTTATTTTTAGTTAACTTTTTCTATGTATTTTTGTCCTCTATGATGTATGCAAGCATTAAATGCTTACAATCTTAAAATTATTTCATATGTTTTTTAAAATTTTTATTATTTTCAGAAAAAAGAAGAAGAATTAATTAAAAGTCTAAATGAGCATTTTTCTGAGCTGGAAAATTTTGAACTTTGTCTTGAATGAATAATAAAAGTTAGTATAACTATAATTATATCCAGAAAATTTATTTCAAAATTATGTTATTATGTTTTACTATTATAATGAAATATGTATCTATTACTTTTTATATAAAAGTTAATAAATAACTGTAAATCTTTTAGTGTAATAAAAGTTAAAAAATATTTTTTTAATTATATGAAAATATGAATTTATTTGAATGTTTTTTTATCAATGATTTTAATGGTTATTTTTCAGCAGTTTCTTATTTTCTAAATTCTTTCATTTTGTCATCTTAACAATAAAATTGTTTGACATATCTTTTGCGTACTTTTTAAACATTTGTAATTTATTTATGGCATACTTTTTATTAATTAAAAGCAATAAATATTAGCATTTAACTATATGATTTTACTATTAGATATATTAATAAAGTTATATAAAATCAATAAATGTTAAGATATATTATTAAAATTATAAGTGTTAATTAATTATTTCAAAAGATTTTATGTTATTAAAGTTCCCAAATTTTCTGAATTCTTAATTACCTTGTATGAGGATTAGTATATATATATATCTGTGTGTGTGGTTTTTGCCCTAGCTAAGAAAATGAAAAATCTGATGCTTACTCTACCTTTCAACATAGTCCATTCCCAGGATAGAATGCTTATTATAGCAATGCTTGGATCCCCTCTCTAAGAACTTTCATCATAGGCCCCAAAGTAGTCAGTCACTGCTGGAAAGCTTTCGGTATCAAAACATAATTTCTTTTCTGCCAGAAATTTTTTCTAGTTCTTGAAGAGTCTGTAGTTTGAGAGAGCCGTATAAGAAAAATGTAATGTATGTGAAAAAATTTCAATCTTCATTTCATGAAGTTTTGCCATCGCAATAACAACCTTGTGGATAAGAGCATTATCTTGTTGAAAAAATACTTTTTTTTTTGCTCAAATTTGGTCTTTTTAATTTGAGTTTAGGATGAAAATTATCTTAAACATCAGCAAAATATTTATCATTGGTGATTCTACCTATTCTAAATAATCAAATTATAAAATTCCCATAACATTGCAAAAAAACTGTTGCTATAACTTTTCTTGTAAATGGTACATTTATTTTTTGTTTACTGTTTTGATTACTACTTGATCTCTTGAATATTGTGATTGATCCGTGTTTTATCCACATGATGAATTGTCGAAAAAAATCTTAATTTACTTTGTATTATATAGTCCCTTATTATCACGTGCAATAATTTGCGATAAAAAGTCAACAAATGCAGCAAATTTCTTACTGAACAGCTTTCTCGGACTCAAAATATTGTTTAAAATCTGATGTACTTGTTCTTTAGTTATATCAATAGATTGTAAAAGATGACAGACCTATACAGGTTTGGCGCAATTTTCAATTTTTGTGCCAAGCACTTTACATTTCTGTCGCTAACCTAAATTACGTCACTATGTGCAATATCCGGCTACCAAAACCAATTGTGTTCGAACTTCAACTTTGAAATCGAGCTGTTTTTTTTTTAATTCCAAGTATCAAAAATTATAATATTTCATTACAACTAAGTACCATACAAGTATTATATAAAATTCTAATAACTGAAAACAAATTTATTAAAACTTAAATTTTAATATTGCGTGCAAAAACATCACTGTTGTGCTTCCTAGTACAGTGACAAGTAGGCAATAAAGCTAAATGTCTAACATTAACAAATTTCATTTTTATTTAAACTCAATTTTTAATATACTATGCAATTGAGCCCACCTTAAAAATACATCAGTGTTGCACTACCTAGTACAGTGACTACCAGACAATTACACCCACTTTAAAAACATTTCAGTACGTGGCACAATCTAATACTAACATGAAGCACGCAAATACAGCTTACTTACAAATGCATTTACTTATGTAAACATACATTTTTATAAAAGCTAAAGTTTCTAATATGAATGAAATTGTAATGAAAAACAAAATAACTCACCTAACCTTCATTGGTTTTCGACTCGTCATATGTGGACAGGGAATAAACAGTTTTTATTGCATTGAAAAAAAATCCTCAAAAGTATTTTCGCGATGGTTCCATTTTTAGGCATACTCTGCGGGGTAGAAGTCAAATTGGCCTGGGACATGATTTGTATCCCACAGAGATATTTTGACCGCTGACCAGGTGCCAAATTTTGTCCGCAGTATTTAAATTCTACAGCTAAAATATTGCTTACTTGTTACAGTTGTGCTGCTGAAATATCATCATTGTTAAGGCCTTTAAAATAAATTTTTAAAGCAGAGAAAAAGTTTGTGTGTAATCATAATATCAAATTGCAAAGTTTAAGGTGAATGACTGTGCTTTCTATATTATCAACTTTTGAGTAATTGTTAGTTGTTAATTTTCACACTCTGTGGCTATATTATTATACTTAAAAAATTTATGCTGAACTATTTCTTTAATGTTATTTTCTCATTTCTGTTATTTATTTCATGCAGGCATCTCTTCATATCTTGAAAATTAAAACTCTTACAATATTTGGGATTTTGAAATCATTGAAGAAAAAAATTACTTAAAAACTCTATTGTGTGTATTTTGTTTCTCTATCTTTAAACCATTGTTTCATTTATTTTCATTTCCTGGATTTATTTGTTTTTCATTATTAGTTTTAGCATTTTTTCATGTTATTGAACGTTTATTATATCTATGTTAATTATATCTATTTGTGTGCGTAAAATGTTTCATAGTTAAATACATTGCTGTATTTAAATGTTTATTATATCTATTTGTGTGCATAAAATTTTTCATAGTTAAATACATAGCTGTATTTAAATGTTAAGAATTAACAAATATTGAGATATTTGTTTAAATTTATGTGCTTCATGTGTTTTATAATCTATCATTGACAAATACTCTTATGCTTATATATATATTTGTTTAAGATTGCATAGTTTTTCGTCAAAATAGTACTATATATTTGAATAACTTTGATGTGATTATTTGTTATCTTTATTGAAGTAATATACAATGATATAATAAATCTTTATTACAATTATTTTCCTAAATTGATTTAAATAGAAAGTTTTCTTTATGATTTTTATGTGAATTTTTATAATGTATTTTGTTTGTTTGATTTTACAATACTGTTTTCTTGTTTTGCAGGTATATTTTTTATATTATTGTAAACCTATTGTGTGTTTTTACTTGTAAAATATTAATTCTGATATGTCAAATATGATTTATCAACAAAAGTAAATCTTAAAATAAATAGTTTTTTTTTCTTTTTTCTGTGCAATCAAAATTTTTTTGATTATTTTCATTTATTCTTATATTTCATTTAGTTATTTCCTCATGATTATAACTGGATGATTAAAATTTCAATATAATTTCAGAAGTGATTTATAAAAGACTAAAGTAAATTGAAATAGCTGATATTTGAAAAAAGAAAATGGATTCAGGTTTCCATTATGCTAAAATTAATGCAGTTTTAAAATATTTCCAATGCTTTTTGAAAAATATAAAAATTTTTTAATATGTTTACTTTTCCAAAAAGCTTGATAAATTAGTGATAAAAAGTTAAACTTTTAAAAGGAGAAAAAAGAAATGATTTTTATGAAATTTGTTATTTATAAAATTTTTACCTCCATATTAGAAATTAATTTTTTAAATTTCATTTGATATTTTATGCAGAATTAAATATTATAGATGAAAGTAATCTAAAAGTTTTAAATTAAAAATCAGAAATTTAAATTTTATAATCAGTTGAAAATATTTATTTATTGAATATTTCTTATTTTACATGCATTCAGCTGTTATAATTTTATCCATCAGATTGTGTCTTTTTATATTTTAACCCATAATTTTGGTAATTTGCTATTTTTAATTATATAAATGTTCTCTTATTTTTAAATATTTTTCATTGTTAATCAGATATACATGCTTTACTCATCTAGAAATATGTATCAGTATGCCACATTAATGCTGAATAGTCAGAATCCTTTTTTCTCCTATTTTTTTCATACATAAAATTGAAAATAATAGAGTAACTTGTTAAAAATTAAGTGGGGTTAAAAAAACAAGTATTTACAAAAAAATGGCTAAGAAGTAATCAAAAATAGAGATATTGTTAGGAAAGAAAAATAGAATAATCAAATATTGATTTACTCCTTTTTTCCATGCAAAATGTGATTGCAAATGATTATTAAAACTTGGAAGATTGATTAGCTCTTTCAAAAGCTTATAAGTTGAAATATCTATTTATTAAAATTATTAAGGATTAATGTAAGTATGCTTAAAGCATTTTGATGCTTAAACATGAATTGCAAGTTTGCTTTGCTATTAAAAAATCTCTGTATCATAGACAAGGACAGAAAATTGTAAATCAGAACTTCCAAGGCATTGGTAAAGTACATGAAATGTTAGTCTAATTTAAATTTTTGTCATTTGAAGGTAAATAGCTTACTAGTAAGAATTGTGCAGATTAAACTTGCGCAAGTTTTAATTATTTCTAAATGTAAATCTTTTTAATAGATAAATTACAAAGAATAAATTTATGCTTTATGTTAAAGGAACAAAGATTTATGACATTTAATAATTATTTTAAAATAAAACTTTTTAAAGTCTGGACTTTAATCTTTCTACAATTTAATTTTCCAGTTTTCAGCTTCTATTTAAATCAAACTTAGTAAAAGTTGTCAAACTTATTTTTAGCTTTTAATTTATCTATGTAAAAGGGAGCAAACCATAAAAAAGAACAGTTTTGTATCAAGATTGTAATATTTGAATCATTAATAAAATTCAGAAAGTAATTTATGCTGTTATGCATTCTGGAAATACCCCCTCCCCCATTGGGCTTTGAAAGACAAATAGGCAATTTAATAACGTAAGTTTTCATTAAATTCTATAGAAATTCTTTTATTTATAATAATTACATTGTGTGTTTCAATCTAAACTATTTATAGTTTTGAAATTTAAGTAAAAGTGCATTTCCTACTCCATTACATTCTATTAGCTAATGAATTAATTTAGTTTTCTTTCATTGTGTATGTGATTTTAAAATTTTATGAATACTCATTTGCTTTTACATTTTTTTAAAATACACTTTATTTTTAAAATTCTGATATAAACCTAATTTTAAAATCCAAGATATGGAAAACTAATCCAAGTTTTTAAGTTAAATAACTTATTATAACTGGTACTACTCAATGAGATTCCAGAATATGAAGCACTAAGTTTTTGGTCATGTCTAACATTTTTCCATTTGAGTACCATTATAGTGTTTCATAGAAATTCAACTTTTAAATATCTCCTAAAATTTGCTAATGTGATCAAAATTGTAATAATTTAAAATTATGAACTTATATGAAAATTTTCTGTAATAAATTGTAAACTTTCTCAATATGTTGAAAATTTTGAAATGTGCCATTGTTTTAATTGATCAATGAATCAGTAATTATTTAATTTTCTAAAATTGTACAAATTTTGTTTTCTCAATTTACTTTTTTCAATTTCTTGTATTTTTAAGTCTACTAGTATAATTTTTGTTCAGAGTATAATTAATGCTACAAACTTTATGATGTATCATTTAATAGAAATATTTTACATACATTACATATCATGTAAAATATTTAGTTTTCTTTTAATTAGAATTTATTTGCACATAGTATTTGCAAAGTCTATTATAATTATTAAGCTATTACATTGAATAATAGATTCTGGACAGTTTGAAATATTATTGTAAAAAATTTGATGTAGTATATTATTGTATACCAGCAAGCAGCTGTTCACACAAAACGATGTGCATTAAGATTATTGTAGTTTGGTGTAATTTGATTATATTGCTTACAGCAAAATTTCATTCAATTATAGATTTGTATTTTATTGATTTTTTTAATATCCTTTAGAATATAATTTAAAAATGCACTTCACAATTTATATGTAGTCTTTGTAAATAAGTATTGTTTCAAATTTAATTGTATATTTGTGGTACAAATTAAAAAAAATTTTTAATTTATGCTTTGATGTTCATTTTATTTTCTTTAAGAAATTAAAGTTGGCAGTTCTCTTAATATGATCAAACTTTTATGCTAAATTTTCTTACTGTATTCTAGAAATATCTGAAGACTTATTATCTTAAAAGAACTGCTATAGTTACATGTTTTACCGAATTTTTTTTTAAAATAATTTCATGCATATTTCTGTCACACATGAACTAAACAAATGTAATTTTGGTTTAGTGTATTAAGCAGTATACAGAAAAAATGAAAAGAGACTGAAATTTGCTATTGTTACAATAAATCAGATCACAGAAGTAAAGAGAATCCCATAGTTTGGACTTAATGAGGTAATGTAGATCATCACTACATTTTTTGTGAACTTACATCCAAAGGATGAGCAAAAGTTAAATAGAAGAATCAAGTTGAGGAGGTCCTGAAACCAGGGGGTACGTGTACCTTCCTGGGGCTTGAGCACAGCCACCAGGCGCGTCGGCAGGTGGTGGATAGCCGAATGTCCTGTAGGAATGACAGGATAGCCTTGAATATAGAATCAGAGGCCGCGAACCAGCTCCCGTAAACCCTGGTGTTATGCGTTCCGTGCCTAGGGCTAATTGGCACCGCGGTATTGGTGTCTTAACGGAGCCTCTAGTTGCTTGGCGAACTTCTAGAGTAATTTGCCTTGCCCAGTAACTCAGGCAATGCTGGGTGGACTTATATTACCTGAGCTTTTTAATTGTTATCTTGTGGCTGAAAAGACACAAGAAGTAACAAACCTTTCTGCATTTGCAGGTGAAGCCTCTAAAGTAGACCTTGCTGAAAAAGACAAGGGAACTCAGAGGCAATCTTGTAAAGGGGCAGCAATGTATCCTTCACTTGAGGTAGAAATTACCTCTAAACCATCTTCTTCTGGTGAAAGTCAGGAAGTTATTCCTAGCATGACTGACTTTCTGACCAGATGGAACTATTTCAGCAAGACCTTATCTGCTGGAAATGTCATATGCAAGAGGAAATGGCAGAGCATGTCATTTACGAATGTGAGGCTCTTGCCCTCCCTAAATTAACTTCTTTAGGCTTCATCCATACTAGAGAGTTACACCTAGACTCCATTAAAGGGTTATCGGACTTTATTAGTAAAGTGGATGACCCGAGCAACTGGAACTAGGAAACATTGGGTTTGGAGTTAATGGTACAAAATGCTAATAAAAGCAGAGGTGCCCAATGACATACAAACTCAATTTTAAGAAGAAGAAGTTGAGGAGGCAGTGAATTTAAAACTGGCAACTAGAAAAGGCAATAAGTTGTATTTAATATCAAAAAATCCCAAACGAAATTGAGGCTGCATATTGCTATATTACTGAGGATGATAAAATAGTTGTATTTTCTGAATGTGCCATTTTGCTTATATGTTAAATCTTTTCTTCCACACCACCGCTTATTCTACTTTGATAATTTTTTGTTAAATTATTATTTATGAGTAATTGAAGTGTTATGCTTTAAAGATGCAAAGTGGCTTAATGGTAATCACACTCTTCAGAGTGAAATGCCCTTTATTCAATTCTAGCCACTGTTGAAATGTTACTCATCCATTTGGCTGATTGGTTTGTGTTTCCTTCCTTCCAACATGAATACTGTTTGTGAAAACTAGTCTCCAAAGTCATTATGTGGTGCCTCACAATAATGTGTGGCTGTTTACTACACAGTGCCAATATATTAAATCTCATATATGTTAAAGAAATACAATTTTATGGTATCTTTCATAAATTTGAATTTATTTAAAATGTAGCTCTCTTGTGAGTTTTCAAATATTTTTAGAGCATTGAATTTTAGTTATTTGAATCCCAAAAATTTTCATCAGAAAGTAATTAAATTGAAGTTATTTTGAATAATTTCCAATTGATGTATTTTTAATAGACTTTGAAGCCCTTACATGAATGAAATGTTCATAATGAAATGTATTCTAAAATGGAAGAGTAATATTATTCAAATATAATTGTTGTTCATGTAAAATATTAAATTGTTTGTAAAATATTTGGAGCTAAACTTGTAATTTTTACAATATTTTTTATCCATTCCAAGTACAGCCTATTTCATATACATTGATAAAGTAAAAAAACAGTTAACAGCAAATATAATTATCCATTACAAAATTACATAAGCTCTTCTATTTTGCTCTCCCACTTGTATTAATTTCACGCTTTATTTTTTCGCATTTGTTTGGCTCAAAATATCACGATCCTTGTAAACAGAGCTATGAGAATGGAGAGTGAAATTATTGCAACAGACCAGAAGCATGTAGCTAAGACCTGTAAAAAGAAAGTTCATCTTAGCTCAAATTTTGAAACATTTCAATCTACTATTTAACATAATTTAATTTTAGATACAAAGATGGATTTTAAAATTAAAAAAAATTGGCATTAAAGATTAAAAGCAAATAAGGCTTGAAAGAATCTTTTGCTTGCATCTAGACTGCAACAACTGCCAGTGATAATTGAATTATTTTATTCCTTTTAATGTTTAAATAAAATATGTGGTTTGTCACTCCAAGGTCACATTTTGTGCATGAGGTCTAATTCGACCAATTCAACTATTGCTCAACAATGTAATGACTCAATCAATTTTTCGTATGGAAATTGAATCCTTAGAACTATTGAAAACTGGAATGTTAATCTGTCAGTTGAACACATTTCTTATAAAAACAAAGAATGGCCAAGTCAGGAGATTGTCTTCTTTGAAGTAGGAAGCTCTGGATTCTAGCGTTGTTAAACAACAAGAGTTGAACGGTGTGCATCTGTTTTCTCCATTCATTCCTTTCGAAGTGGGAAATATGCAGTTTTCCAAAATTTCTCCTTCGCGGAACGTGAATATGACGAACAGTGAAACATCCCTCCTAAAGAGAAGGTTTGTTTTGGCTGACGCTCCAGTCATTTTCCCCCTATAATAATTAAAAGAACCGGAGCCTACAGTTATAGTGTAAACTTCTAATCACTAGGAACATTTTTGTCCTAAATAGAAGTCAAACCTATAAACTGTTGAACCGAAAGCTAAAACACCCGTCTGGTTCTGTCGAAAGGGAAGACGAGCATAGTTTTTAAATGTTTTACAATAGCTTTCAGTTATTAGGTTATCCATTTATGCTGTTTCAAGCTGATTTCATGATGATTTGTTTTATTTGCTACTTCATGATCCATTTTTGCAATTAAAAGATTAATTTAATCGGGACAACCAAATTAACAAGTAATTCTTGTAAAATAATGAACTGATGGGGGATGGTATTTATTCAAAACAGACAAAAAGGTCGAATTAGCTTCTCAGGGAGTAATAAATGTCTATAATCATTAGTCTAGTTCTGACAGTCGTCTTTGTGTTTCGCAGATGAATGCTAATCCGGAAAATACGGTTGCGAAATTGTTCAAAAGTGAGTACAACTGAAGAACATGAGTTTCGATTCGTGATATTGTTAACTATGTGTAACATTCTTTTAAATTCGAAGATAAGTATGTTAGTTAGCTATTTAATTTAAAACGAAAGGACCAAATTCTCTTCTATTTATATCTGAAATTAGCTTACATTTAAACCTTGGGAGATGATTCTGATATGTAGTCTGTTGCAATCCATTGAAAGTGTATTGAAACGAACTAAAAATTCCTAAATTGATTTGCGGGGATCGGGAAATTAGCAACACATGATCAGATTGTTCTATTGCATTATGACAAATTTCTTCTTTCGAATTTCTGATGATATAATTTTATAATAAATTAATCAGCTATACAAAAATTATGAAAAATAATCATATCCTTTGATATTTATTTATCTGTTATTATTGTTAAAAATATCACAGAATTTTGCGAGAAAAAGCTCTTACTTTGTCTTGCATGTGTTTCCTGTAAATGCAGTGAGAATATCTCAGTTTTGAAAAAGTCACCTGAAAATGATATTTTTATTACTCTATGCAGCTGCATGTATAAAATGCACATTATCTAAAAACATTTCAAATAAGACATAATATTCACAGTCCAAAATGTTTTTAAACCTTTGCTAATTTAATTTTTAAAGTTAAAATCAAACATAGCCCCAGTTAGAGCTCTGTTATATTTTTAATAGATTTTAATACTTAACGAAAATTTTAATTTAAGCATTCTTTCCATTTCAAATACAGTACACCCGATGTTTGCATTCCCGGATTTTAGTTTTCCCACAATTTACACCGATTATTTCTGTTCAAGAAAAAATCAGATTTTTTTAGAGGAAGTTGAAGTTTATAAAGGATTACGTGCCACTAGCTGAAAAGTTGAGAATATATGTATTCACTTTTAATGCGACAGTAAAAAACAAGGACTCAATTTTTAAAAGTGGACAAGGAGTATGCCAGTTGTTTGAAGTATGTAGAGCTGGAGGAAATTCTGAAGAACTGGTTCTACGCGGCATGTGCTTTGAGCATACTCATGAGTGGCGTTTTGTTAGATGAGAAAACCCTGAACGTGGATGATAAGCTTTGCATTGAGAACTTCTCTGCGGCTGGCTTGATCGTCTCAAAGAGCATTACTGTTTTGGGTGAAAGAAATGCCATGCCAGAAGAAAGTGTTCTGAACTGGCAAGACGGGTAACTGAAGGACCTCATGAAGGATTATTCAACATAGATGAAAGTCAGGGCTAGGGAAAATAAGGGCTGGCTCATCGCTTTGATGTATCGCATGCCGCCTTGTCACCGGAGAGGGGAAGAGCGTGACGTCACTGGGCATCAACTGGCTGGCATTCTCTATGCTAGCTTGTGTCTGATCGCAGCTTTCTCATTCATTTTGGCTTGTTTAATGTTAATGTTTTCATTTTAAGCAAGAGTATTTTTTAAAGAGGAAAACATGACATCGTGTGCTGTTGCGGTGTCATACCTTATGGAAAGAACTCGAAATAACTATAGACAAATCGTTTTTTCTTCATCCTTCAAAAGATTCAAGGAAAATATGGGTTTTCGCTGATATGCCTCATTATATCAAGTTATTGAGGAACCATTTTTTAGATAGTGGTTTAGTTTTGCGTGAGGGTACAATTATAAATTCTAGAATATTATATGAGATATTGAATAAAGATGTCGGGGAAATAAAAATTTGTCATAAACTGAAGCCCCAATTTCTAACTGTTAAGAAATGAAAGACAAAAGGTTACACCTGCAAAGACTTTATTTTCGGAAACTACTGCTAAAGCTATAATACATTTCACTGGAAATACTAAAGCGGCTGCATTTTTTTCATTAATCGATAATTTATTTGATATTATGAACAGCTCCGTTCCAATACCTCCCAGTAACAAGTCTTTAAAAGCTGCTTTTGGAGTGCAAAAATACTTTGATACTCAAAAAGAAACTTTAAACGCAATCAAGGAGGAAGTTTTCAATTTACGTGTATTTGGGAAAAAATCGGTTTTGCCTTTTCAGAAAGGGATAATTGTTTCAATTCATTCTCTTTATGGATTATATGAAGACTTAAAATCTATAAATGTATCTTATATTTTAACAAGTAGACTTACTCAAGATGCGCTCGAAAGCCTCTTCAGCCAAATTAGAGGTCTCGGGAGATTCAATGACCATCCTTCTCCATCTGAAGTAATTATTCGCTTAAAAAAATATTGCTCGCCAATAAATTACCTAATTTGTCACCGAAAGTAAACTCTTTAGAAAATGGACCAGACGTTTATTTAACAAGTGAAATGTTAGACTCTGCATTTAATGTAAAAGAACGTCAAGAAATTATCAATTCTTTTGATTCTCAAGATGATGAAATAAATCGTGAATTCTTAATTAATCCCTTACCTTTATCTTGGGAAAATGAACTTGCCTCTTCCAATCAAAATTGTGATATATCTCCATTTGAAAAAGAAGCTATGGTTTATGTGGCAGGTTATATTGCTTATAAAATTAAAGATAATTCACTTGGAACTATATCAAGAAATTCAGTCGATATGCCCAATCATTCCGAATGGATTAATTTAATTTCTGCTGGGGGACTTACTGTTCCAACAAAAGCATGGATGGAAACTATAAAACAAATGGACATAATGTTTCGCAAATTTCATGGCGACACATTTTCTAAAGGGAAAAATGTCATAGCAACATTAATAAATGAAACAGAGTCTTCTTTTCCTACTGTAAATCGAAAGGCAATTAAACTTTTTTGTCGCTTGAGAACATTTATACGAATTAGGTATTTAAATAGAAATGCAGCGATAGTATCTTATAATAAAGCTCAACAGAAAAACAAGAAATGGGTCAATAGTCAAAAAATCAAGATAAGCTGAAGCTAATAGGTAAATATATTTTTATATTGGTTATACAATTTTAAGTTAATTTCAATATTAATAATAATTTTTTGGGGTTTATTAAATAATAATTGCAAATTTACTAAATATTTGAGAGGCATTTGTAAGTTTTTTTCACTCTGATTAAAAACAAAATGAACTTAAAAATAAAAATAAAGTATTTTGCTTAGAAATTCCAGGCAGCTTATTCTCCTTGGATGCCTGACTACGTCATCAACGGCTATTTCCGGTGACAGTTTTGGGGAGCATTTGAGCCAGCCCTTCTCTTTCCCTAGCCCTGGATGAAAGTGGTCTTTTTTGTGTGTGTATGTTCTCCCTATAGCAAAACTTTTAAAGGCAAGAATTACCTTGGAGGAAAAAACAGTAAACTTAGGCAGACTGTAATGTTAGGGGTGAATGCTGACAGCAAGATTTTAAATGAATATCGAATCTCTATAAACGTCCTCTCCTGTGGTGGGAATCGAGCCCAAGCTGCTCAGTAGCTCCACGCCACTTCCTGTAAGACCAGTAAAGGGAAGCATCATTTGCAACGGGGAGTGATTGAGAGGGTGACTACATTCTCTCTTACTATATTGTTGGAGCCCCATGAGTCGGGGTCGAGTCCACGTTCACATCTGGCGCGTCCAAAATCCTTCTGTTGTGAGGTGTGGATGTAGAGAGAAGAGTGTCAGCTCTAGTGTGACTTCGTCACCTGGCCGTGGCTCAAAAATGGGAGGCTACAAGGACGCCGCGGCTTGGTTGGTTAGGTCGTCGTTCTCATAATCGGAAGTTATTGAGTTCGAATCCTGGATTAACCGAAGATCCCTCTTGTTTACTAAAGGTGGCTGGAGGACGTTTACTAGATCGTGGTTGCAAAGTCTCTGATAAGTGAAATGACACCTCTGAGAGAGGCAGGTCACAAGCATTAGGGATCTTCTGCTTATAAATTCCAAAGACTCCTACCTGGCTGCTTCCATGAAGCCGGTGGAGCCCAACTGTGGGTTAGGTACAGGGAAGTAACAGCTATGTATTGAGTGGGAATCTAATTTACGAAATATTGAACTGAAAGGCCCCTTGCGGAATTCTTCAGAGCTCCGAGTATATTTTACATTTTAATATGCATAAAAAGAATAAAATTTACACATCAAATATTTCGAAATGAAAAATATTACCACTTTATATATGTGTGTGTATGCCTCATTGTAAGAGATTATGGGTGAACTGAATTGAATAATGAAGACAAGTAGTTCAAAACTGAACTCTGCGTTATTAACTGTATCTGCAACTGAGCTGAACTTCTTATTTAGAGAGAGTTAAGGCACGCATATTACCATCGTGTACAAAGGAATCCAGGAATCGGGAAAAAATCTGTTGAGAGTGTTATCCAGCTTCTTTCTCAGCAGAAACTTCTTGGAAGTGACAAGATGCCTCATCTTAAAATATAAAAACAACTCTTAAATTTAAGTAAATCAAAATATATTAATAGAATGTTTAAAGCATTAAAAACAGATGAATTCATATAGCAACTGAAATGTTTGATTAAATTTAAGATAAATTACTCCTTAATACATTGTCATGTTATTATTTTGAAAATAGTAATATTAAAAGTGCAGCATAAAACTCTAAATATTTAAGTCTCAAAATGAAAATTCCCAAAAACATTTCATTGGAAAATATAAAATTTTAAGCAGTTAATTTTAAGGAAAAGAAAATTAACTTAGCTGTTTAATAAAACTGAGAAAGTTTAACAGCCATAATTGAAAGAAATTAATTTATAAATGAATGCTTCATTTGCCAAATCGATTAACTCCATAAAACAAGTTGTGAAAATGCAAAAAAGTATGATTTAATCTCTTCAAACGTTTTTCATATTATTTAATTAGGGTTTCTTGTGGTAGGTTAGTTCTTATAAGTGAAATTTGTGTGTGTTCTGAATATATGCAGTTATACATTTTATACAGCTTTTTTAATCAAAATTTCATGTAATTCAGAAGTGGATTTAACTCTGATTTGGTAAGTGAAACATTCATATGTACAATACAGCTTATGAAATATATAATTTTTTTTAACAAAGCAAAGGAAACATTCGTTAAAGATCAGTGGTTCCAAATTCATTTCTATAAATGCTCAATTTTGCTTTCATGACTATTAATCTATTAGAATTTCAGATATTTGTTTATTATAATAATAGGGTTTGATTTAATTGAACTTGGTTTGAGAGTATAAAAGACCAATTGACTTTATCTGTGAACTTTTTATCGTGCATGCAGTTATAAATCCGAAGAATGAGAATTTGTACAAAAGCTTAACTCTGGCATATAGGAGATTGGTAAAAGAAATATTAAAAAACGGTAAGGATTATATACAGTAGACGGTCGTTTTTACGAACATTTAGGCATCTGTAAAAAAGTTCATTAAAAAGAAAATAATGTATTCACTCATTAAGATCTGATTTTTTTTTACTAAATTACTTTTTTTATACACAAGATATTATTTAATAGAATTTTTTAGAATGCACAGTAAGAAACTCGTGCAAAATAAGATTCATACTTAAAAACACATTTTATTGATTCTAGATTCATCACCCTGATTTCTAACTTTTCTCAAACTAAGCTCCGTTTTATATTTTTTGATGTAAAATGTTAAAATTATTTATGTTCAACTTCATAGCAAATCAGTTGATTTCTCTTGAATGACATTGTAATCATTTCGACGACACGAGATAAAGCTGCAGAGGCAGCAAAACGAGTTTTAAACAAAAAAAAAAAAAAAGAGAGAGAATGGCGGGCTGTTCGGCCTTATTCGAAAAAGGGGTTTTAGAACGGCCCTGTTGAGAATGTTATGGTGTTTCGCTTATAAAGTGTTGCTGTAAATCTGTAAATTTAATGCAGTGTTATGTGCAATTATAGAGGATAATGAAAAAAATGATTGCTATTATATTATGTGATAAATTTACGGCGTAAATTTAATTCAGCGTCATAACAGACGCGAGGATTGATAGCAACGTCTTGGCTTATGAAAAAAATCCAGTGGCTTGTGTATTCTAACAGGAATCTTGTAGGATTACTAATAAAACAGATGAAAAATAGAGGCTAGTACTTTTTCTATCGGTAGTGCCATAGTATATAAATTTAATCTCGATTTTTGTATTAAAATTTGGGAAAATACGAAAATGTATTTATAGTTCATAAAGTAAGAATATTGAGTACTTCTATACACGTATATATTCTTTAATTCCTTTGGTATTTTGATTGTTGGTTCATTATATTACCTTCATGAAATCGAAATTGTGTTGAATAATTATTGATGTTTGAAAGAAAATAATTATAAGGTTGATATATATGTTTCTTTTTTCTGAAATGTTTTCAATATAAAATATCGTAAATATTTTATACTAGGATCAGATTATTTAAAAAAAATTTATATCAAGATTTTTTGGTATATTTAAATACTTAATAATTATCTGTTAAGAGTCTATGACACAACTTAAGTGCATATTTATATAATTTTGTTTATATATAACTTTTAATTAAAATTTAGAACATAAGTTTTGTTTTGATTTAAATGAAAAATTTATTGCATGTGTGATTAGAAATATTTTATTTAAATTTATGAATGATTGATAGCATCCGTTTCCTGCAATCAATGTGTATTTTGTGTTGATTTATGAATAAAATGTTCTGTAATTGTGTTCATTATAATGTTTGTTTCGATTCAGAAAAGAAAAAAAAACTGATTACGTGTTTCGATTTATTTTTATTTGCGAGATAGAAAAACCCTATTTTTCTATTAACTTTCAATGTATTGAGTTTCGTATAAAGAATTTATTATTGTGGTGAAATAATATATTGAATTTATAAATAGTTGAATAGAATTTATAATAATTAACAAGCGATAGTAAATCAAAAGTGTGATATGGTTAAAAAAAGAGAAATATTAAGAAAATAACTTTTATTGCTTTTGTGACAAGTTATTGTTTTCTATTTTGGTAAAAACTGTGATATATTATTTTATTAAACTTGCTTGATAATGTGTTTTAAATTCTTAAAATACACAATCTGATATAAGATTATATTTTGATAAATAATAATTAAAATAACAAATTTTTTGGAAAATTTGACAAATTGTTTTATAAGGTATGGTGTATTATTAATATTGATATTTAAAATTTTTCAAAGACTTTTTTTTCTAAATGATCAGTTAGTAAGTCCTATATATTAGTAAGCTCTATTTTCTTTAATACTTTATTATAGCGTTCTGATTTTGTTGACCTATTTCTTAATTTAGCTTAAGCTAAGAAAATTGAATTGTTAGAGATATGTGAAGAACTAGGAGTGAAAGCAAATGCCTCAAATAAAATTCCGGAAATTAAAACTTTAATTTTAAGTAGTGATATTTACAATGAGGAAGAAGTAAAACTTATCTTAGATAGAATTATTGAAGGTAGAAAACGAACAGAAGAAAAAAACAAACTGGAAGAAAAAGAGAGAGAATGGCTCGTGAGGCTCGCCAACAGGAACTAGAAATGAAAAGGTTAGAACTGTCTCAAAGAGAATTTAGTCCTAAAACTCTGCTAACACACATTATCTCAAAGTATAATGAAAAACGAGTCTATATTTAATAAATTTGGAAAGACGAGCTGAAATGACTCAGTTGCCGTAGAAAGATTGGGTTGCATGCATACCTGTTTGCAGTTTTACCCATTAAATTGCCCAATTTGTTAGCTAGAGAGTTGCCTAGTGAGGCTAGCAATTATGATTTTGTCAAAAGTCTGATCTTGAAAAGATATAAGCTGGAGAGTGAAAAATTGAAGCAATGTTTCTACCGACATCACAAGTCTTCGGACAAATCTTGGAGAAACTATACCCAAGAGCTCCTTAGTTATTTTACTGAATGGATTTCTGAATTAAAGATTGAGACCTTTCTGCAACTCCGATATCTAATGGTAACGGAGCAGTTGAAGTTTCGAGTGGCTGCAGAAGTAAGAGATCATTTCCTCAAAGATTGGCTGAAATTTACAACTCCCTATGAATTGGCTGAAAAATTGGACGATTATGAAATTTTAAGTACTCAGAAGAAATTTTTCCAGCTTTCCATTGGTATTACAAACCTAAAGAAAATTCGAAAAATTTCAAACATAAATTCCAAATAAAACCTGAAGGATTAACAATAAAGAAACCTGAAACAAAGAAAAGGATTTCGATAAAAGAAAAACTTCGTTGCTATGAATGTGGCTCAAGCAATCATCTTCGCCTACAGTGCGATAAACTAAAAAAAACTACAATCTATTTCCCATGTTGTGGCTGATAAAAATATTGATGGCACGAAATACCTGTGTAGGTAAAGTAAACGGTGTAGAAATGAAAATTTTGCGAGATACTGGTGCTACTTTGGATCTGATCTTTAACAAATACGTATAACCACATCTTTATACGAAGGAAAAAGTCTGGTTGAGAAAGCCATTGGAAGAGACTTTGACTTGCTTACCTCTTGTAGAAGTTGAACTTGAATGTGAAATGGGACACATGAATGAGTACTAAAGCTGCTGTTATCAGATCAAGGTAGATATTTTCTGGGAAATAAAACTGTCATGTTATTATTTGAAGATTGCAAAACCAATGATATTCAAGTGCACAAGATGAATGTTATACAAACAAGAATTCCCCCCCAAAAAAAAAACATTCTGAGAAGAAAGAAGGGGAAAAACACCCATCCAGCGATCGAACGAAAGAATATTTACACAAAGTATGTCTGAAGATAACGATGAAGAAACCATCATTTAGTTGAAGAATTAACAGTGAAAGATCTCAAAAATTTCAACAAAAGATTTCATCAAAGAACAACAAAACAGTGAAGAATTAAAACCACTTATTGCAGAAGCACAAGAGCCTACTTTAAAAACAAACAAGTATTTCTTAGAAAATATGCTTATCGATAAGAAAAAAGATAAAAATGGAACAGAAAGAAAATTGCTGGTTGTTCCAGAAGAATTTCGCGAGCAACCAAAAACGTTTTGTTATGAAGATATCGCTGCCCATTTAGGCGTAACTAAAACTAAAGATGCTCTTGTTAAGACTTTCTGTTTGTCAAATTGTTATAATGACGTCGAAAAGTTCGTCCAATCTTGTGACCACTGTCAACGAATTGGAAAGCCTCGAGACAAGAAAAGCCCGCCACTGAAAATCGTTCCTGTTATTTCTGAAATACTTACTAAGTTGAACGTTGATGCTTGTGGACCTTGACTGTCAGCAGTTTAGGGAGCAAATAAATAATAACTGGGATTTGCATGTTATCAAAATATCCAGATGCTATTCCCACTCCGAATTTGTGTTCTACTAGTATTGTAGATGCACTACTACATATTTTCAGTCGTCTTAATTTCCCTAGAGAACTACAAATTGATCAAAGGACGTCTTTTGTGAGTGTACTTACGTCAGAAATTTTGGACAAGTTTGGAGTGTGAGTTGTGGGAAGTTCTGTCAGACATCCTCAAAGCAATCCGTTGGAAAGGATGCATCAAACTTTGAAGCGAATACTTCGAGTGCTTTGTCTAGAATCTGGAGAGGACTGGCAGAAAGTTTTACCACATGCACTCTTTGCGTTGAGAATAATGACGCATGATAGTACTGGTTGCAGCCCAGCAGAGCTTGTCCATGGCTGGAACTTGAGGACTCCAATTATGCTATTATATGAGAACTTATCAGAACAAACTAAAGAAAATGATATTGTTGTATTTGTTTTTGAACCTTGAAATCGTATGAAGCTTTGTTAGGACCTTGCTGTAGAAAATATGCGAACAGCAAATTGTGGTATAATAGAAGCGCAGAAAAGCGACAGTTTAAAATTGGCGATTTAGTTCTTGTTGCCGCTCTATCATAACCAAATAAACTGTCCGTGAATAGAGTTGGTCCAGGAGAAATCGTTAAACAATTTTCAGAGACAAATTACGTCGTTGTTTTTCCAAACAGTGACAAAAGCCAAGTTTATCATGCGAATATGCTAAAGCCGTATTTTCAGAGAGAAGTAAATGTTAATTTGATGTCTTTGGAGGAAAATAATAACAAAGAGGACGATGAAATTACTAAGCTTGAATTAGAATCCACAGATTCTGATTTAAAGGAAGTGTGGCAGTCAATACAATCAAATACGCAATTATCTGAAATTCAGATTGGTGAACTTTGTGAACTGATTACAAAATACTAACACTTTTTCAAAGGAGCCTGGTTGTATCGATCTGACTGAACAGGACATTGAACTAGATTCTGACAGTTCTATATGTGCTAAATCTTATAGACTTTCAAAGAGGCAGTCTGAAATTTTGAAATCCGAGATAGAAAAATATGCTGAAGCTAAAAGTGATAGAGCCAGGAGAATCTGATTTTACATCTCCTTTTATTTTGGTTGAAGCTTCTGGAAAGGAAGCAAGACCCTGCAGCGATTTTCGACAATTAAACAAATTGACCAAAACAAAGTTTTTCCCACTGCCTAATATAGAAGAGAAGAAAAAGTATCTGTTGCGAAATATATTACTGTTCTGAATTTAACCAGAGGCTACTGGCAGATACCTTTGAGTAAAAATGCACAGTTATGCAACGTTCGTGACTAGTTTTGGAACATGCAGACCTTTGCTCCTTCCATTTGGTTTTAAAAATGTATGACTTCAGTCGACTCATGGCTAGTATATTAAAAGGATGTGAAGAATATGCAATCCCTTATTTGGGTGATGTGGCCATATTTTCCCAACATTGGGATGATCATTTAAAACATCTACAGAACAATTTCATTGAGCTAAATGTGACGAAGTTGCACATAAAACCACAGAAGTGTCAATTTGCCCAAACTTGCGTGAAATACCTTGGACATTTGGTAGGACAAGGGCGAAGAACGCCTGGCGAATTGAAAGTTCAAGCTATCAAAGATTTTCCTGTAAATAAAACTCAAGTCCGTGCCTTTTTAGGGTTAGCTGGTTATTATCGAAGATACATTTTTAACTTTTCTGTCATAGCAGCTCCTCTAACCAACCTGTTAAAGGACAAGAATAGAAAATCAACTATCGATTGGAACAGCTCTTGCCAAACTGCCTTCAATGAATTGAAAGAAAAACTTTCTAATAAACTCGTTTTGTACAGCCCTGATTTTACACAATTTATTATTCAGTGTGACGCTAAAAATATTGGAATTGGAGTTGTGATTTCGCAAGTGATTGAAAACGAAGAACATCCTATTATGTATCTAAGTAAGAAATTTTCCCCTACAGAACGAAAATGCAGCACTACCGAGAAAGAATGTGCCTCTATTGTTTTTGCTGTGCAAAAATTAAAGTATTGAATAGTTTTCAAAGTTTTATAATACAAATAGCTCATAATCCTCTAATGTGGTTGGAAAAGAATACCGGAACTAATCCTAAACTTTTACGATGGGCCTTTATTTTACAGTCTTTTAACTACGAAATAGTTCATCGTAAAGGAAAACATAGTCAGAATGACGATAATTTGAGTCGTATCCCTTAAAAATTTTAAAAATTAAAACTAAATATGTAATTGAAGGGCAAATTGTGGTATATATTTTCATGAGTCTGAATAAGGTTTGTAAATATTTTTTTTATTTATGTGTTTTTAAAGTGTTTATTAATTAGGGATGAGTGCATTTCTTAGAGTAAGGTACTACTTAGAACTGGTACGCGTATATAAATATGTGTATCTCTAAACATTGCTGAACATTTATGAACTACTATTTGGTTTTCCTGACTGGAATCGAAAATACAAAACTTTTCATTACCGGAAACGTTTCCTCCAAGTGGAAAATTAAGTCTGTAATGATTTCGACGACGTGAGATGGCGCTGCAGAGACAGCAAAAAAAAGTTTTAAAAAAAGAAAAAATGAGAGAATGGCGGGCTGTTCGGCTGGATTCGTAAAAGGGGTTTTAGAACGGCTCTTTTGAAAATGTTATGGTGGTGTCTCGTTTATAAAATATCCTGTAAATTTAATGTTGTGTTATTTGCAATCAGAGGATATTAAAAAATTGATTGCTAATATGTTGCGTAATAAATTCACGGCGTAAATTTAATCCACAGCGTCATAACATTACCATCAACAAGAATGATCATTCTTTCCACTTTTCTCAGCCAAACAAACACAAAGTTTTTCCAGTCGAGTGTTTTGCTTCTCTACAGTGTTTTCAAGAGTGACTCGCTGGTACTGTTTCCTTTCTCAGATTTTTTTTCCAAGCTTTTAAGAGGCTGTTCTTTGGAATCCCATAATTTTTTGGGTGTTTGCTTTAAGACTTTTTTTTATCTATTTCTTTTAGGATTTTCTTTTTTACTTCAATTGATAAACACGTTCGTTTCTTCAACTTTGACAAATTCTGAATGGAATCGGCCAAATTTCCCTCTCGACAAACGAAACTCATAAATTTTTGTTGTTCAAATAACACCAATGACAGAACAGTAAAGCTAACACACACTTTTAGAGTTTTCTCGAAGCTATTTTTTAACGTACGATAAAGAAAGGATTTCCTTTCTATGTAGGGGAAGGCCAAGGTCAAATTCGGCACCACAGTTCTTTGTCATCAAATGTCTAATATCCATGTGTCTTCGATTACTGTTTCCAGAAAGTCTACACTGCTTGCACGTGTTGCTCAAAAATGAATCAAGTTCTTAAGCAGATTTTTAAAGGGAATGAAATAAAAAAAATTGAAAATATGTCAGATTATAAAAAATATTATTTGTCAAGAGCAATAGTTCGCAAAAAAAAGACTAAAATTTTAGTTTGTAGGTTGGATCTAAAATTATCATTTTGTCCATAGTATCATGGTAGGAACTAATCTCTAGTTTATAAAAACCTGAGTGTTTGATAATTAAAGGTAAAAACGAGCGTCTATTTAGTCATGGAACTCACTTCGACATAGTTGTACATTGCTAAGTCACATATGGCTTCTGCATCTTGCCACCGTCTTTCAGTAAACATCGGGAGGACTTTTTCTACGGAAAGAAACATTAATTTTAACTTTAATTCATTGATTAAACAGTAAAGCCATTTGGAATAAAATGTCATCACTTTCTTACTCGGTTCATAGCAGTAGGCTTCAAGCAGTTCGGATAGAATCTCACAATCTTCAAAACCCTGTTGAAAATATAAAATTATGTATGTCAGAAAAAATATATACTTCAAAGAAAATTGCAGGCGAGCTTGCAATTTAAATGTATAGTTTCTAAAATTATGAAATACATAATATGTAAAAAGAAAAATAATATAAATAGTATATCTATTCAATTTAAAAATTTAGGAAATTTACAATTAAAAACAAGTTTTTGACTTGATTCGAACTGTTGAAGCATTTAATTTTACATTACACTAAACAGAATAGCATTTATTTCTCTAAATATTTTAGACATTTAAAACTGAGTTACAATGAATAAAAATGTGATTGAATAAATAATTCAGTTTCGGAAAGAATTTTTTATATATTAATACTTTAGGTAGAGTTTGTTGAACATTTTCAACATTACAAACTTCCTCTGTTAGCCCCCTTATCGCTCTGCGTCCTCTTTTACATACGAAGAATCATTCTAAAGAGATCTATATTTCAAAAAGCAATCGGAATCAGTACTAACAACCATGCTCGAAGATGGATTGGAACCAACGAGCTGTAAAAGTGTAGTCTAAATTGCTAATCAATCAGTAACTGGTTTGTGTGACTGAGAGTAACGTTATAAGAAAATATTCCGCAACCAACATATACGAGTACTTTAGGTCCATTCTAGAGTAACGAATTCCACGAAACATCTGATAAGGATGAAAAGGAAAAAAATACGAATGTGTGTAAGACTTCCTAATCTGTGTGCGAAGGAGTCTGCCATGGTGTGATATTTGCACCTTCAGAAATACTCAATAGAGAACAACTACACCTGTATATTGTTTTACTGCAAAATCAAGAAATATTATTAAAAAAAGTCCATAAAGATTGATCATATTATAGGACAAATGTATTCCTTGAGGTCCTGGTGTAGAATCGCGTTCATTTGAAGCTCAATCCTAACCACTATTGAACCTAGGAAATGGTTATTTTCTACTTGCAGTTCTGCCGAGATTGATCTTGGGAACAGTTTGGGTATCTTTCTTTGTGGCACCTAAATACGGCTCACTAAGAAATTTTAAGCAAACCAGTTGGTGTCGTGTCCAAGGGAAGAACTATAGATGACCATGAGTGTGCAGAACACAGTTGGTTATCTCCCTGATGTTTTTGGAGTATAGACTCTTTTCAATGTCAAGGAAGAGGGAAATCCCCTTCCTGAGCAAGAGATCTTAAAATGGCAGAGCAGTCGAAAATGTGTTTTTGTGTTAGTGGAATATTAATACAATTAATAAAGGTTCTGTTGCTATCCCTCTGGACCTTCATATTTCGATAGTTGCCGGTTCTTGCGTTTACTTCACAAATCTTTTTTTAAATGGTGTTCCGCGGACCAACAGGCAGAAGTTCAATCTCCTCGCAGGCAATGACAACCATTTTTCATGGGAGAACATCTTAGAAATAAACCGGTTCGAAAGTAGCGAGAAACCTTTATAGTTTCTAGCTCATAGACCATCGATTGTATGGCATCAAATGCATAAAATAGCTATGAGCAGATGTTTTAAATAAAAATATTAGACGCACACACACACATCGCAGGTATAATCTAGCAAGTGATTTTCTGAATTTGGTGATTTTGCGGATTTCCTTGTTTATTTGGCAACCTGGTTTTTTATTACATCATTGAGATCCAGAATAATAAGAATTATGTAGAGAATTCTATTTTGGCAACTTTAGTATTTACGTCATCACGAGGAAATTTAAAGCATTTTAACATTTACATTTCCGAAATAGATGTTTTTATTTTTAAAATCCTAATATTTCAAATATATATATTTAAGCTTTTTATTTAATAGGTTTAAATTTAAAATTTAGATGCCTAAATGTTTTTCAGGAAAGAATTTATTACGTCAGCTTCATGGTATTACGTCATAACTACATCATCTCTTCGTCTCCAAAAAACTCAGAAATTCCCACGACGGATTGATTATAAGATAGATGTGCAAATATTATTCCTTGTAAAACCCGTAATAGCTTCCATATAATACCTCATGGCAATTTCTGAATTTTTTGGCGACAAAGAAATATTGCCAAGATGATGTAGTGGTGATTTAATATATTTTTTCCTGAGGAAAAGCTTATACATTTAAATAAATCTAAGTCTGATAAATAAAAAGCGTAAATACATATTTTTGAAATATTAGGATTTACAAAAAAGAAAACGTAAGAACAATTTCATAAATGTAAGTATAAATAAGTTAAATGTAAAAGCAATAATTTCGAAAATGTAAATACAAATTCTAAAAAATAGAACACCAATTCTATAGTGAAGACATAGGAACACGTATAATATATATATACCGGATGGCCATAATTAAACTGACAATACTCACAGAGTTCTGTAGCGCGATTTATTTGCGAGAATGGCACCACATTTTGGGGGAAGATTCCGCAAAAAAAGAAATTAGTTCCAAAAGTCACCACTTGAGAAATATTTGGCGCTGTGTAATAGAAAATAGAGTGTTAACAAATGCAAATCAATACGGAATAAAATTAACTTTTACTATGCACATTTTCTGATGTAGTTACTGTCAGAAACTAGAAAAGGTCCTGCTCAGCGCAGCTCGGATCATCACCGGTTTAAGAAATTCCTGTCTCAAAGATATAGTACTTTTTGAGGCAGGTCTTCAGCCGCTTAGCCTCAGAAGACGCGCATATCTAACCAAATATTACAATAAACTTTGTGCTCTGGGCTCTCATAATCGCACCTCAACCTATTTTAGGGGTTGGCGTAATAGTCAGAGACTCAAGAGAAATAGCCCCTTCAGCCAAATTGCCAATCTGAACATAGCTAAAGATGCCGTGGAACCACATCACCAGAAACAATGTCTTGACCCATCGGATGATCTAAATGGTGTCATTTTCCATCCGGATTTGCCGGTTCATGTAAATAAACGATCTGATATTCCCGACTATCTGAGGCAGGTGGCCATTGAGAGAATTGGAGAAATACCGAGCGATGTCATACAGGTTTATACGGATGGCAGTAAAGATGAATTCAATCGTACTGGCAGCGGAATTTACATCAAACAGCAATTTAGGGTCTTAGGGCTGAACAAGAGAAATCCCGATTATTGCTCGGTGTTCCGTAGTGAGCTTATTGCCATACAGGTAGCCCTAGATTCCCTGAATTCACTTCCATATGGAGCTGAGATTTGGGTTTTGTCTGATAGTAAAAATGCAATACAGCATTTGGCTAGATGGCAACCAGTGAGAGACAGGACTGGGGTTTCAATACTTCAAACGTTAAAACGGATGTCCGTATCGCATCATATTCACCTACAATGGATTCCTTCCCATGTGGATCTCGAGGGAAATGAGACTGCGGACACTTTGGCCAAAGCTGGTGTGTCTGAGGATGATGTGCCGTCGGCACCTCTCACATTTCACGAGATTCATTCAAAGATTAAACACGAGAATAAAACCATTTGGATTGTCCCTCCTGAGCATTATTGGTACCGCTGCGCACGTCCAGGTGCTTCTTTGGCTACTGGTCTTAATAGACAAGAACAAATGGCTATTGCCCGTTTCAGAAGTGGCCATCTTAGTAACTTGAAATTCGTCGAGGGTACGAAGAAATTCGAAATTTGCTCCAAGTGCTTAAATGAACAGGCCTCTCCTGTACACATTCTTCAATGCCTTGGTCTCTCCGGGAGAGATCTGATGAAGAATCCAGTTATGGTACTGGACTTTTTAAAGGTGTACGCGCTCATGGACCTGGTCTAGCACTGCTGACCTCGGGGGCATATAACAACAGCAACAAAAATGGGAAGGAAATGTTTCTGCTAAGAAATTGAAAATTTTAATATTGAAATCTATCTAACACTGGAACAAAAGCACATTAAAAGTTATTAAAATATTTTTTTTTTTTATGAAATATCATATAGGTGCAGTATCGTAGCTTGTAGCACTACTTACAGCGTTCATCCCTTGACCATAGAAAGGCACCATGGCATGAGCAGCATCACCCAGAATCAGCACTTTGTCGTCCACATGATAGGGATTGCACTATAACGTTCAATAGACCTAAAAATTAATTTTTTATCGGCAAAAAAGTATTCTATTCTTAGAATTTCAATTGCTGTGAAGTACTCATGTTGCATTAAAAAATAACTTACTTTTATGGACACAAGCGCAGAAGGTGGAGTTTTAAAGAAGTCTTTGACTAATTTGTCTCTGAAATTACAACAAAGACATATTAATTATTTTGCTTTTTCGTGAATTTTTGTTAATTTTTTAAATATCATATATTGTGTTTGTATACTGCCTGATTGCAAAGCCTACATCAGTTTTTAGCGGCAATCAGATGCTCTCACTTCCGTTTAGCAATCTCTCTGCAACTGTATTCCGTGAACGTCTAACAAGACTCTAAAATGAGTCCAGCGGGATTTATCTTTGAAGATTATGGTGACTTTTTTCTATATTAAAATTATTTTTCTGAAGATTTTTCTCCACATAGTGAGTTAGATTCCCCCCTTCATAAATAAGGAAGTCTTACTTTATTTGTTGTGATCTTTTCGTAAATATTAGGATTTCAAATTAGAAGTTGTAATAACAATTCAGTGACTTGAATTCATTCTTGTCCCAATTGTTCTTCTATATAATGGGTACTTTCTAACTCATGGAACCACTGTATTATTTGTGGATGCATCTAGAAAACGTTTTACTAGTTTCCGAGTCAGTAACGCACTTATCTAATGTGATCTCGTTGCAGTCAGATTTTCATGGAGTTTCGGAAGTATTAAATGAAATTTATAAAATTATTCTGTGTGTGTTTTGTATTCTTCGTCTATACTTATTTACAATGCGTAATATTTCTGAGTTTATAAATCTGGCTTTGGTTGGCATTCTGTGATTACTTTTTGGCAACAAAAGCTAATTGGCGAAAGTTCTATGTATTCAAGGAAATCCCGAACACTACCAACAAACATTAATGTCAGAGATACAGTGGTTTGTTTTATTTACTTTATCGCTCTTTTTGCTCACAATGTTTAAAATTACAGGAATTACCACTTAAAGTTGATTTCGAACCACGACAAGCAGATAAAGGATTGCTTAATTTGATTTATTTGTAGATCTGCTATCACTTTTTGCGCACGAATGCTATTTCTACTGGGTTCTACTGTAGATTTTAAATCATAGCAAATATCCCAGCACAAGATAGGTTTATTTATCACTCTACGGTTTCTTTTTGCATATAAGGTTTTATTGTACCAGGGCTTTGAGTTCCAAGTGGAACGCAAACCACAACAAACATTCGTGCTCCTGTTTAAAAGAATTATTTTCGACTGCTTGAAGAAATCTGAAACATCCTGCTAAAGTACTTCGTCTGATTGGAATCTTCCGCATTTAAAGGGTCTAAAACGGAAGAGACAAGTCTTTTCATAATAATTATCCGAAGAATATTTAGCGGTTTAGGTGTTCTGTCTTTCCATAATGAAAATAGTAACCGCATATTACTCTAGTTTCAACACATTTGGTAATAACTCTGCAGTAGGGAATGGTTCAGAATTTCCCATAAAACTCACAGGAATATAATAATCCTCTGCCTTGTGCATACAAGTCCGAACCTGCGTGTAACGCTAACTTGCACCTATACTGGAAAAACGTCCTCAAACAGAAACTTTTTTTGTATCGCATCTATGAAAGCGAGCTATTTTAATATTAAAATAGTTACCATAAGCAAGTTTTTGGATTTGAATAATGAAAGCACTTATTATTATTTGAAGAACGAACACTCCAACAGAATACATTTTCAGTTTTACCTTCCAATGAGGGGTATGGAATCGGCAAAATTTTCCGAGAAGAACTGCAGCAGTTGCTCCGGTGTGTTGAGCATTTCGAATTGGGAGAAAGGCATGAAGAGGGTGACGGTGTAGCTCCTGTCCTGGTTGGGGAGGGCGATCATCATGAAAGTGTGCCGCGGCCAGATGTGCAGGTAGTTCTCCTCCATGGCGAACTGAAACAATAGCACAAGCGGTGGACTGAAATTGGGCATTTGCACCGTAAAAATATATATATATATATATATATATATATATATATATATATATATATATATATATATATATATATATATACAGTATGTCCACTAAAGTCCCTTGCCACCCTCTTAACTTCGGATCGGCTGCTGCTATATTCATAAAAGTGGTGTCTATGTAGAGTAAAGTAGCCATGCGCTACTGAATGAAATCACCTACCGCGCCACCTGGTGGAAAACTGTCGAGTTAGCATTCCTATCTCGAAAACGGAGCGAGATAGAGAGAAAAAGTGATGTACAAAGTTGTAGAGCATCCTCGATTTAGTACGAAAAGATACCTTGTAGGCATTAATATGAAGAATACAACGGTTAAAACGCGCATTTGTTATTTCGTGCTGTAACGTGGCACATCGTACGTGTGCATATTTGAAAAAACAAAATATCGTTTTCGTGATTACATTTTCACTTTTATTTCGAAATGGGAAGAACGGAAGCATTAAAAATAATTCCAATAATTTGTATGCAGTATGCAAATACCTAAGAAACGTCACGCCTGTTCACCTGAGACAGCTATATTTACAATTGCTACAGAAGATAATACCCGATTTTGTGGAGACCTGGCCGTTGTTTAATCTTAAGAATCTATAGTTTCAACCTGACGTCTGCTCACAAGACATCTCCAGTGAAGCAGTACCTCGTATAGGAATTTGGCAACCAAATACTAGGGTATGGCGGTTTCGAAGAGTGGCCTCCACGTTCTCCTGATCTGACTCCACTGGACTTTTTCCTGTGGGGATACTTGAAACAACAGATGCATGCGACCCCTCCACAAAAATTGCAGGACCTTAAACGGTCGCGTGTTCGGTCGGCATTACGGTCGCGTGTTCCAACGTGTCACGCTGTATGTTTGAATGTGTGCAACGTGATCTTCAAGCAAGGATCCAAATGTGCATTGCAGCTGAGGGTGAAAAGTTTGAACATCTTAAATAAAGTATATTGTAATAACTATTTTTTTTCTTTCTTAGATCGTTTTGTCTCGTCACAGCCCGAAACAACAAACGCGCGTTTTAACCGTTGTATTCTTCACATTAATGCGTACAAGGTATCTTTTCGTACTAAATCGAGGATGCTCTACAACTTTGTAAATCACTTTTTCTCTCTATCTCGCTCCGTTTTCAAGATAGAAATGCTAACTCCGCAGTTTTTCGTCAGGTGGAGCACTAGTCTTTCATTCAATAGCACATGGCAACTTAACTATACCTAGACACTACTTTTATAAATAAAGTAGCAGCCGTTCCGAAGTTAAGAGGGTGGCAAGGGACTTCAGTAGACATACTGTATATGCTTTTAGAGAGAAGTATACAAACATTTGAATGTGTTCAACTACACATTACTGGTGTATCTGTAAAACTGGTTCTAATTTAAATGTAACAGGATGTCTCTAAAATAATTAAGACTTAAACAAATATAATATATGTATGCAGATAATGTTCCCATACGACTGATAGTGTTTGCGTGAAAATCAACTGACAATTCTTTTTAAATTTATCTAATGTTATTAATTGAAATATATTTTTAGAGTTATTAAACATCGTGAGATTGCTAAAAGATTTTGTAGATAGATACCTTGTATAATAATTTTACAAAATTTTATGATTGATTTTTAGAAAGACATCAACATCATGCATAATAAAAATCACGATACCATTGTTCATTTAAGAACTGAAATACGATCGTAAAATATGGTCCATTAGAATTAGTCATTTAAAAATTGAAACACTAATTTTATTTATTGATTCTTTTTTAAAGTAATTAAAAATAGATGATCGACGATTTGGAAAAAAAAGTTGTTTATGAAACATTTCTCACTGCTATAAAATATTTTACTTTTTATTTTCATAAATATTTTTATAAGTAATGAAGACATTTAAGTTTACATATTCTTAATAAAAAAATCTGGAATTTCGGTTTGCTGTCCTGTGATCATATTCTGCTCAAAATCTCGACCCTGGATTGCAATTTTTAATGTACACTCCGAAGCACTGCAAACATCAACACTTGTGATGGGCATTGAACCTGAAAATTCGAACCTGTTGCCCTAAAAATTTTAAAGTTGTGAATGAATTTTTTTTAATTATTTTTTCGCCGCTTTCCTTTATGTAATTCATTCAGTATTACCCTGTACTCGTTGATTTCAGTGGGAGGGCTCTGAGTTTCGAAATTGTAACGAGGTTATCTTCAATTAAAAAAATTCCACGAGAAGAAAAAATTGTGTCAGTGATTTTTGTATTCTGTAAGAATATAGCAAATTTATTAAAACTTTAGAATAAAAACGTTAATAATTAAAAGGAAGAATTCTTGGATTGTTTATGTCATTGACGATACCAAAGCGTCTTGCAAATTATGCAATAAAAAATTGATAGATTAGCTTGGCTATCAATGACTTTATGATACTTACTATTAGATAAAAATATTTGTAATAAATCTCATAATTCATATGTTGGGATTTGGTGACAAATTATGAAAGTTTAATGACTTGGAGCCTAATTTTATGCTTGAATCCACACATCCCTCAAATAAGAATTTAATCATGTATTGTTTGAGTCTGCTAGGTAAGATTTTTAATTTCCGAACAATGGTATCAGAACCCTCATTTGACGACGAGTGTATAAAACACTAATAGAAAAAGCGTACAGTTATAATAGCCATTCAAATTGATAGAATTCAGTGTTAGTAATAAATAAAACTGCTTATTAAATAAAAATCACCAATAAGCAGTCAGTGAAAATTTGCCAATCAGTGTGGCAACGCACAAATATAGATTTAGTGAGCTAGATGTTGATTCCATTAAGATAATTTAACATACGATTTGATACCAATTCACCATAATTTTATAGAAAAATCACATGAAAATTCTAATGAAATGATTCGGAAGACAATCAGGCAAATTAGAAATATTAAGGTTGGGTGGGTTTTATGGCGCAAGGTCGAAAATAGCTGCGCTAAACAAAGGTTAAGAACATAGAAACTGAATGTAATGCTTGAACCAGTGTCTCTGAGATTGAAGTTTTGGGCTTATGTCTGAACCAGCTGGGTGAATTACTTTCATTTCTAAATGGAAGGTTGAAACGTTTCCTCCGATGCCGAATACCCACACTATCGCCATTTACCAAATTTTAGTTCGATTTACAAGGGTAGTGCTCTGTGAATTTAATGAAAATAAATATGTATGTAAAGAATGTTATGCATGTTCTTATGTAAACAATAAGAACTGAAAATTCTCTCTTATCAGCAACAATAAATAATATAATTCATGCAGAGATCTCACTGCAGGAAGCACTCACGTGGCCAGCGTCGGTGGGCGGGAATGCAGAGCTCCAGGTACCCGTGCTCGATGTAGAACTGGCTGTAGTTGAAGCGGGGCTTCTTCAGCATGTGGCGGCGGACCGCGGAGTAGGCCCCGTCGCAGCCGATCAGCAGGTCCGTCTTCTGTTCGCAAATTTCCCCATCAGCACTGCAGGGAGAGAAGGAATCGGTGAGAGAGGTTGGGTGGACGGGTCACTTTTTCTACTCGTGGGGGCTCTCATTGAATTAAGACTTGGAGCTCAAACTGGATTTTAATACGAATAAATAATACTCAAGATAGGCGTTTTAACCCAGAAATTACTGAGCTTAAGCCTATAGTGCGTTAGCAAGACATTCTGCTACTTGCGTGGCACCTTGGACAGGAGACAGAAATTGTGGAGACAATTGAATCATAGGTGAATAATGAATATATAAAGTGATTGTATACAAGAAGTTACTTTAAATGAGCGTTGATATATGTCAGGAATTCACATAATTTTCTTGCCAATAGTCATTATTTTCAACGACAGTTCCTCGTGTAACTGCAAACAACACTCTTACGAAGTATTGATTCCATGAGGGCTCAATGGGTTAGATGCTGATTTTCAGTTTGGCATATGACGTCTTTTTCGAACAAATTACTTAAAGTCATTTCTTTATCACATCCAATATTTGCTGATGGCTAGAATCGAAACCGCCAGTGGCTCAGCTGATGGCAAGATAGCCAACTTGACTGTCTTTAGGAAGGGCAGCTGGCATTTTCTCAATCATCCTCAATACTTCTTTTCCGATTGAAGATGACTTATTTTGGTTTGTCTCCCAAGGGTCACTTTTCGCACACGTTGTAACTCTACAGGGATTTACTGCTTATTGTGGATTTGAACTGACGATCAGTGTCCGTAACAATGCACGAGTTGGAAATCAAACCCACGAATATTTTATCGGGGGACCAAAGCATTTACTGGTCACCGGCTAATTTGATTCTACAGAACTGGAGTAGAGAAAAACAAATGACAAATAATCGCTTCTCACACACATTCGAACAAGGGACTTATTTCTATGAAATTTCTCGTGTCTTTTCTAGCCGATTTTCAGTTCTTGATTTAGATCATTCCAGCGCAAATTAACAAAAACTTTCTAATGAAAATCATATATATATATATATATATATATATATATATATATATATATATATATATATATATATATATATATATATATATGGCGCTCATACAATTTTTTTACATTTTATTCACTTCTGTTTTTAACGTTTCGTTCGTAAAAGTAATTACACTTTTAATCGAATATTTTTAAGAGATTTGTTTTTATGACTTATTCAATATTTGATTATATATTCTATAAAAATTTATTATAATATACTAGAGATTTTTATGAAGAATTCTCTATCTTGCTCTTACTTAATAGACGAAATCAAAACCTTTATAAAAACATATTTTCAATCTCCTCCATTGAAATACACAAAATAAAATAATGCAAACACACTTCATTTTTCAATTAATATACCTGAAAATAGATATTTCCATTTTAAAACATTCAATTTTCATTAATTTATTAAGCAGATTAAAGAAAATAAATTATATATTAATTATACAGAAAATAGATTTTTACTGTCAATAAGGTTATTCCCTAAACCTCTTTTCATATATATTTTCAGTGTGACTTAATTCACAATCATTTAAATAAATCAAATATAACAGTACTACTTAGATTAACTACTAGCGAATTATTTTATACATTTTAACTGATAGTCATTTTAATAACAAAATTAGAACAGTACTTAGATATAATTGTAAAGAACTATCATTATTTTATGAATTATGTATAGTGTCTATATATATAAACTCAATATTCAACAAACAGTTACCTTGAGTGATTAGCTATGCCCAGTTTATACGATTGTATTTGTAATGAATTTTTACTTGATTTAACGTAACAATTCTTTTAGTATTTTTTTCCTACAATTTCCTTAAAATATTTTTATAGTTTATGCATGAAGGGCTGTGTGAATTTGGTGCTGACAACTATCAATTTCCTGTCAGAAAAGTAGCGTGTTTGATACGTGGCACAGCAGAAGGTAAACATAGACATGATAAATATTCGAAAGGTTTCACATCCTTATGTATAAATTTGAAAGAAGGATGCTGGCTCTAGCATTGAACCCGCCCCTTAGCATCCTTCAGAATTGAAGATATTCTAGCGAGAAATAGGATGCTGTACAAGGCAATATAATTTTTATTAAAAAATATTCCAACAAATAAATAACATGAAATTGAGGTATTACAGAGTGTTTCCGTAAATGTTAACTTATATGCTGAAGGGACCCACTTACCCTAAGATTTTATATTTTCCTTCTTTGAAATCGCAATCCAGAAACTTGTTCTTGAAGTGAATGCTCACATTAGGATTCTTTTCCGCAGCTGGGAAAGGAGATAAATGCAATTGTTCATAACTTCTTTATTGCAATCATACAATATATATAGATAAAGAATTTTAACAATTTATTTAAAGTTTCATTTTCAGAGCAGTTTTCCGTATACATTTATGAAGTAGATTAAATTGAATATCATAAATTATGTATGTATCTGCTCACAAAATTCAACCACAGTCGAGAATTTGTGAGCATATGTGTAATTGTTTTTTATTCTTTTATTTCTGTCGCTTTCTAGACAAAGAAACAACATATTTTAAAATACTGTGTTGTCATTATTTATCCCTCTGTAGTAGGAACGCCTACACTAGGTCCTAAAGGTCCTGACGTGCCAGATCCAGTTCATCCCACAGCTGCCTCCCGGAGGCGGGCAGAGGGTGGGCTGGCAGAGAGGGAACAGAAAATCCTCCCTCACCCCACTCGAATATTTTAGGTGGTCACATCTAAACCTCGCCAGGTCCATTAAAGGGGTCGGGGGCCACTGCCTGAGAGGGGCAGACCAGGGCTGCTGGCAGCATGGAAAATATTGCAATGAAGAAAATAAATACTTTATGGGAATGAGGAAAACTTTCGGATAATAAAATATTGTATGTTACATGAACAAAGTAAAATATCTATCTCTATAAAATAACCTTGCATATTGTTAATGTTCATTTCATAATAAAAATGCTGAAATTAAATTTTTCCCCCGAAAAGATGTACATCTCAGTTTGGGAAAATCAATTGTACGCCACCCAAATTTCTTTAAATTGATATATAACTTTGAACACATTTTATGTAAGAGAGAGAGTAGTATATTATAACTTCCTGGAACCAGGGGGTACGTGTACCTTCCTGGGGCTTGAGCAGCCACCAGGCGCGTCGGCAAGTGGTGGATAGCCGAATGTCCTGTAGGAATGACAGGATAGCCTTGAATATAGAATCAGAGGCCGCGAACCAGCTCCCGTAAACCCTGGTGTTATGTGATCCGTGCCTAGGGCTAATTGGCACCGCGGTATTGGTGTCTTAACGGAGCCTCTAGTTGCTTGGCGAACTTCTATAGTAATTTGCCTTGCCCAGTAACTCAGGCAATGCTGGGTGGACTTATATTACCTGCACTTTTTAATTGTTATCTTGTGGCTGAAAAGACACAAGAAGTAACAAACCTTTCTGCATTTGCAGGTGAAGCCTCTAAAGTAGACCTTGCTGAAAAAGACAAGGGAACTCAGAGGCAATCTTGTAAAGGGGCAGCAATGAATTCTTCACTTGAGGCAGAAATGACCTCCAAACTATCTTCTTCTGGTGAAAGTCAGGAAGCTATTCCTAGCATGACTGACTTTCTGACCAGATGGGACTGTTTCAGCAAGACCTTATCTGCTGGAAATGTCATGCAAGAGGAAACGGCAGAGCATGTCATTTACGAATATGAGGCTCTTGCCCTCCCTAAATTAACTTCTTTAGGCTTCATCCATACTAGAGAGTTACACCTAGACTCCATTAAAGGGTTATCGGACTTTATTAGTAAAGTGGGTGACCCGAGCAACTGGAAATAGGAAACATTGGGTTTGGAGTTAATGGTACAAAATGCTGATAAAAGCAGAGGTGCCCAATGACATACAAACCCAATTTTAAGAAGAAGAAGAAGATATTATAACTTTGTAATGTGTCATAAAAAAACAAGTTGTAATTGTCTTTATGACGTCAGATTTTTTAAAATTAATATGTTCATCTTTTTTGAGAAAACAATCAAGCTTTATCAGAAAAGATTAAACGGATGACACGAAGAGACGCACTGTCAAAGATTTTATTTGTTTGTCACTGGGATGAAGAGTGGGATTAAACTTAGAGCTAAAGTTTAAACTCAATTCCAAACTTTTATAATAATGGAGCCAGACTTAAGAATGGACCCTACAAAGTGAAACCCATAGTAATCTGCATGAAGAAATTTTATTCCTTGTAGTGCAGAAATACTGAATTAAAGTAGTTATATTGGCATTAAGATATCTTTCGAAAAATGCTTTTGGAAAATAATGAAGGGAAAGGCAAAGAAAAATATTGAAATTTTTAATATTTAAAAAATGAATTTGAGTTTTGATTTTTAAAATTATGGAATTTTTATACTTATAGTGAGTTAAGCGATTTTATCCTTATTTAAAATTATATGTGTGAACATTTCTTTTCAATAGATATATGAATTATTGAAATTTCCTATATTTTCAGATTATTCCTTTATCTTATTATGTATTTCATTATATTTTTTCTCACATAGTAATTGATAAAAAATGTATCTATTTGAAGAAATTTTATCTTACCAGTGAGGAGAGTTTCATTTAAGAACCGTCTTCCCACAGAATAGATGCACTATAAATAAAAAGAAATTCAAGTTAGAGAAAAGTATTATTCTATTAATGCATTTTCTATCAGAGCTTAGGTGTAACAATCAACATGGGTAGATTCGTTTGTTATGTTTAGGTTAACGTTCTCTGCGGTTGTATCACAAGGGCTAAATGGACAGGATTCTAAAGCGGATTCCAAACTATTACGATGTTGGTATCCAATCCACAACTTGTTACAACGAAACCCAAGGCGCAAGCTATTCAGCTGATAAGCCTTCAAGGCAGGTGTGGGGAGAGGAAGTCCAGAAGTACCGCGACAGACTTGCAGACATCTACTTAACAGTGGCTGGAATCGAGCCCAAGAGTTTCCACTCTGTAGAACGTTTAGGCCACATTCGTCTCCAACAAAATTTAATTGAAAGAAACAAGGTTTATATTGACATAATTTAAATTGACTTTTATAATAGTTATTGAAGAACAATATCACAACACACCGTCAAATTGGCATTAAATTTACCAAAAAAAATTGCACGTTAGTTAAATATATTTGCATTCCATGCTTTCCTTCAAGTCCACTTTTCAGTCAACGGTTACTTTAATTAACAAACGAAAGTTGTACAAATTAAATACGATTCAGAAATACTATTAACTATGCTGGAGTCGAACTGACGAACTATTGAGCCGAAGATTAACGTCTTAACCATTGAAAGATCAGCTCGGAACAAAATAAAGTTAGCTTTTGTTTAGCAGAAGGAACATCATGAGCAAAAGTGTTGACGTCATACTGATAAATAAAAAAAATTAAAATCAGTTTTTGAATATCGAAGCGAAAATCATCGCACTCTTTTCTCATTTTGTGTTAAATGCTTCTCGTTATTAAGGTATTTTAGTGTGATGTGTTGCATATGATACAATATTCGTGCAAATTTCTCTCAAAATTGTTCACATCCAAAAACAAAATGTCTTAAATCCTTTTATTTATCACTTTGTGAGAAATTTTATTACTACTTCTACACTATTTCTTAACACACACATATTATTGTTTGAAAAATTTCTACTTAGAACTAGACTCTGCCATTTTGCAATGCCATGAGGTCGACACCTGAACTTAAATCTTTGACACAACTTGGTGGTACACCTGCCTTGTTACAGTCTTAATGATTTACGAACTGTTTCATGGTATTTTTAGTATCTACTGAGTAAACTGCCTTCTGAGAAAATTTTTTGACTATAGGGAACCGTATTCGCTGATTGCAAGTGAAAAAAAGAGAAAATTAATGTTGGCGCGAGCAAGGCATTAGTTTTAAGATTTAAAAGAGATTGTTTACAAATATTGCAACTATTAATTTAGAATTTTACTGATTAATGAGATTTTTAAAAAATTTAAGGTTAAAATTTACTGTACGGTCACCCTTGGCGAAATTTTAAAAAAGTCGCCAAGGGCATATGACTTGATACTTTTGGCGAATTTCCGATCGGGAAAAACGGCGGGAGGAAAAATGGCTGAAATAGTGACAAGTATTTCATACATTATTGGTATCTATCAATATACTCAAGTAATTTTACAAAATTAACAAAAAACGCAAATTTATAGATTTCAAACATCAATGCTAAAATAATAAAGTTGATATGTTAAATTATCAATAAAATTTTTTGATTAAAACAAAACGCAAAAATATTTCGAATAAATATTTTGATTTCGATAAAATATTTTGATTCACAAAAATATTTCGAAAAGAACGAGGGAGCTGAAAAAAGAAATTACTTCGGAAACGAATGCGAATAAGGAAAATATGGGAACTTCGAAAAAGTAAATATCAATTTTAAGAAAATCAGAATACAAATCAGAAAATTCCAGAAGAATCCGAACACGAATAACAATGAAAAATAAAACAACATTCGGAAAAGAATAAATATAAATTATTAAATACAAATTAAACTGTTAAATAGAATATCTTTAAGAAATTAAATACAGAAACAATAATTTTAAAAATGTATAGACAAATTATATAGTATTTTATAGTAATAATATAAATTATAAGAATGCCATATACATAAACTAAAGAAAGAATGTATCGACACAATTTTAAACAGTAACTTTAAATTCAATTTAAAATTTTAAATTAATGAAAAAGAGCAATACAACCTGGAATTTAATTATCCAAACTGTCAAGTAAATTGTAAAATACACTAAAAAAATCTTACGAAGTTAACTCGCAAAAATTTCTAATAAAATGCTGAAATGGAACAAAATGTTTTAAATTTCATCGTGATGACGTAAACACTAGAGTTGTTAAAATTGAATTTTCACCTTCATTCTTATTGGTCTTCATCTGTATGACGAGCATTTCGTGAGAATCACATGAGACAAAAATAAGGCTCTGTTCGCCAAATTTGGCTTCAAAATAAAAACGCTCCAAGGGTGACCGTATAGTAAAACTGAGCCAAATTTAAATAGTCCTTACCTATTCGAAGAAACCGTAAAGTGGATATTTTGCCTTGTCTTTTTCATCTTGCTTTTTCTTCTATTCTATTGTCCAGATGTTAATGGCTTGAATCAATGGAAAACGACTTCTCAACCTTTAATTTTCCACTTTAAACCGATGCTTTGGTTCTTATATAAGAAATCGTTTTATTAACAAAATGAGATTCAATACTATTCTCAGACATTCGATGGTGAACTTCGCCTTGTTTGCTGCCGCTCGAAGAATGTGATTTGAAGGCAGTCAGCAAATCATCAACAAGTCGGTTTGACGTAGCGTTTCATCTATCTGACGTAATGGATATTTTAAACCAATGAGAATCATAATAAAGAGACATAATCATGATTCTTACAACTGAAATGAAAGATACAACCACTTTATGGTTTACAAAAACAAAATTATTTGGCGTTTTCCAACAAAGATATTCATGCAGAAGACAGAAGTGCAACTGTTGTTCAACAGAGTCTGGAAGAACCTTTCGATCTAACGAAAAGTGTCCTAAAACGGTAAGCCCGAATTAAAAAAAATTTTTTCGTATTTATACACTATATATTCTCGGAAGAGACTCTACAGAATTATTAACATTCCTAGGCCATATGGGAACAATCTTTATCACATTTCAGTATCGAACCGATTAACTTCTGGCTTCAAAATTGAGTCCTTTCCTCACAAGCTTTTGGAACCCAGTCCACTCTATATATTCGACCAACTAAATTTTCTTAAAATAATATTGCTAGAAATACGTACATAGTTTCATAATCAAGTGATCTTACCCTTCCTTCTCTGTCGTAAGGGACTGGATGTTTCTGGCCCGTGGGTGTGTGAATCATCCGCCCCCGCATCGGAATGCCGTGCTTGTCGATCACCTCGGTCTCCAGACCCGCGAGGCGCAGGGCAGACCGACCCCGGACAGAGAGGGCGAGGTTGATGCTCCGCCCCTGCACCACCTCCATTTGGCGAATGTCTGGAAATGCATACACATCACTATAGATTCACGAAAAATGAAAATTTTTGATTTTTTAATGTTTATTTTTCTTAATATGAAGAGTTAAGTTCAAAAAGGGTTCTGAAACATGTGCTGTCATCAGTGATTCGTGTGGGGAAATTTAAAAATTGGCCTACTCATGTCCAAATAAAAATATGTTGAACAAAGATTTTCTTGAAAAAAATTTAAAAATACACGCTAAGAATTTCATATAAAAGTTAAAAATTTGTAAATTTTGTGGTTTTGATTTGTCGCTCAATGCTCATTTTCTACACACGAAGGCTAATAATAACAAGGAGCCCACTTTAAATCGTAAACCGGCACCTATGGCTTAAAGTGGACTCCAAACCCTTAAACCATCCAAAGCTAAGGTGGGATTCCAACTCCCGAACTGTTAAACTGAAGACAAGAGCGCTAACCTTTTGCCTACCAGCTTGGCGTGAATTCTGAGGCATTTTTCATCAATACGCATTATACATAAAAGGTATTATAAATAAAAACCATAACTCTATATTTCTCTATATTATCTCTATATAACTCTATATATCTTTGTTCAAATAAATGACTTAAAATAGTTTGCTAGGTAATCAACACAGTAGCTAATAATTAAGTTTATAGACCTGCTATTACTTACACAGACATAATATTATAGGACATTTCTTTAAAATAAAACTGGATTTTTGCCTTGTTTGCTTGAAGTTTCGTACTTTGGTCCACATCGAATCACGTTGTATTATTTTAAGGGAATTTTGAATCACTATAGCTTAACTGCTCGCCGAATAGGTATTTTCAGTTTAAAATGTAGATGTTTGCAATGCTTCGGTATCCACTTTAAAGAGAAGACCCTGTTTTTGTGTACCTTCATGTGAAATAAAAAATAAGATTGCAGTGGGAGGAAATGATCAAAAAAAACATATTTACTTTCATGCTATTGATTGCTTGCGATGGACCGCTGCTTATAGATGTGACTACGTTCTTCAGAGCTGAAGGCAGGTCTAGCCACCATAGCTATTGGCACATGAATACTGTTTTCCTGCTCTTTGATAGCGTGTTCGAACATCTACATTTGAGATGGAAACAGAACCCATGACTTAATTGCAAAAGACCAATTTATAACGATGCATTCTTAGTTACCATCTAATATAGAAATCCATAATTTGTTAATTTTGTTCAGTGAACAAAATAAGGTTTGCTGAACTTTCTTGCACTCTACAAGACCAAATGCACTTTCCTTTTTAATGAAACACCTTCTATAACATTGTCAAGAAGAAAAAATTAAACACCATTATTATAGTTAGAAGGTTTTACAATTTTATCGACAGATTAGATTACCTTGAATTCAGTTTTTTAAAACCTGATTGAGAAGCAGTCTGCAATGGAGTGGTCAAGCAAGACTCATTTCCAAAACTATTTTCTTTAACCAATACGTTAGAGTCCATCTTCAGCATAGATGTGATCATCTTCGTGGTTAGAGGTCTTCTATACTATTTCTTAATGAATGGGCCATATAGAGACGAGGCTACGGGGTCGCTCAAAGTGCAGGAAAAGTCTTCGGAATTCGCTACTTTAATTTTTAGGCTAGCCATTGACTTCAGTGTATGGGAAAAATGAGGGAACATTCTTAAGTTTAGTATTGTGTAAATAGGCTGTATTTAACAAAAAAACTTATTCGATTATTTGAATTTAGTTTAAATTTACAATATTTTATGTATCAGTGAAATAAAATATACTCTAATTTTATCGACCAGTTCTTCTCATTGACATCAACGAATTCTAAAGCAATAAAATGTTTTTATAGTTGTCAATGTTAATGTGGAACATTTTTAAGCTCGGTGAGTTAGTGATAGCGCTTTGCGCTCCCAAGGCACAGGTCCGCAGTTCTATCCTTGGGTTGAGCAAGCTTTTCATCCCTTCCGTGGGTCGATAAAACTGAGTACTAAGCATGCTTGGGAACTAAACACTGTGGATTCCGCGTTAGGCTTATCAACGGTCAGGAAAACAGATATGCTGTAAGCCCTGGCATACATATGGGCTGTCATGCCATAGCTATATTTTAGTGTTAGTTTTTTAAGTCTATCTTTTCAGTCTTTCCATTTGTCACAAAACAGCAGCTCCCACTCTCTAAAAATTCATTTCTACCGATTTTATTTCGCTTCCTTTCCTGGTTTTATGGCCTCTTCGTTATCAGGGTTATTTCTAGCCGTACTCATGGTTTCCAATAGGGATGACGAACCACAGCACCAAAACTAATAACTGCTAAAGTGAAGCTCATTGTGAGCCTAATCAATAATAAAATTAGAACCAAAGGTATTTGTGGCATCGCGATTGATTAGACATGTCATGACTAACAAAACAGTTCTTCTAACAAAGTAATTTGTTCTTCCTGAGAGCATAAAAAGGGACTTTGGGAAAAGAACTATAGCATTCTATGTGATAGCGAGGCAACCATTAATTGTGTCGGTTTATTCGTCAAATGCGGAATAATAGTTATCGCTTGCAAAGAGGATTGCACAGACTTATGTTCAAATCATAATGTGCGACATCTTAAAAGCATATTTGGCTGTACACAACTTATACAAATCAAACCCTTTTTCAGATGTGTGTCTTCTATTTTACAATGTTTTACAGTGTAGTATTGATTGTGCTGAAGAACAATTTCAGGGTGTAAGTTTTCATTCATTCAATACAATACAATATAATTGGCATCATATGGATATTTAGTCTCTTGCGTTGTTTTGAGGAAGAAGTTGCTGCCTTTTTTGTTTGATATGCTCTCAGAAAGAACAAACTACTTTGTTAGAAGAACTGTTTTGTAGTCATGACTTGTCAAATCAAGCTCTTGACTACATATTTTTTCTGGAGGGGAGTGATTCTGTGGCATCGCGCACAGAAAAACGCTTTGCTGCGATATTTCCTCGAAAACCAGTCCTGATGTTTCCGGTGGTCAGAAGACCTTTTAGGGGGATATTCATTCGTCCCTCGAGCTTCCAAGGACACAAGTGGCAGGCAGGGAGAGAAGGAACTGTCGCTGGGTGAGCCAGTTAGTGTCACCTGTTTTCTTTGAGATAGTTATTATGTGTATTGCCCTTTTGTAAAATAGTGAATACAAAATAATTAATTTGTAAATAGTTAAGAAATGTGTGGTAATCAATAAAAGAAGATACTATGCAGCTAAAACATCTGAAGTTTTGATCCCATAAATTTAATCAACTTTTGTTACAGAGCCTTGTCTTCCAGAGGGCGTGATGGTCAGTCTTTCTCTGTTTTATTCATTTCCTCAGTATATTGTTACTGTCCTTGGTGTGGATTATCAAACTGCCACGAACGCTCAAAGAGTCATTCAATTAACGAATGCTTATTTTGTAAATAATTATAAATCTCAGTTGAGATAGTATTGATGGAGATACCCGTTCCATCAATACCTTTGGTTCTCATTCTATTAGCATTTACTATTTCAAAAATGAATTTCGAAAACAAGTCGATTCTCAATTAATGAAATGAGTCTCTAACTCCTTGTGTATTTAACGCCCGACATGAAGCGAGGGAATCGCTCAAACGCGAAAAATCGGAAGAATAATTCCATCGAGATCTAAAAAAAATCACAGGGTGAATAATTTGCCTCGAAGAATTGAAATGACACCGGAAATGGATTTATACCCGAGATCTTAGATTATTGCGTCAATTTTCTATGAGTGACACGAAACTTATGACATCATAATATCACATTATTAATACCTAAAGTAGAATTTATGAGTGTATTGAACTTACCCTCCCGGAATTCGTAAAGTTTCACATTCACGCCACGTTTACCTAGGATACAAGCACACAGAGACCCCACCTGGAAACAAAAAGAGTATTCAATTCGTTGTCATTTGATCGCCATTTTTCAATAAAGTGTTCATATTCATTTAGCGTTATACTGAATTGCGAAATATTCAACAGGCGAAATTTTGACTATTTGTGTGATACAACACAAACAATTGGTTATCAATTTAAAAGCGGTAAGATTTTTAACATGTTTAATAGTTTTCTATTTTATTGAGACAGTGTTCACTTGTCAGAAGGGAGAAGAGTTGTCGGTCTTTTTCTGCACACGAAGGCTCATTCAAATGGAACTTCCAATTCAAAAAGCTACCGCAGAACTTGCAACATGGAAGTTGAACTCATCCGCAGTGAAGTCAGAGCGCTGATGCTCAACCAGTCAGGAAACATTTTGCAGCAACACTTGCAACATTGACTTCATTTTAGAAAGCAATTCGGTAGTTTCTTCATTTGCATTTGTAAAAGAAGCATTTTTCGAAATGAAAATAAATGCGGCATCTTTGAGTTGCGGCTGACTAAGATGAAGGGACCCACTTATTTCTTGCGTTCTTGATTCCACGCATCATACATTGAATGCCTGAAATCTTTTATTTTTTTTTATATAAAGGAAAATGACTCTCACATTTTCTAAGTTAAATGAAAGGGATGCGTTTTTGACTTTCAATTTCTGCCAACAGAAGCCCCAAAATACAGTTAATTGTTTCGTGGCTTTTAAAACTCAATTAAGTGATCTACCAGCTTCTTCAAATTTCCCCGTCAGGAAAAAACGGAGGAATTCGATCTATCAAAAGATCAGTGGTGGTACGGCACTTTTCAGAGGAGAGGCTCACGAGTTCGATTCCAGTCACCATTGGATAATGATAAATTAATGATTTAAAATAATTTGTATTTTATGCAAGTACATATTAAAAAAATTCAGATTTTTTGTTTTGTTATATTATTGAATGAACTGAAGGAATATATTTAGGTTTTAAATTGCATGTTCAATTTTTTAAAGATATGAAAACATTCAGTATCCACAATCTTCATTGCGATTAATTACATTGGTAATATTATTGAATTTATCAAAGTATTTCTTCAAAAAATCAACATTATTATTACTGACATTGTTAATATTACCATTGGAAAATTATTCTTTCATTTTAAATTTTAAGATAAGTAAAAACGTGATGGAACTAAATTGCACTAAAACATTCTGTTGCGACCGAGATTACTCGGAATAAATCAGGATCATCAGAGAAGCGGTGGAAATATTACTTGTATCTTATTACCAAACATACTGGAATATGATGGTAATCACACTAAAAACTATGCAAGACATTACAAAAAATAATTGTACTGTTATTGATTAGATTCCTTTTCTATTTATAGGAATAGGTTACAGGAAATCCATCATTATAACCAAACCTCTAAAACCTGGTTTTTAATAAGGTTTCACTTTAATTTAAAAAATAATTTTGGGATTTTTTTAAGGTAAACATTTAATCACGTTAACAACACGTATTAAATGTATTTTAGGACAGGGACGCTCTTTCTTCCTGAAGCCAGTCACAAGATGCAGCCGAACACGGAACACTTGTGATAGATGCGAAAAATGAACTTGTAATTCAGTCAGCGTCCTCCCTTCGACACGAGCAAAAACAGTGTCAAGGTCGCCGCAACACCTGAGCCCCTTTCATCGCTCAAGCCTCGAAGCAAACATCTCAAAAAGGAAAATTAAAAAAGAGTATCTATCGCTTACAAAAAATTGGAATCTGAAACTTTTGTCAAAGTATGAGTAAGACTTCTTTTTTAATGTTTAAAAGAAATTTGAGAAAGTCTTTGTTGTTGCTCATTTAAACTTTCAGTTTCATGCCATCAGAATAAAATTTTCATATAAAGTTTGAGTCCTAAATGCTTTTTTGAATACTTTAAAATCTTTTGGAAACGATTTTATATAAAGAGTTTGAAAGAAATAGCAAATTTTAATTATAATCGAAAGAGCAGTCGGTTTTATTAAAGATTGCATACATAGATATTTATATTTTAACATCTAATCAATTTGGATTAACTTTTGTTTAGTCGCTCTAAGATTAATTTTTCTTCTTAAGGCTTCAATTGTCGTTCCTTCATACTGGCACCACATAAACGGCGTGAGATATTTTATAAAAAATGCCCTCTCGGAGATTTCCCTAGATTGTGCGCCTTGTCACAAGGCATACATACATAACTGTGTGGGGAGACCCCGGACTGTACCTTAAGGTTAACGGTCTCCCCAACACCTAGTATGCACCACACCTCTACGAGGTCCGTGAGGGCGGCACCATCGTAGCATTTAACAAGGCAAAGAAATTGTGTTCACAAATCGGTAGCAAAAAGTAACAAAACATTTTAATGGGCTTTAAGCCCTGTTGAGCATCATGCAATAGCATTAAATATTTTCTCTGAGTGATAAATAAAATATAACATGATGACATATACAAACAATGGAGAAACAGTTTACAATCAATGAAAAGACAGTTAACAAATTCTAGGGTAATGATGGCAATAAAAACATAATATATATTGAAAGCAGTTTTATAAATAGTATGAACACTTAATTATGAAAAAGAAAAAAAAATGGCATGATACGAAAGTTGATAACTATATAAAGGCATGCAGCTTATACAAGTTTAATATGCACCTTAGCTTTTAAAAGCATTTTAGGTTCAAAAAAAATTATTTAAAAAGTTTCTAAGGTATTAAAAGGGAATAGGATTCAAAAAGTTTTTAAAGTTCTAAAACGGGCTCATAATGTTCGAAAAGTCCAAACAATTCGGAACATATAGTTCATAAATTTCATTAAGGTCTTAAAAACATTTTATACACCATTACTAATTGTGGAAGAAAGTTAACTTTAAGAATAGTTTTCTGACTCGTCTGTGGAATCTTCTAGATCGTCTGGGGAAGCGTGACCTAAATCCTGACAAAGTTCTAATCCTCGTTTGTTGAGATGAATCATCAGCTTTGTGAGGAGTCATCTGCGGTGACGATCTTTCAAGCAAAATCTCAGGAACTCCATGTTGGTCTGTTGGGAGTTCTTCTTTAGGTGGTATTTCTCAGTGTCTGGGCACTCTAGGACATAGTGGAAAGGATTCCCTTGGGCTCCACAGATACAGGTGGATGAAACTGCCTTTCCGAATCTTTTGTCACAAGGCAGAAAACCAGGAAAACTCCCAAGTACCTTATCCGGCGGACGTGTGTGCAAAAGACATAAAGAAGTTGTTATGGCAACTCCTGTAACTAGCCGAGTTGCTCTGCCAGTTCGATAGAAGCAGCCGGGTGGAGTCTTCGCGATTTTTTCAGTAAGTAGAAGGCTCCAGATACTTGGCCTGCCACGCCCACTTTTTACGAGCCGCCTTTAGCGAATACTTCGGGTAAACCGTGTACGAGCTCACCAACCAGACCACTGCGGTCCTAGACAGAAAAAAGTGCAACCCTTGTCTTCCATATTGCTCAAAAGTGGCTGAGATCGAAACTTTCGCTCTGAAGAATAGTGTCCTATCATTAGACAGCACCCTGGATGTTTATTTTGTCTCTTGATGGTCACTCTCACGTAATCGAAGACTAGTTCCTTTGAATTGTGTTTATCCATGTACAATCGCTTTTTCACAAAAAGCTGAAGCTCTAAGTTTGCATTTTATATCAATATTTGATATAACATTTTAGTTAAGTTTGGTTTTTTTATCACTCAAGAGCAGGTTTTAACGCATGGTGACCCATGAGGTCAGTACCTACGTTTTAAAATTATTTTTTGCAACTATTTCAAAGAAATATACTGAATAATCAAAATAGCACATTCAATGTCAGTACATCAATATATTTCAACGTGTATCCTTTTTCAAAACATGCCACAAGTTTATAATTAAATTTGAATCCATTTTAATATCTCTTATTCAATCTCATAAAATGCATTACTTCATAAAATCAGTTGCTGCATGCTTCCGGCTAATTTTGATGAATAGCAATAAACACAGTCTATTATCTCGCGGTTTTGAACTACAGTGTAAGGACTAGGTTTATGGCTAAGTGGCCACCTTCTTCACGCCAAGCACCCCAAGACGAGTAGAACCTTTGGAATTTTTGATGTGCACGAGTCTTCTTCCAACACTGTCTTCGCCGGGGCCAGGTATCGAATCAGCTATTTCCAATCTTCAGAATCTTCTCCATGTTTAAAAAGCCGAGCTGGCAGCCGAATGGTTAGCGCTCTTGCCTTTGGTTCAACAGTTCGTGGGTTCGAATCCCACCTTGGGCATGGATGTTTGTAGTGGTTCGGAATCCACTTTAAACCGTAAGTCCCGGTCTAATTAGCCCTCGTGTGCAAAAAATGACCGTTGAGCGACAAACAAACCAAACCAATCTCCATGTTTAAGAGGTTGAATTATAAGAATTCAGCTCTATATAAGGCATGGGAGAATTCTCTTCTAAAATCAGTGAAAGGTTACATCAGTTCAAAATGCTGATTTTTTTGATTCTCTCTGATTTGTTTCTCTGTACAATTCATGTTTGGTTTGTTTTTTTGCTCAATGTTCAGACTTTGCACACAAGGACTCATTCGACTGATACAGCTCAGACTGGACTCCGAACCACTTCAAACATCTAAGGTAGGATTTGAAATCAAGAACTGCTGAACGGAAGGCAATTACCTGTTGGACGTGCAATTCATGAGTAGAATCACACAAGCTAGAGTAGTCAGTAATCGACTCAAATTTGTGTGCTTGGTATACTACATAAGCCGGTGTAACTGAAAACTTAATCAACTTTGTGAACTCAACAATAAACACGAGTTGGCGTATTTTGGTTTGGTTTGGATGTCGCTCTACGGTCATTTTCTGCACACAAAGGTTAAGTTGACAGGGACCTACTACTTAAAGTGGATTCCGGACCATTACAAACATTCAATCCCAAGGTGGGATTCGAACCCATGAAAAACCGAAGGCAAAAGCGGTTCTAGTCAACCCTCCATGCAAAGTTATTGTATTCTGTCACTACAATCAGTTAACCACAACATTTATGAAGACTGATATTTTAGAAAAATTTTTGTGAAAAATAATTCGCAGATTCTTAAGTCTTGTGAGCAGATTTCTAATCACATTATATCGGAACTGAGATCTGAAAATTTTCTCTTCTTCGAGGGAGCGGCGCTGGGAAAGAAATTGAAAAGTAATATCTCGTTTCCAAAAGTTTCGAAAACAAATTTATGGTAATCATAAGATTTAAATAGAATTATCATTCCATTTAAAGGTTATGCATAAATCTGTTTTGGAAAGCTTTTTTAATTTTGATTTAAAATACTGAAAAATACATTTTAAAAGAAATGAAAAAGAAATAAAACCGCAAAAATCTAAATATTAGTTCCACAAAGAAATGTGTCTGGGAGAAAAAGCTTTTTTCTCATGCAATTCTATTTAAGTGCATAACCGCAAAATAAAGCAAAAAGTACAACATCACGCACTGTTATCCTTCTAGTGTAAACAGCTGCATCATAATCAGAGATTTTTCGAAAGTTATAGGAAAATCATTGCTTTTTCTGATTGCTTGAAAATTCATTCTATCCAGAAAATTCAGCTTTTTTTTAAATTTAGTTTTAAATTACAAGTAGAATGAAAATTATTTATGTCGCTTTTTAAAATGTGAAAAAACCAAAAAGCTTTATAATTGTCCCTTTTGATTATTTAATCACTTTGTTTTGATAAAATAGCAAAATTTTAAATTAGCCTTAACCTACTTTTTCCCTTTGAAAGATTTAAATTGGTTGAAAGTATTCTACTTCGCAAACCTTGCGATTTGTTTCACGCTTTTATGTAGAAAGAATGTCCCAAGTATGTCGTGAAAATAATAAAAAAGTCAAAATAAAGGTCATGCTGAGCGTTCCGAAGGCTCTAAAGTTGCTCCGTTGGAGTGGTGTGAAAGTTTGGGGATGAGATGTCAACGAAGATTTTTTTTTAAGATGGGATGAGTGACTTGGATCACCAGAAATATCTTTGAGGAACTTATTGAAAAGATGTTATATTTTTCTAATAAAACTTCTCTTATTGCTAATCATGTTGATCAATTTATCTTAATAATAAATTCAAATTCTAAATAAGCTTACCTTGAGCAGGTTTTTAATTTCTTTATTAACATAGGACATACTTAAACAGGACAAGACATGGAAAAAGAACAAAACATGGAACAAAGAACATCTACATCTCAATGCGCAGAATCTTATTCTGTTTGTCAACAAAGATACTCGTGCAGTGCCCTCTATAAACATATAGTTGCAACAAGGGATACAGAACAATTAAAAAATTAAATTTTGACACCGTTTTCATTTTTGAATTTGAAATTTTCAATAAACAAAAAAGTAATTTGTCTTTTAATAAAAAACTCAGACTTTTATATTGACTTTTTATATGTGCAATTAAAAAGAATTGAGCAATTAATGAACCAAATAAAAGTGATGAATTTGACGGCGTAATTTTGTCCGTTTCACAAAGATTACATATTTGCTAGTTTTATTTCAGTGCAGGAAAAAACTTCAATAATTATAAAAGTTTATATGAAATATAATGAAGTGAGGAAACTGAAGACAATTCAAAAGGTGTCGTCAAACCTGACGACTTTATCTTATCAACTAATAGATAATTATTTGATAAACTGATTATCAGTAGTGTGATTATACTTTTTGACATTATGTAAGTGCATGGTTGCCAAGAAAGAGAATGAACGTCGCATCACACGTTTTATGAGCTAACACAACTGAAAAATGTGTTTCTAAAGTGTGACTAATAACGTAAGGAAAGAGAATTCTCTTATTACATTTAAAAAATTTTCTTAAGAGTAACAAAACATTTATTGTTTTAACTGAAATGTCTACCAATTGGTTTGGTTGTTTGTGCTATATTTAATTTGTTAGGGAGTGAAGTCTAAAATGGATTATGATTCTGCAAACATTTATGCCTAATGTGAGATTAAAACCCACGAACTGTAGAATTGGGATCCCAATAATTTAGAGGTATAATTCCGTTGTTTGCAGCAGAAGGTCTTGGGTTCGATCCCACTCACTTTTGAACAACGGGTTTGGTTTGGTTTCTTTGTCGCTCAACGGTCATTTTTTGCACACGAAGGCTAATTAGACCGGGACTTACGGTTTAAAGTGGATTCCGAACCACTACAAACATCCATGCCCAAGGTGGGATTCGAACCCACGAACTGTTGAACCGAAGGCAAGAGCGCTAACCATTCGGCTGCCAGCTCGGCTTTTGAACAACGGGAGATGGATGTTGACTTACGTCTGCATCCCATCAGGCTGAGTGCTTTGGAGTTTTCCGAGTTTCCTCCCTTGCAACGCATGGATGCAGCCCATTATCCATTGAAGTCTTAAAGCAGTGGACCTTACAATGTGCTCGAACCGTTCATGGCTGTCCATAACACGGTATTCAGAAATGTTGAATTGGAGGCCAAAGAGTGAATCATTCAAATCCCAGAGGTGAGTGTTGAACCCATAAACTGTGAACTAAAGAGCGGAATGAGATAATTTCTTTGCTGATCGGTCACAAGAGTTATGTTCAATAAATGAAACATTTTCAATTACACTAAAACGAGATTGTGTGATTGAAATTTATATATAAAAGCTTTCAGTATATTCCTAGTTCTTGAATTGTGTTGTGTGATTGGAGGGTAAAATGACTTCATAATTTAGAACCATTGGAAATAACACATTTAATCTAATACTGATTTACTAATGAATGCAGAAATTTTGAGAAATCTTATGATCTCAGAGATTTTGCTGATGTGCAAAAAAATGTTCAGCGCCGCGCTCATTGGCTGAACATTTCTGAGAGTCTTTTTGCTATAAAAGTGCACTCAATCGGAATGTTCACTGTAACCGCAGCACGGTTTAGACGAACCCTAAGAATAACTTACTGCAAAACATTAATAGTCAATATTCGCGATACTACACTCAATGCATGGTAACCTATGCATATATGGAAAGTCTTCACACATTGATAACCAGTTCTTCCGAGATTTCAATCTTGCCGAAGAAAGAGAAAGCACATCTGCTGTATACTACGCAAGAATGTCTCGCGGAAACTCACTCAGGTCTAATATTTAATTTCTCAAAACTTATTTTTGAAGGTCAGCATTTCAGAAAACGCATCCATTTTTGTAATATTTTGCGTCTGCCGTGTTCTGCGGAAGCCTTTTAAATGAGCATCGAGGTCAACACTCGAGAGAGCTTGCACTCCGCTCTCAAAACTTCTACACCAAACCAACGGACGAACATCAGAAAAGGCCTCTCAGCAACTTCTTCGACTGGCATTTCATAGCAGAGCGTCTGAAGACGCGGCCTTCCTTCCGCAAAGCAGAGGACCGCATCCTCAAGAACCCTACAAAGCATTTCCAAGAAACACTTGGCGATAAATGTGTGCACAAAAATCCGCAACAGTCACCACCCACTGTTTAAATTTGACTGGAATCGAACCTGCATTCTAAAGAGGGTGGCTTTAACATTGCGCGTCTCTGTGATTAGCTCAGTGGATTACTGATGACTTTTCATGCATGTATATTCCCTTTATGGCCATTCATTTAACCCTTGTGACTAAATATAGATTCTAAAGTACTACAAATGTCCAGTCGTCGATAGATATCGAACATAAAAATCATTGATTTAAAAACCGTAAATCATTCGGTTTTCGTGAAAACTAATTCGACGAGTACATTTATGAAGTACACAGAATAAAATCCATACTTTGCAATTTTGCATAAATTTACATCAGACCTCACGGCTTTATTTTTAAACTCCATCCAACCAGCGAGGAAACATTCAACTCCAACAAATGCCTGAAAAAGTATCAGCATTACCCTTCGAATCGGTCCGTGATGATAGTTTGTTACTTTAAGGCATCTATTTGGACACGGAGGCTCATTCAATTGGTATTTACAGCTAAAGCGCCATTTCAACTATCACACTGTAAAATTTGGCTTTTAAACTGGGATCGAACCCATGAACTGTTAAACTAGAGTACTGATTATACAGTAAGTACCTCAAATTGGATTGACACATTTCAGTCTTACAATCATGAGTGATTTTACGAACCTGGTATACTCAACAGAAAATGTCAATGAAAATTCCGAAATATTCCCGAGGAGGAATCGAACCCACGAACTTTTAAATGAAGGTTAGATCAATGATAATTCAGTTCAAAACTTTAGCAATTTAAATGTGAGAAGTTTTTTCTTTTGTATGAATCTGGTCATGCGGAAAGACATCGGGTGGGAGTTTTTAACTATTATTCTCATAAATTTTCGTGAATGAGAAACTAGCACCTGTATAAAGACGAGCATAAATTTAATAAAAATTAAATTTCAATAAATAAATAATTTTCTATAACATTTAATTTTGCATATAATTTTAGAAGATAAATTTTTCTTTCTCAGCAAGTTTCAATAGTTTTATAATTTGTTTGTTTACATCTAATAACATTTTTAGTTTATAAAATACTGAATAGACTTGGCAGGGTTAATAAAAGTCATCATAATTAAAACTTATTTATTAAATGCTAAATGTGAAATTAAGTTCTTACTGTTTTCTTCTAACAGTTTATTTGCACAAGATAAAAAAGAAACTCCCAGAATCAAAACTTTCATTCATTATTGTTAGAAAAAGAAAAGAACAGTTTTATTGCAGATAAGATTTAATTTTTACTGGGTTAATAAGAAGTGGGGTTACGAAATAATAATGTGCTTTGATAAAAGAATTTTCTAATATTTTGCAAATTGTTTTTTCTTTCACATAATAAAATTTTCACTCCTTGTTTACGTAATAAAATACTAAATAAATAAAGAATTATTTTCAAATTTGCGAACTAAGATATATTTAAACATCTTGGTTTTATTTTTCCTTTGTCCTTTACATTTAGAGATAAAATACAGCAAATAGATTTGCTAATTTTTTTATATAACACACATACAATTTTAATCCCTTTTATAATGAATGGCTTTAAATATTGAATACTACACTGCTATATATGAAGCTTCAACATTACATATAAACTTATTAAATCTACTGTCGAAAATTATTTTTAAAAAATCTAACAATTTATGAGCGTATTTGTTTTGGATCGTGTTGCAATAACAGAGCTTACCAGTCCGCCTCCGATGATGGCAACGCTCAGATCCTTGGCTTCCTTCATCCTTCCTTCTGCAGAGAGAGGCCGCAAATAGAACCTCCTGTGAAGAAAGAAACGCACCTCAGCCGGGTTCCCATCGCAACAGGCGCATCGCTCTCCTGGCGCCGAAGGTAATTTCTACTTCGAAAATATCGAGAATTTCAAAAATTGGATATCGAATAAATTCTAAAGCAGCAGGTTCATTTTAAGAGTATTACTAAAAATATATTTTCATTGAGGACGGAAAAATTAAAATGAATTTGTTAAACATTTACAGTCAAAATTTTTAAAAAGTCATTGCATTTAGTTTCTTATTCAATGTAATAAATTGTCAATTAATATAACCAGTTGCAGCTTGTTCTGTGTTGTCGTCGAATACTTAATATAAGTAAAAACTAATATGTGATGATACTTACTATTAAAAGTGGGTTTCGAATTACTATAAATCTCGGTGTGGGACTGAATATATTAAATGTAGAACTCAACAACAACTGGTCACAAATGTCTCAGTATATTTACTAACATAAATAATACAATTATTAAACAAGTAATAATCTATATGAATAACTTTTTATGTGTAAATAACATTTTATATGAATATAGTTATGAACATTTATGTTAACTTTTTATATGAAAATATCTATATGAAAAAAATAACTTTTCTATTCATTTTACCAGCAAAATATTTGTCCATCGTCGAATTGAAATTAGTTACTAGGAATGGAACTTGTGTCAGGTTATTTCGATTATTCTTATCTCATTCCCGAAGTTTGATCGCAGCATTTACCACAAACTGTGCAAATAACGATCATTTCAACACCTCTTAAAACGGCTGACACAGCAAAGTAAATAATTCGAAGCCATGAAACATTCCGTTACGGAACTCTTCCCGCTCTAGGAAGAGAAATTCAGGAGCGAATTCTTTTTTAAACACACCATCAGTGCGTAACAATTTTTTATAATGTTTATTATTATAACTTATTTTACTTATTCTTTTCATTTTTTGATGTTCGAAGTTGCTTTTGTCTACTGCAGCGAACGTATTTTCACTGGTCTCAATCGAAAATGCATTAGAACGTAAATGAGGAATTCGAATTCAATGTCTCATAACTTTGAAACTAAATGGGATTTTAAAGTATTGAGTGAGTGATTTCGTTACGCAAAGCGACATTTCAAATAAAGCTATGTAATTGTCTTTAAATAATAGTAAATATTATTATATTTCCACATCGCAATGGTTTCTCAAACGTTACGTTTCCCACCGGAAGACATCCTTCTATGTTAATGATACGTTAGGTACTCATAAATAGGATTGCACATGCATGTCAAATAAAATTATTTCCAATAACGTGCAATTAAAGATAATATCAGTGTTGATAATGTAATTTTATATCCGCAAACATTTAGCTAGTCTTTTACATTTCCAACCATGTTTCCATATTTATTCTTATTACTTGAATTTATTAAATTATCTTAGGTTATTTCGATACACTCCCGGCTGCCGAATTCTTGCAGAACAACTGCTTCGACATCTGAGCTCATTTCTACATCATACTGCCGGAGAAGTATATACATATTCAGTGGAATATTTTGAGGCACCTCTTCGAAGGTATCGTAAAGGCAAAAGCGTCCTGGGGTCTTGCGCAACCTGCCTAAAAATAAGTGTCCTGCTCGGTGCCGGAGAAACGTCCATCTAAACATCCTGATTCCCACTGCATCTATCTGAATGATGATCCGATGTTTTTGATACTCGTTCGTTATCAATTATACGAGGAAATGCAGAAGTTAAAGATTTCATTCAGGTAGTATATATATATATATATATATATATATATATATATATATATATATATATATATATATATATATATATATATACTAAACTAAACTTCATGGCACGACAGTTCATGTGGGCCAAGGCCTACAGTGCCCATAACTGTTTTCATGACCGAGGGCCCTGGGGTGTGAAGCATATGTCCTAGTTAGGTGGTCAGCCTAACGTAAGACCCTCTGTGTTTAGTTCCCAAGCATGCTTGGTACTCAGTTAATCGACCCACTGAAGGGATGAAAGGCTGAGTCAACCTTGCCCAGCCCGAGGATCGAACCTCGGACCTGTGTCATGGGAGCGTGAAACGCTGCCACTAAGCCACCGGGTTTTATATTTATATATATATATATATATATATATATATATATATATATATATATATATATATATATATATATATATTTAGTAAGATAGAGTTTTTCTTAATCTTTATTAATCCTGATTTCGATTGGTAACATGTTTTAAAATAAATTTTTGAAAAACAGAAAAGTAGCATTAAAATATTACGCTATTTTCAAATCAATTATTACTCTGATGTGATAGCAGTTGTCTGTAATCAGATATTTTTCTCTGAGCGAATTTAATTTAATAATGATAAGGATCTAAGATTATCAATATAACAGAATGTAATATTTTGCATATTTATAATGAATCCGTTGCTTTCCATGCTGTGAATAACGACGGCTTTCTTATATTTGTAATTGCAAAATGATTGGAATAATAGAACGTTAACGAAGCTGCAGGCGTTTCATGGATGGTAGAGCCCTGCGTACCTGGTGGATCTGAGGATGTAGGAAGAGCACATTTCCTTCCTGTGAATGGGCAGTGCAGTGTCGCGTGCCGAAGTGAATCCGAATAAAGCCTGGTTTGGAGGGATTCCGCACTTTCTCACCCCTCGCGACACCAATAATGATCTATGAAATAATCTCATGGGACTCGAGAGCAAATATGAACGAAAAATCGTAAATACAAGTCACGATCTTTATACATATTGTTTTTATATACTTTTTTAAATCTTGCTTTTAGTATACAAATAAAGGTAATGATAACTGCTTATTTGTAAAACAGATACACCATCTTGGAAAAGATTTTCCGGAAGACAATGCGGCAGATATTCAAATGGCTGTCCACTGTCTTAAGACTTCCGACAATTTTCCAATGAAAAATAGGAGAGTTCATTTTCAAACATATTTAGTAAAGGCATGATAAATATTCATCTTTAACATCTTTAAATAAGCCACATACATATATATCTAAAATAGAAGGTGCTAACTTGAGTGTCGCCTTCGTGACTTGCGCTTCAGAAATCATGAGGCCTGTTTAGTGATTTCTACTGACTTTGTAATAAGTGCTGTTGAAATACGTTTCCCACTGCCGAACTCACTCAGTGCAGCAAAACGTTTCATTAGTTTGGTCCACGGTCAAATGATGAGGTCACAGCCAACGCTCTCTTCTCTGTACAGCGAGAAATGCACTCTGGAAAATACATATTTTTGTTACATCATTTAATTATTGTGACGTTTTAATCACTTAAAGTAAGTTAAAGATAAAAGTAAAAATATAAATTTTATTGGAGTAAATATGCTTTTTAAAGAACATTTATCTCTTGTTTGTACAAATACATTAAAAAGGAGCCAATTGTTGAAAAAAAAATATTATAAACATCAGGAATTCAAATGGTAACAGGATAGGTATTTTGTAAAAAAAACCCTAATGAAAATATTTATTTGTAAAAATATTTCTGCTATGCGAAAAGATTGAGCCGTAATAATTTAAAAAGCGATTTCTTTCTTGTCTGCATGTTCTGATGGATTATGTAAATATTCTATAGATTCATTGGTAAAGACAAAATAGAGTTATTCTAAGATACTTTAATTGGTGAATCCCATTAATTTCTAGATTGTTTAATCAATGCAGTGGCGTTTCCCCGGTAAGAAAAGGCGCCACTTTCGTGTTCGGAAAGTAGCATGTTCGATACCTGGGCCACTCAATGATCATCGAATGCTTGATAAAAATTGCTTCGAATCTTTTGTCCCACTGCTGAGTTGACGCGGAGACAAGAATGCTAGCTCAGGTGTTGACTTTATCACTTGACTTTGATTCAAAGAAAAGAGTGGTTGGCTGTGTTGAGCGGCTTCAGTAGCCACAAATAGGCAGGAATACATATCGCAACAATCTAATTAACTTACCTGGGGAAAATGAGAAAAATAAATTTTGTTTAGATTTCAAATAAAAACTCAATTTTACTCAGTGCGAGCTATGAGCCTATGAGCATAAAGCTCCAAAAACAGTTTTTGCCGTAACCTTACCTAACCTAACCTGCGATTCTTGTGTCCTTTATTTTACCACAGACACGTTTGGTAGAATTTTAATGATTTTAGGAGTTTGGTGGAAAAGGCGTTATTCTACCATCTGGAGAACAGAAGGTTCGAATGTTGACTCAGCCGAAAAGCATCATGCTGAGAGGTACCATTTACGTTAAAACTTGCCAAAAGGTTCAATATCTCTCCATTGGTATGATATGTACGCTTGGAGAGGAAGATGACAACTCTGATGTCGACCCCTTTACTTAATCGTGGTTAAAAAGCTTATGGATTTAACAGCTTTTATCAGCAGCAGAAATGGGCCATCGATAACGTATTTAAAAAGCAATTTATTAATATTTGGGCTTTAACTCATGCCAGCACCTTGGCGATGCTGAATAAAAGTTAGTTTTACCGATACAAAATAAAAAAATGCAGCTTTTATGAAAAATATTGATTTTGCACTTCGTAAAATTGAAGCCCCTATTACTTTAGAGTTGCCGATATTTCAGTTTGAGCAACTCCCGTAGACTTAACATTACGTGACGTCACAGATCAAATTTCAGTAATTCGTTCTATTCATCTAATAATATTACAGATCTTTTTTTAACAGTTGCGCAGTAGAAATTTGTACATTATTTTATTTTCGCCAAGTTTCATGCCAAATGAAAGTTATTGGCGTTATAAGTTGCGAAAATCAGCAACTTTTTTGTGTGCATGCACCTGTAACTCGGGCAATTTATATCGCCAATGATTTTAAGAACTGATCAAGTTTTGTCTTCTTTTCGCCAAACGAAAATAGTACAAGAAATGGTTGTTCATTTCCATTTTTGTTTTTCATAATTCAGTGTTATCGAACAATCTTCAAGTTGTCAATTTTTAAACAACAAATTTAGATTTAGAATGGGCATATTAATTTTAATATAAAAAAATTTAACTGCTTGAAAATTTGATTACATTGTAAGGAATATTTTATAATTCAAATTATTTTGTTTAAATAATTTGAAAGTATTCGCAAATATTTATGCAAGTATTCTTAATATATTTTATATAATACAAATGCCATGCAAAATTTAAAACTTTATTATCGAATATAATGAAGAAAATATAAAAATTTAATATTATTAAGATATCGTATATTTTTTACTTCATATTATTTTTAATTAACAAAATTTAAATTTTATAAAATTTGAAACCTAAAAATTTAAATTTAGAATTGTAAAAAACAACATTTTTATAAAACATGTACTATTTTTTTTGGATTTTGCTGATATTTTTAGTTTTGATAGATACTTTCAAATAGAATTACTTTAAAACCATGTTAATTTTTTTAATCTGTAAATCTGTGTAACTAAAATAAAGTTAAAACATTGTATTGACCAGATGTCTGGAATTTACATTAAATGGTATTCATTTAAAATACTTAATTTTTTATCCTCTTTAAGAATTTAAAATTTAGAAAAATGCTTTGTTTAAAATACACACATTTAAAAAATCTCATTAAGTATTGAATGTTCAATAGTTAGAAATAAATATCTTATTAAACTTTTAAAAATGTTTATTAACAATAAAAATTGCATTTACACTTTTCTTTTCATAATATTTTTTTAAATCTTGACTACTCAAGGCTTATATGTGTAGTATATATATCAATGTTTCTTACCCGAAGACTGTCCAAAGTTAAAGAATGCCAACAGAAGTCTAATTCTAATTTTTAAAAAATGTGCATTCAGACAAGCCATCTATTATTAAATCTAGTAAAACAGTTATTTTCTTACAGCAAACCTGAAAGAAATCTCAAACATTCATTGGACGAATTGCTGAAATTTGAGCTGTGACGTCACGTAATGTTAAGTCTACGGGAGTTGCTCAACGTGAAATATCAGCAACTCTCATGTAATAGGGGCTCTCTTTAGAGACATTTTATGAAACATTTTATTTTAATTGAGGAAGACTGCTTAAAGCTTTGATTAAATTAATAGTAATTTAAAAATGGCAAATATTTCCTTCCTTTTTTCTGAGTTATGCAAGTAGCCTTCACAGTGAAGAGAAAATCAAGGATTCTGCTTAAACCTTCTCACTTACTACAAAATCATGTGACCCTCGCGTAATAAGTTATATAACAATTTATGCAAATTTCAACTGATTAAAAAACGCTTCTCCGCTTTGATTTGTTTCGATGTGCCTTGAAACATTAATTAGGTGTTATTATCTTATATAACACAATTGAATATCACACAATTTAGAGAATGATTTTATAGTTAAAGGACGTTAATAATTGCTCTCTCGAAGAAAGTGTGACCTCCCTCTTTTCCTTTCATAGAGTACAAGATACATGGGACCAAAAAGATCCTTCCACGCAAATATTGTTATAGTTCAGCAGTTCTTTTACCTAATTTCTTCCGCATGAATTATAGGGCACAACCTAGATTTTCTCTCATGTGTATCCTTGTTGCTTTAGTCTTCAGTTCAACTATTCTTGAGTTCAGTTCCCTCTTGAGGAGTGAAGTGACTTATAATCCACTCAAAGTCATAGCACCAGTTTTGGAGAATTCCTCGCGTCCAAAGTGCACAATAGAGATAAAAATAAATTAGACTAATTAAGCAAGCCTTCTCATGAAGATTTTTTTATGGGATTTACTGTGTGGATTTTAGTGGTGCGAATATAAGCTTTTGATAAGATTCTAGGTTTGATTCTTGCTCATCAGAACCAAGACATTGTTCTTCTGTTCTTTGATTGTCTCTCTAACAGTTTTTAATTATATACGTGACAACATTTTTTTTAATTATTTGATTCAGTAAAAACAGTATGACGCTTAAGACTGTGACTTTTAGCTATAATAGTTTGTAAATCAGTTCCCAATCCAAATGATATTTTTTTTTAATTTTTAATGGCAGATTGGAAGACAACTGTAGTCAGAATAACAACCATAAAACTAGAACAAAAATAAGATGAACTCAGATAGCTGAGCTGAAACTTGAGTCAATTTATAAATCCTGTGCCGAGATCCCCAGAGAGTCCCTCCACAAGCGCCCCGAGTGCAGTGCAGGGCGACGACTCCAATGGCTCACTTCCATTTTCTCACACAGTTGGCAAAGAGGACTTGATGCGATATAGATGTTTGGAGAGTCAATCGTGGGCAGTAACGAGGCGGAAAAGAGCAACAGATGTGTCCCTTGGCTAAAGTGGAATATTTGTGATTCCATCGATCCATTTCTTATCTTTGTTTGCCTCTTTTATGTTTTTCCAACAATCTTCTCTAAAAGATTTTTTAATTAAGCGTTTAACGATATAAAAAGGAACTGGTTTATCTGTTATTTGTAAAATTTTAGTTCATTTCTTTGCCAGGGAATACCAATTGAAATGAAATCTCTTTAATGGTTCGGCATCCAGCTTAAACTGCAGATCCCTGTTTTGAGATCCTTTGTGAGTAAAAAATGACCACAAGAGGAAACAAAGTAAAATATTCGCTCTGTATAAAATGAGAATACCAAATTTACTTTGTTTTCACCTTTAAAAGCAACATTTATATTTTTCGATCAATAACACAAATCTCTTTTTTCTCCTTCTTGTATTGCTGAACCAAATATTTCTTCTAAAATAGATTAAAATTAGATGACAATAATTGCATCAACTATTTTGCAATTGTTTGCCATATTTAATTAATGTTCTACACATCTGAAGGGAGGGGGCATCCTGAGAGCTGTTAAAAATATTTGAAAACCTCCTTCGTTTCTGCCTTTCGAGAGAATTTTTCCCAGATAGGCGGCATATCATCTTGCAGCTAGGGAAGAAAACTAGAAAACTCCCCAGTAGCCACGCCCACAGATACGTATGCAAGAAACTGACATTGCATGGTGGCGGGATTAAAACCTGCTCCTTCTACTCAATAAGCTTGATTTTATCAATAAGTTACAGTGAACCCATAATGGAGCATTTCTGGATATTTTTAATACTTAAATTCCTCATAACGCATGATTTTAACGAAATGCACTGACATTCTATAAAATATATACATAGCTATATATTGAGTAGTATTCATAAAAATCGAAAACATCTTATTTGCGATTTATATCTAAATTTTAAAAAAAATTATTTATATAGATAGCAATTGTAAATAATAATTTCTTTCTTAAGATTTTCCAGATAGTCTCAAATAAATGGAAATCAAGGTTGCATTTTCTTGACCTTCATCTATTTTTGTGCAAGAATATTTCAGTGCAAAACTGCCACCAATACATGCAAATATTTTCATTTTGTTATTTATGTTAAAATAAACAAAATTCGTATCAATTTTGAGTGAAATATCCCACTGCCATAATAATACTCTAATAAAGCCAAATTTTTTATTTAAATAAAAATTTCGAAATTTTAACAAGTTTATGTTTTAAGTGAACACCAGCTTTCCATTTATTTCCATTTTTAATGACTCTAAATTAATGACATCAAAATCATAAAAATGTTTTACAGTTTACAGTGAGTACTCTTGACTTTGCAGATGTCAAAGAAAAGTTTGTATCGATTTTTTTGAAATCGAAACATAATAAATAATCGTCGTTTACAAAGCGAATCATGATAAATTAACAGGACAAAGATTATTAATATGAATATTTAATAAGCATTTCTACATTAAAAATCTTTTTTTTTTCTAAAAAAGTTTTCTTAACATTTTTATTTAAATATAAACTCGCGTAAGTAAAAAAGAAATTAATGATAAAATGCTATGACGTTCTTTTTTTGCCTACAGCGCACTTTTTTCCATTTTGCATTCCTTTAAAATATGCGGACATACTAAGCTTTTCCTGTGTCCGTCCGTCCTTCCTTTTAAAAGCTCAAATACTTCGTTATATCTTTTGAATTTATTTTACAATTATAGAAAGGGAATGTTTCTTAAACAAGAAATGAATGATTTTTGATGAGTTGTATTTAACGACATTATTATCAAAAGAACGATTATGATAACTTATCCCATTTTACACTGACGATATTTGACAAAATTTAGGAGTAATTTTCATCTCATAAGAATGAAGCATTTTTAATTATAAAAAAAAATTATGAATGATTGAAACTTACTCTAATTTCGGTCTGTCATCCGTTTCTTTTTCAAGTACAGCATTATCTGCATTTTCGTCTTATCCTATTCATTGTTAAAAAGTGCCCTTGAATTGATAACTAGGATTCAATTCTTAAAACATCAGATGCGCTCTTTTAGTTATGCAAGTCGGCAACACCTGCTCAGTTACCGAGCGAGCACACAGAGCTACTCAAAAGCTGGTTTTTGCAAAACACTCTTGGGGTAGGTTGCATTAATTCTATTGTTTTTTTTTTATTTTTTTCCGTTATAATATAAGGATATAATTTCTCGCTGATTTAAAATGGGCAGAAGTTTCCTTTCTTAAATTTCGATTTTAGCATTTATACTTAATTTAAAGTAAATTTAACTTTAATTTGAGCTTCCGGTAAGTTTACTTATGTGAGGCGATATATATAAATTTAAACAATGTAACACTTTACTCTGGAACTTTTTGCATCTCAAAAAGTATGAGATCATTCTCCTCTCTTTGAAATTGTCATCTGCGCGTTGCTGATCAGAAACTAAAAATATATGACATCGGGGTTTCCTTTTTCTTCCTACATTCTCAAGTGTAATTGTTTTTGAAAAAATAAGGAGGTTTAATATTTTTCATTTTTGTTAAAATATGGTTCTCTTTACGGAGAATGCGCTTTCGCCTTTCCCATTATGCCACACATGGGAAATAAACTGAAATGCTGATGAAAAGGATTCTGACTTCTGGAGACTTTAATAACTTCTTGGCTGAAGAGAGTTTTGAATCAGCAAATACACTATTTTTTATTTATTTTTAATTTGATTCATTGTATGGGATCTCGCATCAAGATCCAAAATATCCTTTCAGTTCTCATCACAATCCCTGAAGTCTTGCTATTCGATACCCCTTTGTGCACTAAGTAGCCACACAGTCAATTCATCGAGCCACAGATGAGGCGGGTGCACCGTATCATGTTAAAACAATAATGGATATAAGTTCATGAACGTTTTCATATTTTGAACTATATAGATATTACGTTATGAAATAACGCTCGGCCACAAGGAGTTCTGTCTTTCAACATAACAAATGATGGGACTTACATAATGGGTAATCCAGTGGGCGTGACATCGAAGGTGGGTGTGTCTTCATGATTTACAATCAAACCTACGACCAGAAAATATTATTTCCCATAATAATTTACGGTATTATGACCTATTTTAGGAGCCCTAGCCTAAATGCATAGCCGCCATTAGTGAATATGATGTATCTTCGTCTTGTCGGGATTCGAACTCATTACCTTCCGATAACGAGGAAAATGTTGCATGCTTGTGTGTGTGTTCGAAGTTAGCATATTTAGCCAAATTTTGTGTACAAAATTATTTTCAAAACTAATGCGTAATGCGTTTAATTAGTTTTTTAATTAACAGATTGTATACACATATTAAAATTATGGGATTTTTTTAGTCAATTGCAGTGCCCATTTATTTCTTGCTGCAGATACGCGTGTACTTATATTGGAGACAAGGTTATTACATGCAAACACACTTCCGGTTGTGGTCGTGTCCCCCTTTTCATCAATACATCAATTGTGATGCTATTTGAATCATAATAAACTTCTATTTTTTTATTTATGACGAATTTTAATTGTTTTGATACCAAGCTGTAAATAGGGTAAATCTTAAGTTTTCTTTTAAAAAGAGACATATTTAATTAAAGTAAGCATTTTATGCACAAGTGGCAAATATGTATATTCAGGGTAAAAAAAAGAAAGGAAAATTTAAATTAGTTTTTTTTTTCAAACTCATTGTCAATTTTTTTCAGCATTGTTTGCTAATATTTAGTAAATATATATTATTAGCATTAAGTGTATATGTAATATTAATGTAAAGGGTGTTTTTTTTCGAGGTATAGAACTTTAAATTGCAATAAAACAACGATGTATTATTCGATTGACATGAATTTTTTTATTCGAAAGATAATCTTGTGGCATTACATTTTAAATATGATTTCTGGCATATGACTGCCACGGCTGGCTCGGATGTAGTCCAATCTGGACGTCCAATTTTCGATGACTTTTTCCAACATTTGTGGCCGTATATCGGCAATAACACGGCGAATGTTGTCTTCCAAATGGTCAAGCGTTTGTGGCTTATCCGCATAGACCAATGACTTTACATAGCCCCACAGAAAATAGTCTAGCGGTGTTAAATCACAAGATCTTGGAGGCCAATTCACAGGTCCAAAACGTGAAATTAGGCGGTCACCAAACGTGTCTTTCAATAAATCAATTATGGCACGAGCTGTGTGACATGTTGCGCCGTCTTGTTGGAACCACAGCTCCTGGACATCATGATTGTTCAATTCAGAAATGAAAAGTTTAGTAATCATCGCTCTATACCGATCACCATTGACTGTAACGTTGTGGCCATCATCGTTTTTGAAGAAGTACGGACCAATGATTCCACCAGCCCATAAAGCGCACCAAACAGTCAGTTTTTTTGGATGTAACGGTGTTTCGACACACACTTGTGGATTAGCTTCACTCCAAATAAGGCAGTTTTGTTTGTTGACGTAGCCATTCAACCAGAAGTGCGCTTCATCGCTAAACAAAATTCGCTTATGAAAATCGGGAACAACGGCAATCTCATTTTGGGCCCATTCGACGAATCTACGCCTTGCTTGATGATTGTTTGGCTTCAATTCTTGCACGAGTTGGATTTTGTAATCACGCAAACTAAGATCCTTCCGCAAAATTTTCCATAAAGTGGATGGACACAGATCCAATTCCTGTGCTCGATGGCGGATGGACTCATTCGGGTCTTCCTCAATGCTACGCTCTACAGTAGCAATAGCTTCTTCTGTACGCACCGTACGGCGTCTCTGGGGATGCGAGTTATCAATTAGAGTAAACGTTGTGCGAAAACGTTCCATGGTCAATCGAATTAACTGCTCTGATGGACGATTTTGTCGACGATAAAATGGACGTAGTGCGCGATACGTATTCCGCACAGAACCATTATTTTCGAAATAAAATTGCACAATTTGAAAGCGTTGTTCAGGCGTGAGTCTATTCATGATGAAAATTGCCAAACCAAATTGAAAATAAATCACTTGACCGCTGTTACATCGGTCGCCATCTTGGAAAGTAATGCCAACTTAAATTTCTATACCTCGAAAAAAAAAACACCCTTTACAATGTTTTCACATACCCATATAACCCTAATACCAGCCCGCTTTTGTTCCCAATCTTCTAAATAGTGCAGAAATTTCAAAAATATTTCTTTTAACAAAATCTTAATGCTATAAACCTTTATTGATAATTTTCTATTATAATTATTCTTTGTTTATATGGTATATGTTATACTATACAAAATATATTAATATCTGGAAATCATCAATCATATTTCTTACATCGAGTATGCGATACTTTATCCTGGGTTTCGTATTGTCAGGGCGATTGTCAGTGAGCATGTTAAATACTGCGGCCAGGACAAATATCTCGGGCAATTGCCGGACAGTTCAATTCATATTGTTTTCTTCTTTGGGAATGCAGCCCAATTTATACAAATCATTGTAGTTAAGTTATTCATTTCAATAATATTTTGTAATATGAAAAATATTATTACTTACAGCACACTTGACCACTTGCATACCACATTTTGTGAAATAATATAACGCTTTATTCAAAGAATTATTGGAAAATGCTTTGGTTTATCAAATGACTTCATTTAAAGTTACAGAATATTCCATTAAATTTTATGGGAAGTTCCGATCTTTCTTTTACGAAAACTCTATCCTGTGATTTTTATTAAATATCTTTTTATATAGGAAGGATAATAAACTAATTTCTTACAAAAAACTTTAATTATGTATGAAATAGACTCAAAATAATTGTCAATGCATAATATTCTAAAATTGCTTAAATAACTTATTTGATAAGACCTATAAGATATATTATCTTAAAATCCGCGACTTCTGAAAAGCATAACAAAATAATTCTTAAAATAAATTTAAATTCAAGTATGGTATGCGTAATAAAAATTTTAAAGCAGTCGTAGGCAATCTATGACATGCGTGTCACACTTGGCACGAGGTGCAATTTTTATGGCACTCGATACATTACCTTACGCACTGTTGTACTTAATACCGCAGTATATTAAATAGAGTTGCTTAGGGTACAAGTTTCACACTAAAATTTTAACATTTTCATATTGAGTGAATACTTGTATTTTATGTTACTTGTGAATATTTATATTTCACGTTGCTGCATATAATATCTTTAAATGGTAAAATGAAACTCAAAACCTATATGTAATTGTGGCCTGATATCTAATTCTGCAAAAACTGCCTTGCAAATCGAATTGTTTCGAATAATTCTTGCTGTGTTTGTACTCCGAATCTTATCGGTAGACTGAGTGGGCCTGTCACAACTGCAAGGTTGCCCGCCTCTGCTATAAAGAATGATTTCAGCTAATATATATAAAACGTGAAATATAATTCTGTAACATAACATATTCTTTTTCAATTAATGTATAAAACACAACTTCGCAATATGGTTTAATAAATAAAAATCACATTAATTATATAAATGTTTCAAATAGTGCAAAAAAGAGCATCCAAATGGTTAAGTTTCACAGCCCTGCGTGCCTTTAGAAAGCGTTGTTGATAAAGGAACCTGTAATGTGAAGCAATACACGATACGTTACCTTGCCTCCGGGAGGAAAGAATACAACACTTTTGTGAATCAAGAAGTTTAAAATAGGCAAAATGACCCTCCTTCATGCATGAGATATTTCTCAACAAATAACACATTTGATTAATCATATGAATTGCACAAAGATAGGAACAGTGTATCACGAATAATGAATTACTCGGACATACGGGAGCGTATCACGTTTAATGAATAACTCGAAAGCACATCATAACACTGAAGCACATGAAAACAGCGTATCATGAATAATGAATAACTCGTACATACGGGCATTTGTGGCAAACAAGTGCCTCAAAAGGTAACGAAATCACCAGATAACAGACATCCTGATTAAATTGGAGAAGGGTTAGCTTTTTTCGGCAGTTGGCAGAAAAAGTTACTTTGCTGCAAGGATCCCAGTGTGCGCTTCTACCATTTTGGCTTCAATGGGTTCATAGCCATAAGGACTGCGGTGCAAACTGGAAACAATAAGTGTTTTCCAAGTGCATTCCACATTGAATTGCCACATAATGCCATTCGCACACAGCCATGGCGTTATCAACCATCAGAATTATCAAATTTCAAGCATTGTGGTCTGGAGACCGATTAAGTACCATGAGGGGTAACTCGGGTCGAAATGTGCTTTTGCTTAACAACAGTCGATGTATCAGCGAAGTTTAGGACTCCAAAGTTATTCCTTCCTTCAAATTGTCCTTGGAACTAAATTTAAATGGACAGTTCATGGTTCGACAAGGGTGTACAAGACTTTCTTACCGTGCTACAGATGCAGCCTATTCAATCAACTGCGTATTAAATAAATATGTTATTGAGTGAACATGGGAGGAATTTCAGTCATTGGTGCCCCACTGGTAGCCATGTTGGTCTAGTGGGGAATAAAAATTGGGTCTGAATGCAAGTAATTTAGCAAACACTTTTTCACACCATTTAAATTCTCTTTTGATTTCACGTCACATGCAATGAAAGTATTTTTTCGAAAGTCACTTTAATGCAGATTTTTTCATACAGATAAATACTGCTAATTTCATGCACTTTTAATGTACTCTTCTAGATGTTACGATTTAGAAATTAAAACTTAAATTTCTTGAAGGTATTTAACACCCTTTTTACATTATATATCAATCTTTTCTAGGAAACATATGATGTCTTCAGTAGAAGTAAAAGACTTCGTGGAAAAAAAGAACAGGCTTCAAATCATCAGAGGAATCCCTATTTTTAAGTTTTTTAAGCCGGAGATCCTTGAGGAAGTTTTAGATTATGTACCACATGATGGCGACGTACAAATCGCCACTTATCCTAAGACCGGAACCACCTGGATGCAGTATATTGTTCTTCAGATACTGACCAATGGAGAATCTTTTCCTGATTTCAACGAAATGCTGGAGAAAGCTGTGCCATATTTAGAAATGGTTGGTGTTGCGGCCCTAAATTCCATAAAGACAAGGCCGAGGATCTGCAAGCATCATTTTTCATATGACGCAATTAAGTCCAATTCTAAAACCAAAATTATTTATGTCTACAGGAAACCCGAAGATACGTGTGTCTCCATGTATCACTTCAACAAAAACATGTTCGGACCAACTGATTTTGAAGAATTCTTTGAAGATTTCTTGGCCGGCGATGTGGCCTACGGACGATATTTCGAACATATACTGTCTTACCTGAAACATAAAGATGATGGAAACATCTTATTCGTTTCCTATGAAAAACTGTGTGCTGACAGAAAAGGAGGAATTTTGAAAGTCGCCAAGTTTCTTGGTGATGAATACTACGAGAACCTGCTAAAGAACGAATCTTCTTTGGAGAAAATCGTAGAACAGACAAGTTTTGAGAACATGAAAAAGAACCTCAAGTTATACATGCCCGAGGATAAAACGAAATCATTTGCAAAGGGTGAACCTAAACGGGAAGTATTATTTTTCAGAAAAGGCACAGTTGGTGATGGTAAAAATTCTTTAACGGAAGATCAAGTACAACGTCTGAGAAATCTTGCAGGACAACTATTGGAAGGAACCGAAGTTCTTAAGGAATGGTATTCAGAATGACAGCTTCATTAGTTCTCTAAAAATAAATGCTTCAAACTAAGAATGAAATCTAATTTGTATGAATTTTGAATTCATATTAATCTGTTCACAGTAATTCCTCTCTCTAATTAAAATTGATTATTTTGTGGTTATCTGTGTTCTTTTATATTTCTTTAAGACCCAGTTCATTGATTACCACGGATAATCATATCCACTTAACAATGCTTGCGTATAAAAATAATGTTTTACTGTACATTCGAAATTTTAGCAGCGAATATGTGCAGTTTAAAAAAAATTTTTACATGCATTGTTAGATGCTCGGAAAAAATTATATGAATTTTAACTTTCTATAGCTTATAGAAAAGACAAATAGTTAAATTCTATTTTTAATGTTTATATTTAAATTTGTTTTTTTTATTTAATTTTTAATAATAATTAACTTTACTAATATTATAATATAATTAACTTTACTCTATACGAATTATGATTAACTTTACTCTATACGAATTATGATTAACTTTACTCTATACGAAAAATGAAACATAAATTTTAAAGGAAAAAAATGACAAAAAAGTTCTCCATTATATCACTGTATTTATTTACAAAACCTATTACCTGCTTTTATTATAATTTTTTTTTTTTTGGAAATATAAAAACAGATTCTTGAGTTAACATTTTAATATTGACTTTGCCAATTATTTCACAAATTATGTTTCCTTTAGCCATAGCATTATTTCATTGTCTAGCAGGATACAATTGTCTGAATCCACATTTTTAAAAAAATTAGACTTAAACTCCTGTTTGCATTCTTTAACTTTGGACAGACTATGGATAAGAAACATAGATGAACACACTTCATATAAGCCTAAGTAGTGAAGATTTAAAAAATGTTGTTGTTGCTTATGACACTTGGACAAGCCAAGCTCGCTATGCCTTTGGCAGTGCGAATTAAATCAATAGAGAGCGTCTTTCGTTTGAATCGGAGTACCACGAAGGTGAAAAGATTTAAAAAATATAATGATAAAAAAAATTGTTAATGTTGGCGTAAGCAAGGCAATAGTCTTAGATTCAAAAGAGATTGTTTTCAAATATTGCAATTGTTAATTTAAAATTCTATGAAAAATGGCGGATTGTTCTAAATTGCGAAATACGTAAATTTTTGAACTCTGTTTATTTTGTCATTATTTAATGTTTCCTTTGACTCTTTTTCTCCTTTTTCGTGTTGAAATTATCATCTGACTTTGGCTTAGTGTTTGTTTGACTCAGACTGAGTATTTTTGTTCTTTTATTTTTACTATTTAAATATTTAATTTGTTTTATTTTTTTAAAATTTTGGAACAAGTTCAGTAGCCCCATACACTGATTTCTCGCCAAATCTGGTAACCGTTGTTTACGTTGTAGTGTTGCCGATTTTAGCTTTTGTTTTTATTATAGTGTTGCCAAATTTAGTTTTTGTTACTATTTTTATTTTTTCCTTGCCAGATTCCGTTTTTCTCGTGTTTTAAATAATTTTTACGTTATATATGTGCTTTTTTTAGTGGCAATAGCTTTTTTAGTTTCACTTCGAGAACTTTCCAGAACTTTCTTTGCTAATTGTTCTATGTTTTAATTGCTAGTCATTTTAATTTCGTTCACTTTTGCTGCTGGAATCGGTGGATTTCCCGCTGTTGTGTTTCGTTGTCGCCAGTGTCCAAACATCGTAAATTTTTCTTTCTAACTATTTCTTTTTCATTATTATTTTTATTTGGTTTAATTTTAATATATATTTTTTATTAAAAGATATATTTTATTTTATGTATTTAAAATCGTTAAATATTATTTTTTCCTTATATTGTTTTCTTAATTTATTATCATCTTTTTATTGTTTTAATTACTTTATTTTTTCTTTTAATTTAAAATGTCTCATATTCATAATGTTGTTGAAAAATATCAACAAGTTATTTTAGTAAAAATTAAAGATAATAATGATGGATTATTGCTCAGGATTCCAAATTATTAATTAATTTAGGATTCGCAAATATTAATTAATTTTAACGGAAATTGGATTTGGAGAAGTGTAATTATTTTATTTAAATTCTATTGCTTACATGTATTTTTTTATTGTATTCGTGTTTAATTTTTATTTACTTAAAATGTGTATATATTTAAAAAATATTTTATTCATGTTTTTTTTAAATTTAAAAAATGTATATATTTGAAAAATAAGTTTTTGTATGCTTTTCTTAAAATTTTATAAAGTGTATATATTTAGAAAAATGTTTTTGCATGCTTTTTTTGTAAAATTAGATAATTATTTTTACTGAAATGTGACACTGGTGACAAACGAATAAGTCGAAATAAATCGGCATGTCAGCTTAACTTCATATCAAGTAAGTCCATTATTTATATTTATTTCCTTTTTTAAATTTTCTGAAAGGCATATTTTTCGATCGAATTTAGGGAAATTTCCCGTTTTAATAAACGCGCGCCTAGCTTGGCGACAAAAAAATTCGCCGCGTCGCCAAGTGTATGGGGATACTGAACTTGTTCCAAAATTTTTTTATTACTTTGGATTCAAAATGATTGAAGCAGAGACTGAAATGATTTACACGGATTGCGATTCGCGCATTCCAAAAATAAACACTTCAAGCTTATTGACTTTCGAAGATACTATTCCACAACTAATCCTGTTAGCTGCGGAAAATGGTATTGCTAAGTTCTTCATTTTCCTGTCTCCCACTGATGGTACTGCATCTATTGCAAAGAAGCCTTATTATTTAAAGCAAGAAATAATTCAGCTTGTAAAGAATCACAAGAAAATAATACAAATTCAACACACCCGTCAAGGTAAGCTTCTATTCGAAACTAATTGCCCAGATGCTACTGTAGAAATAAGCAAGATAAACAAAATTTTTGGAGTACCTCTTAACTCCAGTTTTCAACCTGAGATATTAAGCTTACAAATATTTACAAAAAAGAATTCTGAAGAACTGAGCGAAAATATTTTAGTGAGCGTCATTGGACATCATTTACCTCAAACTATTAACTTTTTCTATTCCATCATTCCAATTTCTCCTTTTATTGATAACGTTCGCCAATGTGGAAAATGCTATAAATCCACTCACCCTACGAAAAAATGTACACAAGAAGTCTTCCTATGTAAAAACTGTGGAACATTCCATAAAGACTCTCCCTGTGCCAATGAAACACCTAAATGTATAAACTGTCAGGGAAATCATGCAGCTAATGACATTTCCTGCCCTTCGAGGCTTGAAGAGAAAAAATTATTACATTTTAAAAGTATGAACCACCTTCCATTTATTGAGGCGAGAAGGCGTTATAATAAATCTTTAAAAACCAGTTACTCCAGTGTAACCAAAAGTCATCTTCCTTTCGTGCCGAATCAAAATGAAATAACTGATATTGTTAAAAAAAGCAGTGACTGAGATGGCTTCTATTTTTGAAGCAAAATTACTTACGATACAGGCTAGACAAGATCAAATGATCCAACAAATGTTCTCATTCATGAAAGAATGTATGCGAATATGTTCGAATCCAGCTAGATCAGTTTTTAGATCTCCTCCAAGAAAGAGTCGTGCCAGATCTATCCAGTCAAGAAAGATAAGTCCAAGAAATTCTGTGAATCAGCAAATTATATCTCCCGAACAACCTATTATGAAATCTCCTCAACCAAATATTAAATATGCAGAACCTAACATTAAAGAAAGAATTGAGCCAGGAAGAAGTCGTAAAAAACTTTCATAAATTTTTTTTAAAAAAAATATTTTACTAGGAGCGCACTTTTTTGATTTTCAATAACTGTTCAGGTTTTTCGTTTTTATTTAATTGTTCAATTTAATTTCTTGGAATGCAAGAAGCGTTCTATCTAAGCGCCCGTATGTAAAACTTCCGTACTTTCAATCTTCCGATGTCCTAAATTCAAGAAACGTTTCTTAAAAAATCCGACTTATTTCAAATTTGTAATAAAACAATAATTAGATTAGATAGGCAAGATGGCCGTGGTGGAGGACTTCTTTTTGCTGTTGATAAATCTCTACCTGTGCAAGTTTTAAATATACAGAAGATAACGATACAGAAATATTAGCTATAAAGATTACTATATCCAAATCATCTCTTACTTTAGTAAATGTATACGTCCCACACGGTAAATTTTCATGTTCTTTGCTCCATAGCATCTTATCTAATATTCATCCTCCCTTCATAATAATTGAAGACTTTAACTTACGAAGTTCGGCGCTTGGTAGTTATTCAAACTCTCCCGAATCTTCAGAATTCCCGGATTGGATACTGGATAGCAACATTTGTCTTTTAAATACCTCTCAGCCTACCCATTACGGACTCCACCATAGACCATCCTTTATCGATTATAACTTTGTATCTCCTGATATTTTTCCTTTCGTATTTTCTCAGTCACTTCAGATAGTTATGGTAGTGACCATGTCCCTGTTCAAACAAGTGTTAAAATCTACAATAACGATTATTCGAAAGGTACTTCCCGCAATAGAATTTTATGGACTGGCTTCTTCAATTCAATATACACTCAAATTGCTAATAACGGACTAGTTTCTGTAGATCTATTCCAAATTTTATGCAAAATCTATCTTGATAAATTCAAGAAAAAACAAATCTTTCCGTTAAAGTTATATCCTCCGTGGTGGACATCGGAATGTTGTTATCTTATGGGTCAAAAAAGAAAACTTTGGAGGAAAGCGAAAAATTCTCTTAATTAGACTCTGTGGATACAGTACAAACGAATTTCTGCAAAACTTCATCAGCTTCTTCTAACCCTTTCCAGAAATTTCTGGGATAAAACTATAACAAATGCTGGTATATCTAAGGACATTTATTCTATTATTAAAAAACTTAAAAATAGATCTACTGACTCACCAACTCATCATCGACTAATTTCTAGCGAAACTTCAATTATTTCGGACCCTGTTGTTCAGGCTAACTTTTTTTCCAAATTTTATTCTCATAAATCAGAAACTGAAGTACTACCTCTCGATTTAAGTTCAAACTTCGATTTAGAATATAACTCTGCATTCTCGCTCTCAGAACTCCAATTGGCGATTTCTAAATGGAAAAATACTTCAGTTGGTCCTGATTTATCCTTTTTCCTGACTCATAGAGGTTGCGATAGTGTTCTTTCTATGCTTCATCATCATATTATTGCTTTATGCTCACAGAGAAAATACATCATATTCGCAACTGTAGACATATCTCAAGTTTATGATTCAGTGTGGCCAGACGGTCTTATTTATAAGCTCCTCCAATTTGATATCAGAGGAAATGCTGCTCATTGGATATTGGATTCTTTATTGGATAGAAGTTTTAAATTGAAATGGCGTGGAATTTTATCTCAACCCACTTTCTCTAATAGAGGTGTTCCTCAAGGCAGTGTTCTTTCTCCTTTCTTTTTCATGATTTATATGTCAGATATTTACGAGGTTCTCTCTCCTGACATTAAGTGTGTTATGTATGCTGATGACATAATCCTTTTGGCTGCTCATACATCACAAGAAAGTCTACAGCAAAAAATGCAGACTGCAATCATAAAACTTGAACAATGGTGTGATGAATGGAAACTAAAAATTGATTCCTCAAAATGCTCAGTCATTGATTTCTCTTCCAAAAATATCTCCTGTAAATTTTGTACTAACTATCAACCAATTACCTATTTCTTGGTCTAAGCACATAAAAATTCTGGGCCTCTATTTTACTAATAACTTAACCTTCAAGTACAATTTTCAAATGAAAAAAAATGTATCCAAAAGAAAATTAATGTTTTAAAAGCTATTGCAGGTAATAGATGCGGAGCAAAAACTAATCATTTACTTCAAATTGTTCAGTCCTTCATTACAAATAACTTCGATTATGGATGTCATGTATTTAAATCGGCGAGCTTATCAGACCGAAAAATTTTGGATCCGATATATCACTCATTTCTTAGAATTGCTACAGGTGTTCCTCGCTGGACACCTATTCCACTTCTTCTGGAGGAAGCAGGGGTCTTACCTCTTTCTGTAAGACAGAACTTTCTCTCTACAAGGATGTACATTAGAAATCTTGCACTTTCTACTACATCTCCATGTGGTAGTTTGTGGGAATCAATGTCTATATAGCCATATCTCTGGCACTCTTCCTTGCGAGTGAAAAAATGGCTTGAAGAAAATGGAATTCAAGAATCACATATTTTAAGAGTTCCTGCAAAACCTACATCTGTTAATATTAATTTAAAGATATTCCTTAGAAAATATACTTTTCAGACTAAAAATCTTCCTACAAATACTATCAATGACCTCTTTGAACTGCATAGTACTTCTGAATGGTCCAATCACATATTATTATTTACTGATGCATCCAAATCAGAAAATAAACTTGGAATCGCTGTTTATAACAGCAGAAGTAACTCCTTTGTTTCCGGGCAAATCAATAACACTAATTCCATCTTTACAGCAGAGGCTTTGGCTTTATATCTGGCGGTGACTAAATTCTGTATTACTCCCTCCAACTATATCATATTATCCGACTCCTTATCCTGTCTAAGCAGTTTGAAAACTCTCTCAACCTCTTCCTTATCCGTCATTCAACACATCGGATCAGCATTAGGAAATGCAACTAATATTTGCGAATCTATTCAATTAGTTTGGATTCCTGGTCATTCCGGAATTGCAGGGAACGAAAAAGTAGATGCTCTTGCAAAATCGGCCATTAATAAAAGTTATATTCTGCACTCAATTTCACCTGAAGACCTTATCCATAATATAAGAAACATTTTTATCAATTATAATAACAATGAATGGAAAAATAGCAAATATGCCTCTAACTTTTCGCACATGTCTTCTATCACGAAAATTCACCGCAATTATATTAATTCTCGCCTCGAAGAAGTGTGGCTAGCCAGAGTTAGAACTAGATATTTTCCGGCAAATGCTAAATTACACAAATTTAGACTTTCTTCAACGGATAAATGCTCTTGTGGAGAAAGAGAAACCATTGATCACATAATGCTATCGTGTCCTCGATATGATCAAGCAAGAAATTCATGAGAAAGACTTGGTATTGGAGCTCTTTCTTTCTCTTGAATTTTAGATTTGTCAACGAGTCCTAAAGAGAAAATTGACGCAACAATTTCTTTTTTGAAACAAATTAATAGATTCTATTTTTTTCTCGTCTTTGTATTTCCAAGCGGCCTTATTTCCACTTCATTTGTCAATCAAACGCCGTGGTTATCTTTTCGTTTTGACTGTCATTTTTTTTTCAAAATCATCAATCTATCAATTTTTCCTTAGGTTTCAAATAAAAACTCAATCTTACTCAATGCGAGCTATAAGCCTATGAGCATAAAGCTCCAAAAGAGTTTTTTGCCATAACCTAACCTAACCTAAAATTCTATTAATGAATGAAATTTTAAAACATTTCAATCGTCCTTGCCGATTTAAACTAATTATAAAGTGGTTGTTTTATCATGCCTTTTTCATTTTGTTTTTTCTGCTGTTCTATTGTCCACGTGTTAATGACTTGAATCAATGGAAAACGGCATATCAAACCGATGTCGAAGTTCATTTTGTTAATAAAATGATTTCTTATATAAGAAATCATTTTTTAACAAAATAAACTTCGACACTATTCTCAAATATTCGATGCTGAATTTCTCTTTGTTTGCTGCTGCTCGAAGAACGCGATTGGAAGGCAGCCAGCAAATTCGTCGTCAAGTCGGATTTACAGCGCCGACCCTATACGATGTGACGTAGATGAAACGTTATCCGACGTCATGCATATTTTAAACCAATGAGAATCGTAATAAAGTGGCGTTGTCAGGATCTCAACTGTAAATAAAAAAAACATTGATGGTTAAAAAGACATTTGTAAATTTTTGATATCGTATACAATGTAGTATTTCATTCTAGAATTCTATGATCATTGCCTTGACATTTTCATTCGTTTCTTGATATAAACGATTGCTTTCCTTGGCAATGTTTCGAAAACTGTTTTCTTGATAATGAAATGTATACAAATATAATGGCTTACACATAGTTAATTTCAAATTGTTTTTTAAAGAAATTTATGAAGATCATATTAAAATATAAATATAATATGAATAATTATTTATAAAGAATATTCTTTACTCTTCAAATGAACAAACTATAAATATTTCGTATCATTGCTACAAGGTAAAAAAACTGTAAATATTTAACTATTATTTGAAATATTTAAATGACTATTTATTCTATATCATCGCCCAATTAATGGTAACTGCGTATGAATACTAAATGAGATTGACCTCAAAAATATTTAAATCGTCTTTGCCAATTTAAACTAAGAATAAAGGGAATGTTTTATCTTGTCTTTTTCATTTATTTTTGCTTTTTCTTCTGTTCTATTGTCAACGCATTAATGGCTTGAATCCATGGAAAACAACTTCTCAAACCGATTCTTTAGTCTTTTATGTAAGAAATAGTTTTATAAACAAAATGAACTTCGACTCTATTTTTAATTTTGATTTGAACGAGTTGAAGCCCTTGAGTCATCGTTACTTCGACATGGGTGTCACGTCCAAATCAATTCTACTACTGTTTAGGGCTCAAAGTGATTCGCAACGACTTCTGGAGTCATGGTTTCGGATGCTAGTAATAATAAATGTTTTACTCACAAAATGTTCATGAAATCGATAAAGAGAATTAGAAAAGCTTTAGCGGATATCAAGAGAACGTGAAATGACACAATGTTGGTGAGTCGGGAAAAAGGGAAGTTGGTGAGTCGGAGAGCCAGCCAAGAAAACTTGAATCGGTTAAAAGCACAAATTAGAAAACATAACTATTTCAAGAAATCTTGAAAGCAATATCTCTAAAGATTTAAAGATTAATTATTTAGAACAACAGGTAATTTTTATGATTTTGAAAACATTTACACAAACAGAAAAAAATTGTAATTAAAAAAATACTTCTTTACTACTGGTAAAATTCATGAATGGATTTTTTCTCCTTGCCGAAGACACTCGAACATTCGATGGTGAACTTCAGCCTGTTTGCTGCCACTCGAAGAATGTGATTTGAAGGCTGGCAGCACAATCGCCGACAAGTCGGATTTAAGACGCCGTCTCAATACGATGTTTTAATTAATGATGTGTGACGTAGTTGAAACGTTTTCTGACGTTATGGATATTTTAAATCAATGAGAATTGTAATAAAGTAATTTAACAACGATCTCAACTGGAAAGAAAAAGACGACCACTGTATGGTTAACAATAAAGTTCTTGCAGTTTTTAATGACCCAAAAGAACATGACTTACTGAAAGTGTAGACTATCGTAGTTCTCGAAGTAATCACGATTGGCATCCATCGCATTCTGCCAATGTACCTGCAGTTGGGCCAATCCCTTTCGATAAAACTTGGGGGTTTTGGACGCAAAGAAGCCCGTGAGTGCTTGGTGCAAGTCTGCTTCATTGGTAAAGGATTTTCCACGAAGTTGAATCTCCAGGAAATGGAAGAGGTGGTAATATGATGGTGCAAGGTCACATGAATAAAGAGGATGGCACACAGTCGCTGTATGGTCTACCTCATCACCCAAGCGACATGAGGCCTCGCGTTATTAACTAAGAACAGTACAGCCTCCAATAAACGAGTGCTGCTGTTTCTGTTGCATACGTTCTAAGTACAAGTCCACAGTGACTGTTTGGTCGCAAGTCAAAGGGGATCATTTGAAGACCAGACACCGACTTCATCACTCATCTCCTGACTTGAATTTCGGAAACCAATGTTTTATCATTCACTGCACTATCTCCACAAATGCTTGATACATTCTGAGACTTGATGCAGCAGCTGATACTTGGAAGTCGTAAAACAAACAACACCGAACGAGCTCCTTTAGTGTTGTTTGCATTTCTCTTCTGTACGAGTTGTTATTGATGACAGTACGAGTTACGATTGATGAATGTACGCGGTATACCTACTTTTATAACGACTGATATTCCTATTCTCGACTCAACGGTGTCTCAACCACGTCATACTCTAATTTGCATGTTCATTCTCACTTCCTTAATTATAACACGAAAACAGCAACAACTTTCTTTCTCATATATGGAAATCAGAACAGGAGATTTAGAGAAATGGGAAAGTTTTATTGGTGATATTTCATGATAATTTTTTATACTTGGTTGTCACTGTGAAATCTGAATCTATTTCAATAACCGTAATCAGGGTTAGCAACTTAGATAAAATATTTCGAAGTTAAAGTTCTCCAATAATAAAATAGAGAAAATTTTTCGACTTATCTTTTCGCCATTTTTTTATTTGATAGATAATTCAGGACGTCTTTGGTTTACCTCATACATTTCATATGATTTAATATCTGAAACGATAACCAAAGAAGATTACATTTTTTAAAACTATTGATGTGTTATTTTAATTATCTGCACTTGACAACGTGTTACTTATTGCTGAGGTAGAAACAGACATACTAAAACAACCTAAGGTGGTTTATCTACTAAAGTAGTGAAGTAAGTTATATTAATCCTATGATTAAAACAAATTCTGTTTTCAAAAAAGAACTTTAATCTGTTAATATAAATCAATAGTAAAGGAAAACTCTAAAATATTTACATACATTTTTAATTCTTTTAAAGAGTATAATCATTAAGTAAACTTAACTGCTTTCAAGGTTTTCTTTCATTTATTAAATTAGAACGTTTCCATATGATGTCAATTGGATATTTTTGAATGGTTATTGATTTAGTAAATAAATTAATTAATTAAGTAAATTAAATAATTTTAAAATATTCTAATGACTCATTCAATGCTATAGATTATTTCCTTGTTTCTTTGCTATACGTTTTCGGTTACTATTCCTGCAGGTAGAAAAGCAACTAAATTCAGTCAGTCGTTTAAGTGATCGACATCTGAGTTGTCTCCTTTATTTCCCTGCCCTGCCATGCCACACAAGCGGAGGAACATAGTATCCTAAGGAACTGTTAACACGTAAAAAACCTCTATCCACGATGGAGTCTGGTACAGAACCCATTAGGTTCCGGTCACAAAGCTTTTCTCCACCAATCACAGCGGCCATTGCAAATTATTTTGTTTGCTAAAAATTTTATGGCATTCTGAAATTTCCCATTTAAAATATTTAATAGTTTGAAACAAATATGAGCATGTTAGGGACGATAGATAAAGTCGTCGTCCCCGTTAAAGGATATGAAGCGGTATCAATGCCTGACACAGCCAATATCGTCGTGTTGAGAGCCAATGTGCCGGTCGGAAATTTTGTAGGGTCATCTGTTGTGGTATGGCATGGACAGGAGAGTTCCATCACAGATGGCGGTTTCATTATGCGATCGCAGTTCACATTTGAGATTCGATTCGCAGTATTGAGACTATTTCCAATTTGCAGAAAGAACCGATTGAAAATCTGTCAGAGTGACTTAACTTGATATGCCTATGGATAATTCAAAAATTTACCAGTTCTAACTTATTGCAACAACTGGAGAATATTGAACTCAGCCACATTTGGATTTGTCTGTCACATCGAGATTTCAAATGTTTTAAAAACCTGACTGGTATTGTCCATGGCTATCAGTTTACCAAACATATCACGAATTTCCTGACACAATTTGCCCAAAAATATGAGTAGCACAAGTTTTTATTTATAAAGTTATAATCAAATTTTTGTTCTGCGTTTTAATTAAATTGCACATCAAAAAAAAAAATTAAAAGATCATTTTAAAAGCGCTTGAAAAATTTTGAGAATCAAAAAGACTTCGAATGAAAATATGATTCTTTTACCATTGAAGAACTGTTAACGGAAAAGTTAAAGGAATCGTGAACATTGTTAAAAAATGCAAGAATGGTCCAGAAAGATCGCTGAGCGGAATTTCTAAGCCCAGTCTTCCAGTCAATCTGCGGTGAGTGCTCTAGTTTCAAGAGTGATGAGAAATGACATCCTGCGCATGAACCTCGTTAAAATGCAATCTGAGTGAATTGGAAGAAATGGCAGGTATACTTGACTCCCTAACAAACTACAAGCAGTGTATTAACTTCAAAAGTGAAAAGAGTCGCTTAGGTGCCTTGTATGAACCTTATAAAGTTTCAACTACGCATGGATAGAAAAAAGATCTCTTTAGAATTAGTCTTTTAAGTTATGATAGAGCTCCAAAGGCTCAGTAGCTTCTCGTTGCTTCCCGTGAAGGCCAGCAAAGTGAAGCATCATTGGCCGCGGGCAGTGATTGGGAGGGCGACCACATTCTCCCTCACTGGGAGCTGGGGGGCGGGTTGAGGGAGTGATCACATTAATCTGTGATGTCCAAAGCACTTGCGCTGGTGTGGCGTGGATTGGCAGAAGAGGATGGTGTGACCTTGTCACCTGAACATGGTTAAAAATTACTTGGCGCTTTTTGAAGGGCGAGTATTCCAAACCCTTTAATCTTAAGATGCAGTCCGGGGCTTGCTTTCACCACTATGCCTGTAGGTATAAATCATTGTTTTGAAATATAAAAAAGTATCTAAGCACGGACTTCATGGGACTACACCAAATTTAATCATAGATTAAATGTCATGATTTAGTCCATACTGCTTAAGAGCAATTATATAATCACAGTTTGATATCAGCATGTTATAAAATTAAAAGAAGCATATATGTTTTCATAAATATCCAGAGGAAATTATAAGACCATTTATATATATTTTAAGAGTTTATAATACCTTTATTTTCGGAAATACGAATATGTGCAACATCACGAATTACTCTTAACTAATTTATATACTTCAATTTTTTTTCGTTTCGAATAATAAACTTAATGTATGAAAAATATTATTTTAGCGCGCGCGTATAAATATTTTTTAACTATATGCTGTACATTATGGTGATTTTTACTATAGTTATTCGATTAGTATAATTTAGTATTTTTTGAAGTAACATAAGACGTTGGATATATAAGCTACAACTGTGTTTAAAAACCTCAATTTTTTATTTAATATCCGTTGACAAAATTTTAACTAAAATTCATATATTTTTTATTTTGGCTTCCTTTGTTAAGTATTGCATATTTTATTGTTATAAAAGTATTTTGATATAGTAAAGAGAAATAAATATTCAACCTTAATATAAAAGAACTGAATCCAATACTATAAGTTTTGCAAACTTTAAAATGTAATTTTAATATTCAAATTTATTACCGTAGAATTGAATCGCGTTAAAAAGTAAAACACGCACATATAAATCCATTACATGCAATGAATTATTCCAAGGGGGCTTATATGCATTCATGAAGCGATTCTTATTTCGGAATGTCTTTGGCTAAATAAAAAGTATGATTCACATGAAAATTTGTAATTAATTGCAGGTACTGTAACTGATGCTGATTTTAAATTTCGTGCTTAAACACTGATTTCATACACAAAATACAGCAGTGACATCCCTTAGAAATTCAAGCATACAAGAATATTTCCTTATAATCGCGATCCAAAATTCTCCAGATATTTTAAATAATAAGATTAACAAAATGTACAGTTCTATAAACACCTGATTTGAAGCAAAAGTAAATCAGTTTACCGAAGTTAGAATATATGCAAGTGTAAATCGAAATGAATAAAATACTTATTCGTCCATCAAATTTTTGTGCGGGTTTAAATAGAGAACAGTTACAGAGAGGGTGGAATGCATCTTATATAACGGAATGTTTGCCTCACTTAAAATAAAATACTTCACTTCGAAATTGAATAATTCGGTTAAAGGTGATTTAAATTGAAACTGCTTCTTTTCCGTGATGTGAAATGCGTCTCTCCCCCCTTTCAGATGGGAAACGTGAGATTATTTTCTGGTGGTCTATACTCTACAGGGGCCCTCATTTTCTAGCTAATTGGCTTCTGTATTGTTAGCGATGTTGATTAATTTCTGGCAGCCTTAGTATTTTTGACATGTTGGATCTCGTTTTTGTTTTGATCAGTTTGTTAAGTCCATTTTTTATTATTTTGTACATGTTTTCATGAATTCACCAATACAATAGGTGTTTTTTTTTTTTTAAAAAAATATCAATTTTACATTTAAACGCATTTGTAAAATGTGTCAAATTCTTTTAATAGTGATTCACTGCACATGTTGTCTACGCCATTTTTTTCGAATATGCTCAAAAACACGTTAGAAAATTGAGTTTACTTTAAAACATGTTTTGTTTCAGGACTTATTTTTACCTTTCAAGCATTTGTAAAATATTTATAATTATTTTACTTGTGATTTATGTCATAGTGTTTTCAGCACCATCTTGTATCTTCAAACATACACGAAAAAAAGTCGCCCATTTTCCCCAAGGTGCACCTTAAAATATATATTTTCCCTTTTAAACATTTAATTTGTTGTTATCCATCTGTTATCGCTGAGAGTAGGAGAAAAATATTTCAATAATATTAATTAAAATATACATATATAAATGATCAACAATTAAAAATAATTGATAAATGGCATCAATTAAAATTTAGATATATAAATGATTAGTATATTTTTCGATTTTTGAAATAATTTTAGTTTTTAACTTTTGCAACGCATGTGTTCATGCTTTGCACAGTTTGTCGCTGATATTCAATAACTTTGGAATACTAATGAAAAAATCCTAACTTCAATATCTCATAACTTTATAACTACAGATATTTTTTAAATATATCCTCCTTTGACTGATTTTTTGCTGACCTGTATCGAAGAGCTTATGTCATGATACCGAAGAATGTTTTTAACACAGCTAAATAAATCATCAATCCTATTGTTTCTTCAAATGCAAGTGCACATATAATGGCATGCATATTTTCCTCTGAAAATTATGGTCCGTAAAGCTTAGAACACTTGGCTAGCTAGCTCTTTAAGAATAGAAAAAATTATAAAAATGTATCGTTTCGTTTCAATCTTTAAGAATCAGTTTATTAAAAATTCAAGAAAAGGCCTTATCAGAATATAAAAATTATCAAAATCTAATTGAATTTAGAAAAATTCAATCAGATCTAAACAAATTTTCTTGATTAATTTCAAATTTAAAGTTTTCAATTTTCTTTTTTTTAATTCGGCTTCTACACTTTTTTTAAGAAACATACGATGTCTTCAAGTGAAGTAAAAGAATTTTCAGAAATGAAAAAAAGACTCCAAATCATTCGAGGCATTCCAGTCATAAATATTGCAACCCAGAGATCATTGAAGAAGTTTTAGATTATGTAAACCATGATGACGACGTGCAAATTGCTACTTATTCTAAGACCGGAACCACCTGGATGCAGTATATTGTTCTTCAGATATTGACCAATGGAGAATCTTTTCCCGATTTCAACGAAATGCTGGAGAAAACTGTGCCTTTCCTGGAAATAGTTGGTATATCAGCTTTGGATTTTATAAAGACCAAGCCGAGGGTCAACAAATATAATTTTCCATGCCTTTCCATTAAGTCCAATCCTAAAATCAAAATTATATATGTTTATAGGAAACCGGAAGACACATTCGTTTCGATGTATCATTTTTTCAAAAACCTATTCGGCCCAATCAGCTTCGACGAATATTTCGAAGAATTCTTGTCGGGCAATGTGGCGTACGGTCGTAATTTCGAGCATGTTCTGTCTTACCTGAAGTATAAAGATGATGGAAACATCTTGCTCGTTTCGTAAGAAAATCTTTGTTCCGACAGAAAAGGAGGAATTTTGAGAATCACCAAATTTCTAGGTGATGGCTATTACGACAACTTGCTGAAGAACAAATCGGTCTTGGAGAAAATCGTAGAACAGACAAGTTTTGAGAACATGGAAAAGAACCTCAAGTTATACATGCCCGAGGATAAAACGAAATCATTTGTAAAGGGTGAACCTAAACGGGAAGTATTATTTTTCGGAAAAGGGACAGTTGGCGACGGTAAAGTTCTTTGACGAAAGATCAATTACAACGTCTGAGAAATCTTGCAAGTGAAGTGATGACAGGGACAGAAATTCTTAATGAATGGTATACAGAATGATTGCTTTTTACTTCTTTAATTACTTTTTATTCTTTAAATTATAAAATAATATAATTTATCAAAAGAATTTGAACATATAATTAATTTGTTAATTGTAAATATCTCTTAGCAATTTTAATTAGGAATTTAAATCAGCAATTTTCGAAATATCTGTGCTCTTTTTTTATTTATTTTTGCTTGCATCTATGTGTTAATTATCATGGATAATCAAGATTACTTAAAATATTTTCCGCTAAGATCTCAAAAATTATATTAAATTTTATTGGTAAAGTATTGAAAATCGTTACCAGTAAAATTTTTTATTTCTGTTCCATTCATAAATAAAGTTACTAAAATAGTACAATAAGCCGAAACTAAATATAATCAATTATTACCTTTTAGCATCAAATGTTCAAACTTTTTATTATTTGGTAGATTATTCAATGATGTCAAAATGCCTAAAATATAAAGGAACTACGTTTACTTTAACCTTTCCTTATCGGTCAAATAAAGAACATCCTTGGAATTAATCAACGTAGCCTCTTTCTATTGCAAAGCCAGTTGCACACGTTCCGATTTCTACGAGTACATGTCCACAGTGACCGTGTGGGCGGTTGGTAGAAGCTCACAGTGAACCACTTGACGGCCAGACACCGGCTTCATCACACAGGAACAAATCTCCTGGCCGGAATTTGTTAAATCAATGTGCCTTGCCGTACGTTTACTCTCAGCGCTTTTTCCAAGCGCTCGACATATTCACCGACTTGATGCAGCAGCTAATAAACCTACATTGAAATCGTATATTATGCAGCACCACCTTCTACACGTCTATTTATCTAGGCTACTCTACGAGTTACAATTGATGTATGTGCGTGGTGGACCTGCTTGTATAACGACAATATTTCTACTCTCGACTGATCGGTGTCTCAATCACGGCATACACTAATTTGCATACTCATTCTCATTTCATTCAATGGCAACGAGATAATGCAAGAACTTTTTTGCTTACTAGGGCGCTCCGTGGCTGAGTGGTCAAAACATCACTTCGCTAAGCGCTTGAGAGCGTAGGAGTGTGGGTTCGATTCCCACGGTCGCCCTGGGTGTTTTCTTCGTTATCTTCTGTGGTTGTACATCTGCCATTGTGCTATTTGTCCTATTATCGACGAAGACTTACAAGCGGATCTCAAGAATCAAGCATACAAGTCTGAATATATGTAATGTAATAAATAAATAAAAATTTTGCTTACTATATGTAGATCCTGAATCATATTTCATTCATGTTGCTATCAAATTACTGTTTGCAGGCTATGTTTCATCTCAAATTGTGTAACGTCATGCCAAATGTCTTGTAAATATTGGATAGATTATAGTCTCATAGATTTTCAAGAAAAGTTATCCCTCGAATTTCAGAAAACAAGGAACAATTTTTCTGCAATTTGCGAAAAAATATGCTTAGAAACGATATTCGAAATTGGGTACATACACATACAGTTTAAAATGTGTTAGGTAAAAGCATTAAATTAAATTTTATAAGAAAACAGAATCAAACATTTAATTCTTAAATAAAAACTAAAAACTCGATGATTATGGTCATGAGAAAATAATATTAACTCGGATTTGAAATAGAAAATTTTGGCATTGACTCATTAGCTGCCAATGATTGATGACATTACAAGAGAGAATATCAGCTATGGACCATAATTTTATCGGGTCTTAAGAAGATGCTTTTCTGAGTTTCTTGTGTTTGGGGTTTGCTCTTCGGAGCATAAGGATCCCGGTTATATCTTCTTCTTCTTCTTAACTGGCGTTACAGTCCTATGCAGGCCTTAGCCTCCAATACAACTTCCTTCCACTTTTCCCGCTTTAGAGTCAAATTTTTCCAATTCTTTATCTTCATGGTCTCCAGGTCCTTTTCCACATTATCAATCCATGTTTCTCTGGGTCTACCCTTCTTCTTGCTATTGAATAATTTACCCTTTGTTATCCTTTTTATGATATTTTTTTCATCTCTGCGGTGTGCGTGGCAAGCCAACGTATTCTTTGTGCTTTAATGAATCTCACTATGTCTTTGTTTCTCACTAGGTGCATTAATTCTTTATTATTTCTTCTGTTCCATACACCATTTTCAAGCCTTGGTCCATAGATTTTCCTTAAATGTTACGTTCAAAAATTCCATATATTCCGAGTCCCTTACATTTAATGTCCATGTTTCTCCGGCACATGCAACGATTGGTCTAATGAGGGTTTTATAGATTTGCAGTTTTGTCTCGTGATATCAATCTATTATTGAATAAATTTTTATTTGTGTAGAAAGCTTTATTACCAGCTTGCACTCGCTCGCATATTTCATTTTGTAGGCTGTTGTCGTTGCAAATAAAAGTTCCAAGATACTTGAATTGTGACACTCCTTCAAAATTTTTACCCTCGATTTCAATACTTCTTGGTTCCCTTCTAGATTCGTTGGGCGATATTATCAAATATTTGGTCTTGCTTTCGTTGATTTGTAAACCAACGTTGTTGGCTCTACTTTCCAGCTCTCTATTACATTCCTTTAAAATCCTTTCATTTCTTGAGATGATCACAATGTCATCAGCATATGCACAAATTTGGCTGGATTTGGGTTCTATCTTACCCACTGTGTTAAACAATGGAAAATAGATTCATGCGCAGAAGTGCATGTACTTCTGTCGGAGTAATTTTTTTGGGTTTTCCCCTTTTGTCACACTTGTATGCGGCCCACTATCAATGAAAAGTTCTCCCAGGAGGCAATTTACGCGGGGTATATTCATAATCCCTGACAAGGTTTCAATATTGTCTTTCTGGGTAACGTTTTGAATATTATTTTCTTATCATTCAAGTCAATAAGTGTTACATACCAATAATCATAGCATTCATTTAAGTTGTAAATAGCAGTTTACTTGGTTTTATATCAAGCCTTATAACTAAGTATTATCTTCTTCAAATTTTATTTTATGTATTAATGTATCATATTTTTATAGTTATCTTGCTATACAAGAAAATACCGAATTTTTAATTTTAAGGCCTGCACTCACTCAAAGGGTAAGAGCACCCTCAGCTGTGAATAGTTTCTTTCTCAATAAATATGAGTGCTCACCGTTGCAGAGTGCAGGCAGAAGAGTCCATCGAAGGATTTTGGATATTTATTTGCACTTTCTGTGAAGTTTCAATACTAGCAACAATGAAAGCTTTTTCACTTTTCCTTATCAGCAATTTTCGGTATTCAATTTTCCATCGATTCCATATCCTCATAATTTTTTTGATTTACTAGAGACTCTACATATATTTGGTTCCATCCAAAAGCTTATCTGATATGAGTGTTATAGACCATCTTTAGCATGAAACTTATTCATGTGCAATGCTTTGAGCTATGGTGTAAGTTGGTTGATGTTAAACTTTTTCAGAAGGCATTTTTTAAAAATAAATAACATTCATTGTGGTCAACACAACTAACATAGAAACAAAGAAATTTATGAGGACTGAAACAGCGCGTCCTCTTAGCATGAGATACAGAAAGAAAATGTTCTGTGTTCGGTTCAGATCTCACTGAGGGAATGTATAAGCCACGCCTACGAAGTGTGCTGATTGGTTGGGTACATTTCATGAAGTTAATACCATTGGCACAGAAATTTGATAGACAAGTTTTTAGTTTCACTTCGCAATTTTCAGTTTTACTTCGCGAATTCAAGTGTTTTGTAAAAGGTCCAGAGTTTCTCAGAAAGGTTGACATGAGTCACCTCAATTTCTTAAATAGGTCGCGATGAGTCACCACAGAGCAATATTAATTGATGATATCAGTGTTATAAATATTAATATCAATATTATAAATATTGTTCCCAGGCAAAGAATTTTAGATTAGAATGAAATAGATTTCACATATTATTTTATTGAAAAAAAATTTAATTAATTGCCTCTGTGTTATGAATAAATTACCATAGAGAATTATCAAAACAACAATATTTAAAGAACAAAATTTTTATGAACACAATACAATATACTAGCTGCGTTTTTGAAAAAAAGTATCACAATCTTACTGCAATCTAAGATTAACTTATACAGTTAAAAATATTAATTTGGTATATAATAGGTTCTCTTTTCTCCAATTTATTAAATATTTTTAATTTGCTATTCCATCAGATAAAAAATTAAGTTATTAAGAAATACATTTTTAATTCTTTTCAAAAAAACAAAATATCGATATTTCATATTAAATTTATTTACTGAAAAGAAACACATTTATTTATAATAATGATAATTTTCCATTCTTCATTTTTACTTTAAAAAATTTGAATCGATTTTAATCCTTTCTTAATCAGGATTATCTACTTCTATTGCATATTTATTTGTAAAAGATCATCGGTTATCAAATTCTAAACTTTTCTCCACTTATCAGGTCGCCATATTTTTTGATAAATATGTACAGGCATCTTTGTTTTATTTCGAATGACTTAATATTCATATCTGATATGACAACCGATGAAAATTGAATCCTTCAATCTATCGATATATATCTTTAACAACTTGCATTAGTCTGCTTTATTACAGTGAGAACAGACGTTTGAAACAACCAAAGCTGGTTTACATTTAAGATTTTGAAGTAAGTTTCATTCATTTTGTCACCATTGTAAGATATTCTACTTTCAGGAAACAGATCTTTAATCTATTAATTTGAATGAATAATGGATAAACACAAATACTTCGATTAGTCTTTATTTTTATTTGAATTATCAATAAGATATATTTAACGATTTTAGAATTTTTTTAATAGTTGAGAATAGTATTGATCATATAGAAACGTTTGATTTATCATATAAAAACCTTGTATGTGATGTAAATTTGAATAATTAGAGGTAGTAAATAGATAAAAAAAATCCCAAAATATCATAACGATCAATTCGTGGCAACGGATATTACTTTGCTTCCTAATTTCTTTGTGAAACTTAGAATTTCTATATTTAACATATCAATAGCTTGGGCTGTAGTACCGTGTTGCGCTTATATCAGCATGCGTTCTTGTATCCAGCTCTGATTGGGGCTTTTCAGTTTGGTGAAAAGTGTTGGATGTGAATTCTTGTAATTTAGAAACTGAGACTAAACAGAGGACAACTCATACTTTTGACCTGTTACCCCATAAATATGATTTCACTTGGAGGACATTGCAACCGTGACCTACTGAGTGTGCTCCAGCGGCCTTTAGTGAATACAACGGTCTTCAGTTAAGTCGAGATTCGAACGCATTGACTTCTGAGAATAAGAACGATATCCAAGCTAGAGGCCACCATGTTCTCAACGGCTGTATCATGTTAGAAAAAAATTAAAAAAAAGATAAAAAAAAAAGTGTCGCTTTCATGTCAGGGAGACCTACGCAAGTTGAAAATTTTGTATTGTTTAACATCTTCTCGTGGACATGGGGAGAAAGGTTCCATCGCAGGTGTCGATTTCTTCACTAAGCCGACTTTCCGATTTTAGAGGCTTCAGTTTGCAGAAAAGGAGGCTAGAAATGCATTTAAACTAATCGATTTTAGTAATGTGTAGTTTGCGGATGAATCTTAAACTGACAAGACACTCAACTTATTATAACAACAGCAATCAAAAGATACATCTTACAATGGAAAGCAGTTACATTTTGCATTGTTAGCCGCATTACTTATTAATATTTCAAAATTTATGAGAATCCAATTTGAGTTCTTTAAAACTACCTGTTTATCAAATGCTGAACACATTTTTAGACATTAGTACAAAAATACAAATGTCACAAATCATTGTTTATAAAATTATCAATTTTTACTTCGCGTTCAAGTTCAATTGTACATCATGTAAAGAGATTATATTATTTTTAAAAATGTTCGGTGAATTTTGAAAACTATATTAAACTGATTTCTGAATAAATTATTGTACTATCTATGCGTCAATAATTTACTTCTCATTTAAAATGGATTATACTAAAAAAAAATTTTAATAAATTAAAATTGGAATTATTAAAAAAAATCTGAAAAATAGGATGCCAGATTCTGCAAATATTTTGTGGTCACTCAGTTCAAATATTTTGTGGTATTTTGTTTTCAGATTCAATTATTCTATAAGGTATTCAGAGACCTTTCACCATATTACCTAGATAAAAATTCTAAAAAATTCTATGAAAGAACTATTTATTCTAGTTATCCCAGGTTAGCAAAAAAGAAAGTGAAAATACAAGAAAATGAATAAACGGAAGTCACAGATCATTTTATAGCGCAACCAAATAAAGTATGTAAGTCAAGACTTCTCTCTTTAGTGAAAGAATTTCAAAATAAAATAATTTCAGCAGTTTGTACAAAATGATCGACATGATGACAGAAGCATGCAAATTCGAGTATAGTGTACATAGCACAGACTTTTAATTAATCCATAACCGCTTATTACTTTGGTTGCATTGGTATCGGCAATATGAGTGGTTTTAAATAACTTATTTTAATTCGCTTTGCAGACAATTCTATCTCAATTCTAAAATATCCTTAGTTCCTGTCCATTCTAAAACATCGTTTGTATAAAAATAACGCTTTGTTTTCAAGATAAAGTCAAAAAAGGAAAAATTCCAGCAAAACGTAGGCGAAAATAAACTTGTATAAAAAATTGTATGAAGATTCATATCCTTAGAAATTCATATCAAGTATATTGTACTTCACTACTAAAAATTTTATAAGGTGTAATCATTTTATAAAACAATCAGTTACATTCCTTGCTCCAGAAAGGTCTGTTTTCTGGGGAATTCTAAGTTTCAAAACATTTAGTTCAAATTTTTTTTATTTCCCAGTCGACGAATGGAAGAAAACTTGGCATCCTGAAATATAAATGTATCCAGAGCATTAAGTCGAGTAAGATTTGCTTTTTGATTCTATTAATTTTGAATTCCACGACAGTTTATATATTAAGATGCAACATAATAAAATATTAATTATTTAAGATCTGATGTAATTCATAAACATACAATTTTGGCCATTTAACTTTTTGCGCAAAAGAATGGTACGGCAAATACTTGAGGGAAGACAGCATATGCTACGATATGTGAAAATATTTTAATTTCTCAATAATTTAATACAAAACAGTAATCAGTAACTACTCCTAAAAACTTTACCACCGTAAAGATTTAAAAGTGAGCCTCTCGTAAAAAAAACAACATTTTAATGTTGTTTTCGGATAAAAAAAAAAAAAAGCTATTGGGATTCATGTATAAGAAAAGGAAATGTCTACCAATACGTTTCTAATTTTGATCTAGGATGAATGTTGCTTATCTGGATTACGTTTTATACAAACGAATACTGTTGATTGCATCCTAGGACAATGAGCAATATGGAATCGATAGGTTCATGCTGTCCCGCGGATTGCTATGCAGAATATTAGCTGTCCTCATCACAAAGAGACGCAAAACTTGCTGCGGCACAAACTTTAGTATTGTACAACTACAACACGAGACTTAATTCTAAAAATTCGATCATTATCATGATAGTAAATGTCCAAATGGGCAATTCGATGAATCTTGCAGCAGCATGATGACTATGGCTTTGTTACACTTGGTGCTACATCTCAAAAATTAACGTTTTTTAAAGGAATCAAGTAGAACTCTTTTCAATTTACTTGCACAGAATGTATTTCTGGTGATTAATGATTCCTTCTTATCTTTGAAACTCTGGTAATGCTATATTTTAGTGAAACAACACACAACCCTATATTGACCGCAGTATCCCGAACATTTCCTCATACAGTCATGGTCAGCCTGTTCTTCTGGATTTTAGCATCCTGAAAGTATCAGGCCAATGGTTGCTGAGCGATTGTCACCCAATCTGGAGCCATCTTGTTTCGGTGACGGACTGCGGCATTGTATTAAAAACTTCATGGACAACTGTAATCCGGTAAGCCATCTAATCATCGCCGCACCCCATCCACAGTTATTCAAGGACTTATTTTTGCCGAAGGTGGATGCTCTAAGTTCTGTAGGACTATTATTAACTATTTACATAAGATTTAATTGCTTATTCACTTGACTAGTAGAACCGAACTTCGTCTGGGGTACCCTGCCTTCGAGGTTCCTGGGTCAGGAGACCCTCACCGTCTTTTGAAGGAGATCTGACTATAGTTAAAACTGAATATAATTGGATGATGAAATAAGTGGGCCAAACTTATACTCGATTTTTAACTATGTAAAAATTTTACCATTAATTTTAATTTAGGAATATTTATAATTGATTTATTTATTTTGGTTATTATTCAAGAAAATTAGGATTTAACTACAGTAAGAAAATGGATAGATTAACTATTCTGATTATTTTTCAGCTGTTTGAAAATAGGATGCTCAGTTAAGTAGCTTGTCCACGGGGGAATGAGTGCTTTGTAATTCGTGCAGCAGACCTTTGATGGAGATGCCGTCAAATATTTTCCTAATCTCATTCATTAATTGATTTAAATCAGCAACTTTAGTTGCAGAACTTGAATAAGTGGTTGCATTTGATTGGAAAGGAAATTGTAACTCTAGCCTAGGATACTTCGGGTCTAATGCAGCTCTTTTTTGTTTTATTGAATTCTTGCGGTACACACCTTGCTTCAGGTTTGGGATTCGCAGTGCATCTCTTGTACCTTAAAGGGATAATTGCCACACTCAGGTTGCCCATGTAGACATTCTCTGGTGACTATTATAAGACGTCTGCAATTTCCTCAGGAAGAAATTTTAATGTCTAAAAATCTTCATTAACACAATTGTTATGTGCCCACATTGTGGTACATATATTATGTACCACAGGGTGGACATGTTAAATGTTAAAACATTCCATGTATGTCGAAATACCGTACTTACATTTATCAACATATTTAGTACTCAACTTCTTATTACTGAATTACAAAAAGGAAGAGAATTCTTGCAAATAAAAATTAGTATTGAGAAATAATAATTTCTTTTAAATTTCAAATAACGAAGCCAATAAAAATTAAAATATTGACAAAGTTCAAAGATTTCAGATTTAAGGTGGTCATTAGAATTGACGTAGGTATTAGGCTAAAAGAGCACGTCCAGTTATTTGTCCGAAATATAACTAGCAAATAAAAAATGATTTTGCAGGAAAATCATACGTATTTCAGTCACTACCATCTGCCTCTTCCACATTGCTTCAGATTTCGTGACACATATTTTAAATGTATAAAATGTTTCCATTTGTTTGAAATGTTCTTTTTTTATCAAGCTGTAAATTTCATCATTTTTTAAAAATATTAATGTTCTACATGGTGCTAAATACGCATAGTGACTGAAGTTCCTGCTAATGATAAAGCCTAACCAACATGTAATAATCAAATCAAATTTATAAACATGAACACTATTTAAGTTAAATTATATGAAAAGCTTAAAAATTATTTATACATTGAAAAATCCAAAAAAACTTGTAAGCAAATATTTTGTTTTGAAAGAGAAAAACATATTTACTCCCTATCTTAAATAACTAACAGTTCGGAGAGAAATGCTAATTGGATATAAAATAATTTAATTTTTTTTAATATTTATAATTTTACTGTGGTGCAAAATTTTATATTGAGTAAAATATTTGCTTTACATTTAGAGACAGTGGTTGGTAGTTCATTGGTAAAAATAAAAATAAAATGTGTTGACCACAATTATGAATTATTCTAATTTTTGATGTCGGAAAAGATTGCCTGCATAATTTCCTAAGCAATCTTTCTTTTGAAATCCTTGTGAGCATTCTGGTTTTCAAAATACCGACGTCCTCAATGCGAACCTTCAGACAAAGACATCGGGAAACATAGCAAGTATCGTAAGCTGCTCAACTGTTATAAGTGTATTCCTTACAAAAGCATTGCGACTCACTTTTACGAAAATTCAACAATGCACGCGTCGATCACTAATGTTATCCTGCAAAATTAGTCTCTTAATGAGTTAGAATCCTTATTTTATAATTCAAAATCAGTAATTTAGTTATGAGCCTTACGGAAACGAGGCCGCAATGGCCTCATTATCCGAAGGTAATGAGTTCGAATCGCTACTTAACCTAACACCCATCATATTTCCTAGGGGGTTAAATAGTTCGTGTTCTGCAAGTGAAATGATTTTTATAGGGATGCCAGATCAGGTATTAGGGAAATCTTCTGTTCCTATTTCAAAATGACGAAGACTTCCAGCCGGCAGCTTACATCCAACCGATAGAGCTAACTCTAGGCTATAGGCACACAAATGCTTATGCAATAACAAATACTGTAACCATTGATCAGTACTGAACCTATCGAATCGAATTCATTCAAGAGCGTTTGCGTTACTGGATTCAATATCAGAGCTGCAGGTGGGGAAATTAAAAATCACACTTGATTAGGAAAATATTCAGGAAATCATGACAATTTATTTTAAGTGCACTTATTCCATTTATATATTGAAAAACCAGTAATTCTCTCTTTCATGTCAAGTTGTTCAGTTACCATAAATAAGTAATTTATCTTCATTTTTATTTCGAATCATGAACTTAATTTTTAAAATATTATCAGTTAATTATATATATATATATATATATATATATATATATATATATATATATATATATATATATATATATATATATATATATATATATATATATATATATATATATATATATATATATATATATATATATATATATATATATATACAAGCTGACCCAGCCACGCGTTGCAGTGGCTGAGTTTTTAAAATACATTGAATCAATTTTTTACTAATTCTTGGGTTCAATCAAATTAATATTTTCTAAAAAAATTTAGAATAGGTTCATTCATAGGAGATTAAAAATAAAACGTTTCACCAAAATTTAATAGTAATAGGTAAAGTATCGAAATTTTGAAATTAAGCACAAATCAACATATACTTTCTGAATTTACATTTTATTCATCTTATATTAAATTATAGTTTGTAATCAGTGACTTACTTATAAAATATACTATATAAATTAAAGACATCTAAAAATAAATTGTTATAAATGAGGTAGATAACATTGACATCGAACTATTATTATTTAAATTTTAAATTATATTAAAACTAAAAATTTTTTCCGCGGCATTATACTGAAATAAAAAAATTAAAAGAATTTATCATTTGAATAAATAAATTAGATCAAAATGTACTGCTGAATAAATTAATAATTATCAAATTATAAAATAAAAATAAAAAATAATAAAAGGCTATCAAGAAATACTTATATATTTTTGAGGTGGTATGAAAATTAGTAGAGAAAAACAGTAATAAATAAAATTTTATTTTACTATTTATAATATTAAAAATATTCAAACTGAATACTGCACACTAATAACACAATACAAAGTATAATTATGAAAATGATTCACGAAAAATTGTTATAGTATCATTATACATCATGAAAATATATGTAAATTCTATATTAAACCACGCGCTTGCGCGCGCACGATAATTTTCTCGAAGATGGTATAATCTAGAAAAATAATCACGTCGCCATCTGCCGAATACCTGTGCAACTTAGATGCTAAACCGCCATCTATTAGGAACTTACAGAACTAACCAAAAAAATAAAAATAAAAATTTAGGGTTGTACTACCCCTAACATTTAGGGGGATGAAAAATAGATGTTGGCCGATTCTCATAGATACCGGATAAGCACAAAAAATTTCATCAAAATCGGTCAAGCCGTTCCGGAGGAGTATGGCAACGAAAACTGTGACACGAGAATTATATATATATATATATATATATATATATATATATATATATATATATATATATATATATATATATATATATATATATATATATATATATATATATATATATATATGAACACAAGTTTAGTTTAACTTAGTATTTATAGAAATAACATAAAACTTTAGAAATAAACTACAGCTATTTGAAGAAATTGATTGATTGTCCTATAGCATACTATTTATTTGCAAGAATTAATCATCTTAAAACATCACAAAACACCTGTTTCTTCTTGACATCTACTTCATCAAATGGAAAAGGGAACTAAGCTATACGTTATTTCTCGTATAAAATACTGTAACTATGTACAGGAAATTTTCTAAACGTACAAAAATAATTTGTGCTTACAAACCAAGAGTAGTTCAGGTAACTTAAATAAAGCGACTAGCCAGAAGTTTTTTTTTTTTCACAACTAGCAAAATGTCTTTAAACCTGATATTAAAGAGATGAAATCAATTTACCGAGTTGAAAATAATTTCAAATGTTAATCTCTCTCTCTCTCTCTCTCTCTCTCTCTCATATATATATATATATATATATATATATATAATTAAGACTTATTTTGTTTTTCCTTCTAATTTTACCTAAAAGGAATGAAACGAAACTTAAGTCCAGATGTTAGGCTCTGCCCAACTTAAAACTTTACACTGAAAACCCCGCTCTCTTTAGCCCTGGTATGCCAAGAAATGAATGTTGAGTGACAAACTTGGCAAACATAAAATGAAAACTGTTTCATTCAACTAATGCTTTCATAAAAACATGAAATTTTTATGAAAGCATTTGTAATTCATTTACATCGTAATGAATGCCGATTTAGATTTCCTGTAAGCATGCTTTTTCCGCAGTGCAACTAATTTACGTGATATAAAATTCAGCTTCTGAACTCTTCTCATTTTACGTAGGAAAGGAACTAGTGGCTCTTCTTCATTTTTTCTCCTCTTAAAATTAACATTTATATGCATAAACGCTGAGAGTAAGAAATATATCTATACGACATCGAATCACTGCCATTTTCTCAATTCCCATAGCATAATTTCTTAAGAAAAGTAATATGATATTTAATCATTTTTTTTATTGTTTAAAGGTATTGTATTCAATCAATGCAGCGTATGTGTTTACGCTTTTCTCAATAAACCGAACTAAGAAATGCATAGAAAAGGCAGGAGCCTCAATTTCAATGCCTTTTATTAAACTTCATGATGAAAAAGTATTTCCATTTATTTCATTCCTGTTCATTGTTGAGTTTAATTGTTATCTTTCCTGAACTTTATCTCCCTTGAGAACTATTCTATACGTTTTGCACTGGAGCTATGGTCCCTTAAAGTAACGGACTTGGCTTGTTAATTTACATTAATAAATTAAAGAATTTTTAACTGGCAACTTTTTAATAGAAAAAGAGGCCTTTTTAAAATAAGTAAAAATGAAAACATGAGAAGAAATACAAAATGAACAGAACAAGATACATTAAAATGTATGTTAAATATTTATTTTTGATAGAATTCTTTTGTCCTGGTAATTAAATATTCTATAAAAAATAAATATGCTTATAATTATCAAAATATATAGATATTTTTCTCGTGATAAATTTCCTATTTAGCATTTTTAATTTCATGTTTCTTGATTCAAATTCTACACTTTTTTTAGAAAACATACGATGTCTTCAAGTGAAGTAAAAGAATTTTCTGAAACGCAGAAAAGAGTTCACATCGTTAGAGCAGTTCCAGTACCTGTATTCTTTAAACCAGAGATCATTGAAGAAATTTTTGATTATGTACCACATGATGGCGACGTACAAATCGCCACTTATCCTAAGACCGGAACCACCTGGATGCAGTATATTGTTCTTCAGATACTGACCAATGGAGAATCTTTTCCTGATTTCAACGAAATGCTGGAGAAAGTTGTGCCATTTTTAGAAATGGTAGGTGTTGCGGTCCTAGATTCTATAAAGACAAAGCCGAGAGTCTACAAACATCATTTTCCATACCATGCGATAAAGTCCAATCCTAAGACCAAAATTATATATGTTTATAGGAAACCGGAAGACACATTCGTTTCGATGTATCATTTCTTCAAAAACCTATTCGGCCCAATCAGCTTCGACGAATATTTCGAAGAATTCTTGTCGGGCAATGTGGCGTACGGTCATTATTTCGAACATGTTCTGTCTTACCTGAAGTATAAAGATGATGGAAACATCTTGTTCGTTTCGTACGAAAATCTTTGTTCCGACAGAAAAGGAGGAATTTTGAGAATCGCCAAATTTCTAGGAGATGAATATTACGACAACTTGCTGAAGAACGAATCGGTCTTGGAGAAAATCGTAGAACAGACAAGTTTTGAGAACATGAAAAAGAACCTCAAGTTATACATGCCCGAGGATAAAACGAAATCAATTGCACAGGGTGAACCAAAACGGGAAGTATTATTTTTCAGAAAAGGGACAGTTGGCGACGGTAAAAGTTCTTTATCAGAAGAACAATTACAACGTTTGAGAAATCTTGCAAAAGAAATGATGAAAGGAACAGAAATTGTTAAGGAATGGTATACAGAATGATTGTGTTTCGTTATTTCTTGGAATATTTTTATGTCTTAAATTAAAAAAAAATAATAATTTGAATGAAGGATTCAAAATTTTGCTAATCTATTAGCACTGATATTTAAATAGAAAAAAGCGCTATTAACTTTACTTTCCTTATTTTTGTATGCATGTGTGTATTAATTACGATATTTTTAATCCAGTGTATTTCAGTTACATTTAAGCTAAATTTGATTTTAATTGGAAAAAAATGTTTTTCCTATCAGTCTAATTAAATTAATATTTTATTCGAATTTTCAATATGAGAGAAAAATTTTTAATTTAATAAGTTCTATCATTTTTTGCCATGTGCGTTTTATGTGTTCATGTAAAATAAAATAGAAACTTTCAAAAGAAAAAATACAGCTACATTTCTTTTTAGTTATTGTACATCAGATTCGACACATACAGGATTTTCTATTAATCTATAAGAAATAGCCAAACGCGTACATTGTGGATTCCAATTAGGTAAACAAGATTATATAGTATTTGAATCATATTCTCAAATACGATTGTTTCATTAGCTACATGTACAAATACAGAATCTCATGCGAAATATAAACAGTTAACTACGAATTAATATCTTAAGGGAGCTTTTGTGGTTTCTGTAAAAGAATTGTACATCAAGATCTTATACTTCTTTTCAGTAAACATTAAGTAACATTACCGGCGTTAAATTCTTGTGATGAAAGTTTCGCTATTCTATTAATTTTTCAATTAACATAAAACTGCATCATCTAAATATACATCATATCCATGCATGTTATTGGCACTGAATGAAAAGCAGCCACTTCATAAAAGGACTGGCCATTCATTGTAATTGCTACCGTTTTTAAATAATGGATGAAATATGAGAATTGTTATATATTTTTCCAAAACATTCAGTCCTCAAAAATAAGAATATTTTAAAAATATAGTTCAACAGCATCATTGAAAAAAAATTTGTTTTATTTAAAATATGTATAAAATTAAAGATGTTCATGGTGATGAAAATAAATTTGTTACTTTCTCATTAAAAAAATAAATAAAATACAGATTCATTCTCGAACAAAATCAAAGTTCAAATGGCTCACTCTAAACTTGAGCTGAGAGTCACGTGCTTTGTCACATGATATTCGAAACGAATCTATTTCATGCTTTGCAAAGGTATCATTTACATTTCATAAAGTGTCAAGGAAACCTATGAAATATAAATCGCTTCATGATTGTACCGACTAGTTTTATAAGCATTCTATAAAACATTTAATTATTCTTTAGAGTGTCGAATTTCAAACTTTACTCTGTCAACACTTTTATCGATTTTATATTTCCTACTTTTTATTATCCTTTTTTATTGTTGCTTTAGTACTTAGTGCTAAGAATTAAGGTTTAACGTTCAGTTGTGCATTTTTTTTAACTTTTGTTTTTGTATATTTTCGTATTTTATGTTTTTTCACTTTTATCGCTTTTTAGAAAGAAAATTTAGGCTGTCTGAATCTTTTTTATTTGTTTTTCAGTGTTAATTTAGGCCATATTTTAAGAGTTATCTATTATCTTCAAGCAATTTCTACCTTAAATCTAAAATAATATAATAATTTTTGGTCACTAAGCATTCTGTAAATGTAATGATTTGTTGAACAATGCAGAGACGTCTCAATGAATTGACGGCAGAAGAGTTTTCGAAAGGCTCGACCGGATCTCACAATATTTGAGTATCCTATTGTGTGTGATTTTTACTTTTTTTTTTAACTCAATAGCCGTTATTTTCAATGACCCTCGTACTACCCATCTTACTGTAAAAAATATTGTCGGCACATTTTTGTAGATGTAAATAAACAATGAGCATACGCAAATTTAAGTAGAAGGAGGTAAAAAAATGTAATGAAAAGCTGTTCCACAATTTAAGAAAAAGTATTGCAGATAATTTTACAAGTACGTGGGATGAAAATTCATGGATATCAATTTGGTCTTCCTATTGAAACACGTGAAATAATTCTCAGTTTTAAATATTTAATTCAGTATCAATAGAAATATTTAAAGAGTTCTCTTATGAGTTCCCAATAGTCAAAATTATGTTTAACTATTTACCGAATTGCTATTGTAATCAGGTATCAATAACAAAATAGCATCATTCTGTTTTATTAAATTCTCCCATTTATTCGTAGATAAAATAAATTATTGTATGAACTGAATAATTGGTTCCAATATCTTTGAAATATTTATTAGAAAGCATTTAAAACTTAACATTATTTTGTTTTCATTCAGCACATAAGAGAAGCAGTATTAAATTTTGCATCACTTTTCCAAAATTTAACAATTGGAAAGACAGTTTCGTAATAAATATTTTAAAACTTCAGGAAATATAGCCAGATGAACAATTTTCATTGTTTTTTTTATTCAAGTATGACTTTATTTTGACTTTTAGACAAGATCATTACGAGTTATGATTAGGAAAAGCCAAAGAAGGAGGGACCGTCTATTTTTTATCTAAATGCAGTTGCACGATCTCCAGATTTCAAAAACTTTTGTAACTTTCAATTGCTGTTGCATCAAAAAAGTTACGGAAATACTCTGAAAACAAAAAAACACACTATGCAACTTTGATTGTTGTTGTCGTGTGATAAGTGCAAAGAGAATAAAAAGGAGGTAAAAAAAGGCAAGTCATATGGAACCAAACAAGACTTAATCACTTAAAACTGCGAAAATTAAGTGGCTTAAAATGTCGTTTTAAACTGATCTTTATTTGGCTGCATTCAGAGATATCAACCAATGAAATGCAACACAAACAGGCAAAAAACATAAGTTACTATTAAATTATTTTGCTAATCTTTCAAAACCTAAAATGTCGTGATATTTTTATTCAGAGAGTGCTGTGAACCATTATAAGTAATTAACATAAAATATTTTTAAATTCGAAGATAAATTTACGCATTAATTTGAAAAAAATATGTGCTCTTTGTAAAATATGCTTACATCATTTAAAAAGTACTTTAAGCCCACATATAAAATATCAAATGCTTCTGCACAGTAGTTCTATGATGTTATGTAAATGAAATGTATAAAAAATATGTGTGAGTGAATTTAAAATATAAGTAACAGTTTATTGGCATCAACACAGAAAAATTACTTGATGCCGTGAAGAATGTACCAGTGGACGATATTTTCAACAAGTTCTTACTGAGATGTCTCTTGAGAATATAAAATGCAGTCTCAAAATTGTGTACGTCAAATCTCTCGGAGTTTTCCTGCATATAAAGGGATTTGCGACAAAGAGACTCTCTCTCGTGCATTTTGTTTAACTCGGGCTATAAAAGGCTAAACGAGACTAAGATAATTGTTGAGAGAACTATCCTACAGAGATTAATCCAACTACTTGGTTTCGCCTATGATATTGTTATCATTGGACGAACTAGACAAGCTGACGTTGGGGTTTCCACTTCACCTGAGACGGCAGAAAGTTGGGTCTATCCTTAAAGGGAGACTAAACTAAATTTAGGATTACAACAAATAAAATGACAGTTCTCTGGAGATCAATGAGTATATATTCGAAAGTGCAAAGCAATATAAATAGCTGGCCACAATGATCTCAAGCTGCAATGGCCTAAAAATTGAAATTAAGAGCAGACCACTTCATTGCTGGTGGATACATATTGCTATGACCTTAATAATCTGCTAAACTCAATATTCATCTGTACTAAAATATCTATGTAAGACCCTGAAAACACCTGTTGTCCTGTTCAGGAGTGAATCCTGGACTCTGAACAGGGCAGGAGAAGATCACTTTTCTGAAAAAAAAAAATAGTTCTAAAAAAGATTTTTAGACCAATTATGCAAAACAATATTTGGAGAATCGCCGATAATTGTGAATTGTGTGGAATGCATAGCCAAACCAGCAAATTATAAGTCTCAATGGCATTCACGGCATCGAGTTCGGAAGTGAGGAATGGGCGAGACAGTTTTGGTCAGTAACGGGCTGTTGTGCTAATGAAGAAGGAAAAAGCAGTTACTATTTGCTAATATTCAATATACATTCACAACAGATATTCAACTTTATATATTTGCAAATATAAACTTAATCAATAATTTTGCTAATTATTATTCGAGTCTAAGAAATCAAATATTTATTAAATATTACATTGTCCCATTTGCATAAAATGCATTCCAGTCGAACATTGGATCGCATTTGATATCAGATAGTGTATACATTTGTAGAATAATTATCATTTTGCGGCTCTGTTTATATGCGAGGGTCGGTTTTTCAGAGCCGCTGCAATCATTCAGGGACATCGTGGGAATCAAACCTACTTACGTATGAAGTGAAGGTTTCGCAGCGCTGATTATTCACTCATAGATTCCAGGTTAATTAAATCATATGTATCATGTTATTTTATAATAAGAAAGAATTTTAAGATAGTGGCATACCAACTACTATATATAGCTCATAAAATGTAATTTTAAAATTAATAAACGTATTTTAAGACAAGTGTTAATCATTTTACTTCAAATATCTATAACAAAATCTTCTCAACGCTTTTATTGTTTTTATACCTTATTAATTTATTCTTATAGTTAAATTATTTTATGTTTTATATAATAATGATTAAAAACAATTTTTATTACCGCAACAAATAAAACATATTTCGAAAAGATAAATTTATATAATTTATATATAAATATATATATTCCCGTTTTTGATGCAAATATTTAATAAAAATATCTTCTTTAACGGTTCCATGCCTTTACTGCTAAATTACGTTGCATAATATGGTTAGACATTTTTAGTTATTTTCGCAGTTAATTTCTCATTCTTAAAAACAGGAAAAAAAAAGACTTCTAGCCTTTGCTCATTTTTATCAAAGAAATTCTATCAATAAATAATAAAAACTAAGAAAATGCTGGTAATATGTGACTGTAGAGATAATTAAAAAATAATTAATTATATTGTGTACGAAATATTACTTATTAATTCATCTTGCCAAAGATAGCAGGAATGGCCCTGAATTACATAATAAGCTCTACAAGTAACTGTGTTTATTAAATTCTTTTTTTCAATTATAATTTGTATTCTATTGAAGCATATAAAAGAATGCAATGCTGTAAGTTAACTGTGGCCTTGAATTCCTAAGAAAAATCAAAGCTACAAGATCTCATAATAGGATAAAAATAGCAGAATACGTGCAACCAGCCCACATAAAAGCCTTTATAACACGTCATAAAATTTGCCTACTCATATTTGTAAAAGCATTTTCCTTATCTCCTACATGCTTTTAAGTCAAATGAACTAATTTTTCATTTTCATCGAAAATAATATTATATAAAAAATGATTAATAAAATACGAAAACAGCAGACGCTCGTTTTCCCGAGCCTCTAATTTATTACGCTTATGATTTTACGAATTTAATCACTTATGATTTTACGAACTAGTGGCTAGTTCCTAGCGTGGTTCCCTACACGAAATGATCATTATAATTCCCATTTGATATTTAATAATCCGTTTGTTTATTTTTTCATTTATTTTACTTTATGACTGAAACTGTAAAGTATTTTTGCAAAGAGCGATTGTGGCACGGAATCGCGTTATGAAATTAAAGATACTAGCTCAACGCGTTTATTAGTGAATTATTGGAATGATATTGCAAGAAAAAACGATATCTTGGTCATTTTGACTCACGGCATTTATCACCACCCTAAAGGATGGAAACTAAGAACATTTACTTGACGACATGAGTGAAGATAACTTACTCATTCATGTAATTTGATCAAAAAAACCCGCTAATTCTTAAACTTTTATTTTTGAACTTTTTGAATGAGGACTTGCATGTAATTTGCGCGTAAGAACTACTCCGTAATTAAATGATTGAGAATAGTAATGATCGAGCATTAAAAAGGGCTTTCAAAAATGAAATAGTTTTTAATTCTCATCAAAAAACGAAAAAATGGCGTGATCATGCTATCGTCTACAAAACAAGCAGATACATGACTCACAAGAGGAATGAAAATGAGTAAGAGACAAGTGATTAACAGAAGTGGTTTTGAAACCGAAAAAAAAAGCGATTACATTGTTTTATTTTTCATGAATAAAATATAAGTGCGAATATTTTTAAGTAAGATTTTTCTTTTAATAGTTGTCTTACATAATGCATACTTAATAAATTTTTCTAATAATAGTAATTTAAAAGGATAAAGCATCTCATTTTAAAAACCAGAGACAATAAGGCAACATATAATTTTAATGGGACATTGAGGACAACTTACATTACATTAATCAGAAACATTCTTGAATACGGGTACCAGATATATCAAGTCGCCTCAGATACGCATCTCCAAAAGCTAGAAAGAGTCCGACTTCACTACTGAAATTCGTGAAAGTACGCCTACTTATGTTGTTCTTTATGAAACTGGTTTGAAGCGTCTGCGGCTTAGGTGTATCCCAAATCTTACAAAATATTTCTGCAAGCTCTTGAGCTATGGAAATAAAAACCGTACCGCAAGTTTTGTCTGTGGATTGCAAAATAACCAAAGACTAAAAATAAATAGTCCCCTTAGTCAAGCCGAAAAAATGGGTTTGTTGAAACCTTCTGTTGAATTTAATTCACTAAGGCCTGTTGCGTCTCCCATAGTTTCTTTGTCGGGAGTATATTTCCATGCTAAATTACTCACTCATACGAATAGCTTTTCCCATCACCCAGAATACTTGAGACAGACTGCTCTTGAAGAAATTGATAGTATCCCTGAAGCCGAGATTTATTCAGACGGCGGTGAGAGGGAGGGTTGCACTGGGAGTGGGGCTGTTCTCAGATTAGGTAATTCTTCTCAAACGCAGAAACTTCTGACAACTGCTCCGTTTTTGCCTCTGAACGGATTGCCATTGACATGGCTCTGGACTTCGTTTCTAGGCGACATTTATCGGGCGAGATCTGGATACTTTCAGACAGCCAAAGCGCCATCCAATATCTAAAAAATTGGAGACTGATAACAGAACAGAAAGGGATTGGAATTATTGAGAAACTCGGGACCCACTCCTCATCTTCTAGCCTACATTTTCAATGGATACCATCCCATGTCGTTTTAAAATATAATGAAATGGCTGATGGATTGGCAAAAAAGGGATGTGCCATGCCACTTACTGAGGGGGTTCCATTAACTTACTTTGAGAAGTACTCATTGAGCATGGCCTCCATAAACATCTCTTGGAGGCATCCACCAGAAAGGCCATGATATATAAATAAGAGTTCTGATACATGGATTGGCTTTGTCTGTTACAGGAGAGACCAACTGCTTTGGCTCGACTGTGCACTGGACATTTAAAAACTCTTCGGTTTTCCAATGGCGCAAAGACCTTCCGAGTTTGCACCCAATGCCACATTGCAGATTCCAGTCCCAAACATCTTTTAGAGTGCGCTGGTCTTCTTCGTGAGGATCTCCTGAAGGAGCTCGGTTCGGCTGTGTTGAAATTAAAAGCGGACGACCTCGTGGATCTCATCTGATTTCAGATCAGAGGGATGAGTATAAGAAGAAGAATTTTCTTACTAATCCTTACTTTCTTACTTTAGTATTTCATATATAAATAGTCGAAATAATTATAATAATATTTCAATAAGAATTCTAATCTATTCATTTTATAATATATAATTTAAAGTCAAATTAAAAGTTTCGTGAATAAATGCATTGTCAAAACTAGTTCAAGTTAGTTTCACCAAGTATGAGCTTGCTGACTTTTTTTAGTAGCATTCTACACATCTAGAAAAAACAGAAAAATTGCTCACTTTTTCATTTTTTTGCTATGATACAGTAATTTTAGTCAACAGTTTAGTCTTTGCCCATTAAAAAATTTCGGTTTGCTTTATTTATTTTGAGAAACAGGTGATTTTCTATCTTCATTATCGTCTGCAAACTCTTCGTTTCTTTCTCTTTCATAAAAGCAGAAGTTATGATGTTTGCTTCGGTGGCAACGTCGTAGTTATTAAACATGGCTGAATAAAAAAACTGAAAAAAGGAACTTAAACGTCCTAAACGTGACAGCAAAGGAAATAAAAAGAATTCTCATTTTGTCAGCAGCTTCTACATCATCGTCTGATAATCCAGTCGCTATTTTATTTTTATTCTTATATTTTATTTTAAGAATTTTCCTTGTCTGAAACAGTTATTTTCATATCTTTTTAAAAAATATTCTTCATAAGATCATATTTATAAAATATTAAAAATATTGACAGAAACGTAATATTCCTCATCAAAACATAGTCAGAAATTCTGTTGTGTCTTTGATTGGACTAATAATGGATTGCAATACGAAATATCTTAATCTTTTTCAAAGAATGACGCAAATAAAATTAAATAAATAAGTAAATAAAATATTAGAATGTGAACTAAAAAGCGAATATGAAAAAAAATTACAGCTAAGGAAATTATAAATTCACTCGTCAGTTTTTTATTTTTTTATTTAAATAATACTTGAGATGTTTGAGAAGGAAAACATTCAGATCTCTCCTATTATAGTAAAAATGTATGACAGTAAAAATAAGGATAAAATTAGAGGTTATAATGGTGAGAGAAAGCATTGTTTCTGAGCATGCTAAAACCAAGCAGCTGTTGCAGAACATTTCCGGTTGAGCATTTCTACCAACCACTGTCATTACATATTGCATCGTCATTTTCAAACACGATCAATGACGCGGTCTATATCAGAGCTGGCCTCCTTCTCACCACACCAAAACACATGGAAATTCGGGTGGCAAGTCCTCTCAACATGATGGTCTTCAGTTATGTCAACTATAGAATCCTTGGCGTCAGGAAAACATCACTTTTTCCCAACTGTCACTCCCAAAAAGTTAGTTGTCTTTCATTTTTATTATTTAAATAATGATGAGCTACTTTTATTAGTATCATTAATTAATTTTATTAATTAAATTTAATGAATTAATTTTAATTGATTTTAAAAGTTAATTAGTTTTTATCTCGTTGTTTTCCATTGGTATCACACATATTCCGATGAAAATGACTAACTTAATTGATAAACTCACGTGAACATGCTGCTATTTGCGCTTATTATTACAAAAATTATTATATCATATTTGGCCTCATTTTCAGATGTCAGGGGTTGAATGAAAATTCTAGAAATGAAACGAAACAGTGGTTTATTTATAGGTGTCGGAAGACGGAAATCAGCTCTCGGCATTTGGCGAGTGAAAAATGGAAAGAAAAAAAACTTTCCATGTGCAGAAGAGACAAAATTATTGCAGTGAAAAGGAACAGGATGAGAAGGAAAAAGTTACTAATCTTGGTTTTGAATTCTCGTTCCCGACCTCATCTACACCGACCGGTTTTCGCTATAATTCAAGGAGAATCACGATACGTGAGATGATTATTTTTTGTCGTTCAATGTAATTAACATGAATTACGCGTCGATTTTTATTCCCTGCGGTCCTCGATAAACCTATTGATTGATTCGATTTTTCAGACACTGCGCCCTGGCTAAAAATTACCAGAGATTAAAACATTAATATTGCATGAGAGTTAAAGGAATAATACGGCTCGCCTTAAATTTAAAATACTTTTTAATTATTGTGAAATAGAATTTTTTATAGAAAAAATTGAGTTGTTTTTTTATATTTAAAATGCAGTTTGGTGCTTGTGAAAATTTTTTAATTTGAATTCAGTGTTAAGAATTACTATTATTGTTTAGACAATGGAATAAAACAACTAAGCTAGTTTATTGTAGTGCCCTTCAAGCTGAGAATTTCTTTTGATTAAGCCAATTTGACACATATCACTTTAAATCCAAATGAATGACGACATCACTGATAACCAACTTTCACTCAATAGATGGAGGAGACATCATATCGTAGATATCTTTCTACTGCATATTTTGTTCTCACGTGACAGTTCTCGATTGGACGAGGAATACCTAGGAGAATAATCAACGGTGGTTTTAAAATGAAAATATATGTTACAAAAATAAAAATGCGAACTAGAGAGAAATTCCTTAATGTAGAGTGAATATAATGAAAGCTAATGATAAAATTTGATATAATTTGAATTTTTGTTTCTTTCATTTGAACTTGAGAAGTAGCATAAATGTGACTGAACGAAAAGAAATATTTCTGAAAATGTATAATGTCAAAAATACATATACATTCTTTTTTTATTACAGTACGAGATATTTTTTCAGCTGAGAAATTGTTACAAGAAATGTGACATCGATTTAAACAGTAGTCGAACTAACATAAAGAACTACAAAACCTGTTGAGGGCGTAGTCTTTTGACCATGCCCCATGGATTTTTCTGTCTGGCCATCCCTGCACTCATATCACTGCCTGCAGTCACTCAGGATATTCCTCAAACGATTTGGATTGCAGCCTCAGTAGGTATTCTCTTATTGTTAGGACACATGAAGGACTGCGTATAGTTTCTAAGGAGTTGAAAGTAAGTATTTAATGTTAGTGACTGATTCATTTCGAATGAACGATTCTCTTCATTGCATATTACAGTTCACGCCATTATGTTGTTGTTGTTATTTATGACACTTGAACAAACCAAGCTTGCTAGCCGACATCTATGTGAAATTAAGTAAAAAGGGTGCGTCTTTCGTTTAACCAGAGAATCACAAAGGTGAAAGTACTTCTTTGCTCTAAGATTTCTCCTGTAGATGGCAGCACCAGAGGATCTACTCCCTCCATTTTGACTTTGATCTGAAGGGGGAGGAAATTTTTATCCAGATCATTACACCCATGGTTATTGTTCAAAGACCGACCACAGGACTTTCAATTCTACAGATTTAACGAGTACTTATATAACATGTACTCGGTAGGTCTTTGATAGCATTAAGAATCGAACCTAGCACTTTCCGGACGGAAGACTAATGCCGTAACCACAAGGCTACCACGGCCTCTCGCCATTATAGAATAACTATCAGTTTCAGAGAGCTTCATTGATTAAATGATCCTCATTTAGCTGAATGACGTAATGATTTTACAACAATTTTTCTCCCTTTAATGCTTTTTAATTAAACTTCATTAAGAAATTTACAGTAACTAAAATTCTTTTTACATTTTTCTGTAATCATGTGAGGAAAAAATAGAAAAACTTTAGAGAATCTCAAGATTAGGGAACTGTGTTAATGATCGTAGACAGTGGAATGTTTTTAAACCTTTTAACAAAAGCTATTAATAGTTTACTAATACTAGAAAAATACACAAGCTTTTAAAATCAATATATCAGCTTTTATGTGTATAACTGGAAGGTTCTTTTTCGCATTCATTGATTCTTGGGACCATGGTAACCTTATTGAGAAAAATGAAATTTGTGCATTTAGAAGATAATGGATTCGATACCCAAGCCAGATGGAGATCCTTCCTGCTAAGGGGTCTGTCTACACACATTAAATGCCATATGTTCCTGCTTTTGAAATTTGAAAACTATAGTGCCTGCTCAGATATCTATTTCGTCATTTGACCATGTTTCCCAATTGAGAAATGGATGACCACCCTGAAATTTTGAAACATGGTCAAATGATGGTTGAGTTGTTTTAGACGCTTGAAATAGGCTGTTAGAAATGGATTGCAATGATTACGCATCTAACATACAATTACACTTATTCAATTTATAAATTAAATATATTTGGCTTTTTGGTTTTCATTTAAAAATGTTTTAAAAGAATTTATGCGAAACATATATTTAAATTTTGTAATTAAGATCTACGTTCGATATTAGGGATGATAATATTATTTATGTGTACTAAATTTAGATTAAATGCGCTTTGTTATATCAAAACTAAATCAATACCATACAACAAAAATTGAGAAATTGCAATGCATTTAAAGTAAAAGTTTAAAATATAATTTTATAAAAATATATTCTAATTTTTACTTTTTGTAAGAAAATATTCGAAAGTATCGTTGATTAAACCTAACTAAAATTTTGTTTTTTAAATAAAATCTATTCTTAAATCTCTTAAATTGATGTATTTTTTTAAATAAGGAAAGAAAATGAAAATAAATTTTTGTTCGTAACCAACTAAGCAAATATTTTAGTAAAAATTGAACATTTATTCACAAAATTTAAATAACGTAATAACACACATATTTAAATAACGTAAAATTGTATAGAAATTTTAAAAAAATTATGAAATTCATTTCTTAACTAGCTAAGCAAAACTTCGTTTATATATATATAATTTCTATGTATTCAGAACTTTATTTCAAAGTTCTATTTTACAAAATGTATTACTCCACCTCTGAGTGATCAAAGGGTGCAACGGTTTCTAACACCTCTCAGCGGAATCAAACGATTTCATTTCGAGGTAAGAATATTGCAATTGTGTGTAGTAATTTGTAACCGTAGAATATATTTATGATCTCGTACAACACCAAATTTTTGACTCTGAATCATTTTCAAGATGGGTCGAGGAGCAAAAATTGTATTTAAACTAAGAAAGATAAATAACATGATATTGGAAATAAAATTTCAATTCGAATTCGAGATAATTTCGAAAACAGTTGCAGGCGAAAGAAAATATCAACATAAAAAAGTGTTCCAGTTCATTTCTTTCGCCGAATCACACATTCTTATTCCTATTGGAAGTGTAGAACATTCAATTTGCTATAAATGTAGAGCATACGAATCTCGATTATTAAATTTTTATTCAGATATTGTAATATATGCATTTAAATATGAATAAAGTACTTTATTTATAGTGATGGCTTGTGATCTTTAAATTAAAATCAGTGAACGCGTCATTTGTTCCAAAAATTATGCTGTTGAATATAAAATATCGCATATCTTTAAAATTACGATGCTTGACACGCACTGTGCTAATTTTAACCATGCCTTAAAATATAAACCCTCAATATTAAAATTCAAATGAAGAAATGGATGAAATTCATATTTCTTTCTAAAGTTTAAGAGTCATTTTTGTAACATTTAAAATTAGGTATCGTAGACAAACATTTTTTATATAAAGCACCTAGAAGCTTTTTCAATTTTTAGTTTTTTAAAATTTCTTCTAAATTTGTTTTCATTCTTCATCGCTTTATTCTAAATGATGTTACTACACTAAAATCGACAATTTGCTCAGAATTATACAAATCATGTATCTTTTTAGTTAAAAAAATTTTTTTTTGTTCTTAAATCAATGTATAATTCTAAATGACAATTTCGACTTGATAAAAATGTGATGAAACAAGATTTTAATTTATTTTTATTTTACATATATAGATATTGAAATTTTATTTCGGTTACTTCAAAGGTAGCGAGTATATTTAATGTGTGTCCAGAAAAAAAGGGACTGTTTTACCTCAAAACGTGGGTATCAGGCAGCTTCTTAGCACAATATTTGTTATTCGTAAGACTCGAGTATCATAAATCTTGTTTCAGTTGAGTCAATGTTATTCTATCCCAGAGGAAAGGACTTTTACTGGCTGTCTCTTGGAAATGAGAAGAAATTTAATTTTAAAAATTGTTATTAGATGCATTTCTGTGTATATGAGCTCGGAGCTCGGCATATCCACACCGCCTTCTAATTTTCGTTATAATGGTCATATTTTTAGAAAGTTTCATTTAATTTTATTTTTAAATGGTTGATTATATTTGATATCTTTTATTAGTCTACTTTTTTAATGGAGAGTAAGTTCATGTTTTATATTTATTTACATTTGAAATTGACTTACGTTTTCAGAATCTCATCACATATTTTTGTATTTGAAATTATGAGTCTAACGTCGATCCCAAAAATATAGTCTTGAGGACGTTTTATGTAATTATGGAATATTGTCATAAGCTGATAAAGTATTTGAAACTTTGATGGGAAAAAAAGGAAGTTGCGTGGAAATGGTTATTTTTTGCACAAGCTAGAAATTTTATTTATTTTATTTGCATACAAAAAATTTACTATTTCTTTTGTACTAATTCTTCTAGAAAATATTTTTTTTTGAATAATTTACTCTAAAATCTTGTTTTTCCATTACCTACTGCAGCCCGACTCTATTGTTTTAGGTATCCATTAGGATTTTTTTTTCTTTTATCGTAAAAAAGTAAGTAATTAGTAAAAGAGCTGTCGTCACTGTAGTTTTGGTTGTCGATTTCATCCTACGTCACACAGAAATTCTCTTAATAATATAGTTTATTTATTTATTATTTTTTTTATTACACATATTTGGAACTAGCATTGTAAACAGATAAGTATACTTCTGATCACTTTCTCCACGCAAGCGACAATTGAAGTTAAGATGAAATTCACACGGGCTCAATACTAATTTTTTGTTCCATTCTTAAATATCTGATCAAGGTTGCCATTCTTTTGCTTATAAAATAAAAGATTGCTTTTTACAAGAATTATCATATTTTATTAAACTGATTTTTCAAAAATTTTCCCATCTAGAGATACTTTATTTAATTTAATTTACTTACTGTTCATATTCTTCGAGTTTCCTATAGAGATCCTCAAGTTCAATTATTCTGAAATTTATTTTTTGAATATTTTTTCAACATTAATTTTATTTTCATTATATTCTAGAGTCTTTTAGGAAGTCAAACCATCAATTATACTTCTTAAAATATAAGAGAGAATTTCCTTTTTAAGTCATTAAGTTTTTTGATTATATTGGCTATTTCGGCGATAAAATTATCGGAAAGAAAAAATTTCGAAAATAAATGGAGAGCTGAATATCACTGCTGTATAATAATTGCTATTTTATGACTAATATTGTATGTACGTTTAAAATTTTTTTTAAATCAATACCAAATGTCTTATTAAAAACTAAATAATTAAAAACAAAACTTTAAAAAATTGATTTTCGTCTATATGTGTGAATTCTTTTTTTATTTGTAAAGTTTGTACCCAGAAATTTCCAGTCTCTTAAAGTTTTTTTGTTTTACTATACATCAAATAGAAATTAAGTTATAGGAATTTCAAAATATGTTGTCTTTTGAAAAACGAAACAGGAAATCACATTTTCAAACCTGATGTGATAAAAAGGGAGTATTTTACTTTTTTACTATTTATTATTCACAAAATATCCACCAACGCCTCCCCCCTTATTCTAGTTAGATATCTCAAATAATAATGAAGATATTTGTATGAAACTTGACCTACATGTTTTAAGAGCTATTATCTATGAAATGAAGCAAAGTTTTGAATATACACGAAGAATTTTTTCATTTACAGCTGTTTTTAAAAAAATGTTCAGCTAAATTTCGTAAAATATTTGTTTTGCTGTATACTTTTAATCACATTTTCTTTGTCGCTCAATATTTTTCTTTTATTTTGCTTTATTTCAAAGAACATTATCACATAAGCCTTATGGCCAAATTAAATTAAGATTGATGCAATAAAATTTCCTGTGGAACGTAAGACGTTTGTTAAAATTTGCCTCAAAATAACCAATCACAAAAAGCATGCTATATGTAATAAAAATATTGGATAATTTTATGGCTTTACATCATAATTTATCTGAAAACAAAATAAAAAAATAAAAAATTTTAAGAGAAAAATGAGCTTGAACGTAGGCAGATAAGTGTCAAATGAATATTGATTTTGTTTTATGTGTGTGTCGTTTAAATCATTATTTTCTATACATAAAGTTTACCATAAGCCCCTTGTTCAAATACCGCCATATGAATAACACCTGCTTACAGAATAGCACCAGTTTTTAACATTTCTGGTTAAAAAATAATAATTAATTCTCTCATTAAATACTGTTTAAAAAAATGCAAAATTGTAATTTTTAAAAATATATTTGTCTTTGTTGTGTTGCAGTTTTATAAAAATAAAATCAGCATGATTCCTGAATTATTGTTTTGTTTTTAATTAATTTTAATCTATAGAGAGATTAAAAATGAGAAAAGATAACTGAAAATCTCGCCTGATTCTGATAGGAAGGATCAAGCATTTTTTTATTTTTGTTTTCAAAGGAAAGAGTAGAAAATGACCAAAAATATAATTGCATATTGTTTGAGTGGAAATTTCAAAATGCCCTAAAATGGATTACCCACTTTGAAAGCTATCTATAATTGAATATATAAATTCCAAAATATCTTCTATCCCTATAGAAAAAAAACTTGTTTTAATTTTTAAAAAATGAAAAAATTTGATAGATTATTTAAAGAAATATATAAAAAAAATATTTAAAGAAGGAAAGACACTTAACGTGTTAAATTGACCCACACATTCATATCAGAAAGCATTGAAAAAATTCATGGTTTGTTGAAACAGAAAGCGTTGAAAAAAAAGTTTCTTTTTACTAAATTGCCCCAAAATTCAGTCACTGCGTCATAAAATGTGTGTGCCGATTCTTTTCATACTGCCGTCCTATTTACTACAATCTGGCTGTTTAGTATTAAAGGAATGAATTTGATAAAACAACTTTTTTATGAGAAAATTCCCATTTTGTATTGCGGATTAGAGATTCCAATACTATTATCTCATTACATTTATCGTTATTTTTAAGATTAATCACAATAAATTTTACTTTATATCATACAAGGAACTGTGCAGAACTATTTCCAAAAATGTACAAAATGATCGTCTCTTTTCCAGATAAAGATCGTCAGAGGGATGCCTGAATAATTCTTCTCGGATGAATTAAACTACGGTCATGTATTTTTTATCACCAAAAGTAAAATTCTGAATCCAAAAGCCTGAGAAATAACAGACACTAGACTTGCCAAATTTCTGAAATATTCAACCGGATTGCCTTCTTCCCAGTTTTGTTGGTATTTAGGGGCACCGCCTTTGGAGAGTTCTTAGAGGGTTTTAGAAAGTTATTCTCCCTGCCATAAGTAATTGGTTACCGATTAGGATTTTAAACCAGGGGCAAACATAAATGACACAAGCATATAAATATGAACATTTCTTATATGTTAATATTCATCAATAACTTAACTAGAATCACTTTAAATGAGAATTTTTTTATTTTACATATTATATAATAATTTATATAATTTTATGATAATAATAAATAAAATAATAATATGAATAATAAATAAAATTATATAATAAAATATGTATTATTACATAAGAAAAAAATTTAAAATATTTACAAGTATTTTTAGAAAATCTTTTATCTTGGTTTTAATTCTGTATGTCGTCAAACCCTAATCCTGTTTTACTTTAACATGTCACCACACAGTTTCAAACCGTCGATTCCTTCATCAAACTTCTATCTTCAGTCCATGCGTTGTTGATCAAAGAAAATACTCTCTCGTCTGGTGCTGAGGGCACACTCAACACAATCTTGATCAGATTCGGGCTTCCTGTGTGATTCTTCTGGAGCTGAACAAACAGCCTGCGCTATTTTTCTTCACTTGAGATAATCAAATCTCTGATTTCTTGCTTCCACTGTTCCCAATTTGACTGCAAACACTCGTTACCGAACACAACTTTGTCGAGTAGCTGATCATTGTTTACTTTCACATATCGGGTACATCAAGAAAACTGCTATTCATTTCAGCAGAAGTTTCGATGTTTTCCCAAAAACAGCATTTGATTTCGTCAGAGTGACCCATGAAAATAGTTCAGTGTTTTCAGAATTATTCTCCCAGATGTCCAAATATGCAATGCATCTTTCATGAAAATCATCAAATTTTTCTTTCACACTGCCATAGACTTCCTCATTTAGATTTCTGTAGATGTTCTTTGCTCTTCTGTAGTTTTCATACAATACTGAAATAAATGACAAAGTAATTATCTTAAATATTCTTTTATAAATAATTATTTTTAAGCATATTTGGCAATCCATAAAATTAAATTAAATTTTTACCGAGATGTGAAGTAAACCGGCTGGGACACCGAGATTTTCTCTGAAAACCGGAACCGTCAATCGTTCAAATCGTGGGACGTCTAATAAGCACAGTTAAAATACGGCATTAATTTTTAAGAAATTACGAAAAACGAAAAAGATTAATCAACATAGTAAGATATGCTTATTTGTACATAAGACTTTTTTTTTTAATTACCAAATAACAATAATAATTTACACTACATAAACTTTTAATACAGAACTCCTTTACATTTAATAAAAATCATACTTTTCTAGTTTTTTTCACTGGATGAAATTAAAATTTATATAATGTAGTTAAAAACGAAAGTAAGAACACTCTGAGTTCGAGACTATAAGAATGTTTACAAACAGAACAATTCGATAATGTCAATGCATGTATGCGTGTATAAGTGTGTCTTCCCATTTTTTGAATAAAATAATTATTACACTCCGGCTGCTTCAATGAACATTACTATAAAATACACTACAATAAATTAGCGACGAGGATAAACAAAAAAAATATCATGGATGCAGAACAATTTTCAACTTTATTAAAGGTAATTACAAGTAATGATCGACTTGCCGATCTTATTTTGAAACAAGAACGAAGTAAGGACATTCCAGATCATCAAGAAATAGGTACGATAACATTTTTATCAAATTTCGAATATTTTAATTCTTTAACAGAAACATTTTTGCAATATAAACAAAGATTTCAAAATTGTTTACAAATCAAAAATGTTTTCGAAGATAAAGATTTGTGTTTTAAAATACTACTGAACTGCATTGGATCTGAACATTATAATGTCTTGTGTTCTTTAATTGCACCTAAAATTCCTAACGATTTATCGTATGATGAAAAATTTCTGTTCTTGAAAAGCATTTATGTCCTCAGCCTAATGTTATTATCGAACAACACAGATTTCTAACTCATTTTCAAAACGAAAACGAAAGTGTTTCTGGTTATGTTGCTGCACTTCGAAAATTTACTTCTACTTGTGATTTTAATTGTGAATGTGAAAAATCAGTTGCTAATTTATTTTTGAGAGCACAGTTTAATAGAGGATTAAAAGATGACTTTATTCGAAACTATTAATGGTTTCAGATCTAACATTAGCTGTTGAACAAGCTTTAGCTTTAGAAGCTTCGAAAATAAACAACCGTGAATTATCGAAACACAATTTTAGTGGAAAATCAGACGAAGTTAATAAAATTTTAAGAACTCGAAGTACTTTTAAAACAAATCACTCAAATGTTACAATGCGAGATTTTTCTCAAAAACGAGACAGGTGAAATTATCGACATACATTTTCATCAACAGTAAATTTTCTTGAACTTGGTATTTACAATACATGCTTACGATGCGGACGTTCAAATCACCTTTCTCGAGAATGTCGTGCTGACATAACAAAATTATACTGTACACTTTGTAAGCGAAAGGGACACGTTCAAAAAGTCTGTTTATCAACACTGCTGAAAAATAAAAAGGCTAGTGAAATTCAATCTGTTGAAAAAGATGAATATGTTACAGATATTAATGCAGTCAATATTTTTTCTAATAGGACTAAAGTTGTTGATATTTTCACAAATTTACAACTGACTCTGAAAAGTTCTGGGTTAATGTGCAGATAAATGGGAAAATACAAAAATTTGAAGTCGATTCCGGAGCAGGATTTTCACTTTAGCCAAACAAGCTTTCGATTTACTGAATTTAACAAAAGTTTTACAACCTACAGACGTGAAGTTTCGATCTTATACTCATGGAATTTTCGAACCATTAGGTTTTGTCAAAACTTTGGTCAAATATAAAAATCTCACAAGTACAGAAATTTTGTATATAGTTACAGATATGTTTACACCAGTGTTAGGAAGAACATGGATTCGACATTTAAAAATAAATTTATCTGATATCGATAAGTGTAATCAACCTGAAGAAATTCAAATAAATACTGTCAATATTTCTAATATTATTGATAACATTATAAAACAATTTCCTACTATGTTTGAACAAAAAGTGGGGAAAATACCTAATTTTACGTGCTCATAAAAACTCCGAGAAAATTCGAAACCTGTATTTTTAAAAGCTAGAGAAGTATCTTTTGTCTTACGCGAGAAAGTTGACGAAGAACTTAAAATACTTGAGCAAGATCAGATAAACCTGGAACCAGGGGGTACGTGTACCTTCCTGGGGCTTGAGCACAGCCACCAGGCGCGTCGGCAGGTGGTGGATAGCCGAATGTCCTGTAGGAATGACAGGATAGCCTTGAATATAGAATCAGAGGCCGCGAACCAGCTCCCGTAAACCCTGGTGTTATGCGATCCGTGCCTAGGGCTAATTGGCACCGCGGTATTGGTGTCTTAACGGAGCCTCTAGTTGCTTGGCGAACTTCTAGAGTAATTTGCCTTGCCCAGTAACTCAGGCAATGCTGGGTGGACTTATATTACCTGAGCTTTTTAATTGTTATCTTGTGGCTGAAAAGACACAAGAAGTAACAAACCTTTCTGCATTAGCAGGTGAAGCCTCTAAAGTAGACCTTGCTGAAAAAGACAAGGGAACTCAGAGGCAATCTTGTAAAGGGGCAGCAATGAATCCTTCACTTGAGGTAGAAATTACCTCTAAACCATCTTCTTCTGGTGAAAGTCGGGAAGCTATTCCTAGCATGACTGACTTTCTGACCAGATGGGACTGTTTCAGCAAGACCTTATCTGCTGGAAATGTCATATGCAAGAGGAAACGGCAGAGCATGTCATTTACGAATGTGAGGCTCTTGCCCTCCCTAAATTAACTTCTTTAGGCTTCATCCATACTAGAAAGTTACACCTAGACTCCATTAAAGGGTTATCGGACTTTATTAGTAAAGTGGGTGACCCGAGCAACTGGAACTAGGAAATATTGGGTTTGGAGTTAATGGTACAAAATGCTGATAAAAGCAGAGGTGCCCAATGACATACAAACTCAATTTTAAGAAGAAGAAGATCAGATAATTACAAAAGTAGATTGTAGCGACTTGGGTTCGCCTCTTATTGTTATACCCAAGCTTGATGGTAGTGTTCGATTATGTGCTGACTATAAAGTAGCTGTAAACCCTCAACTACAAGGTGCACATTATCCCATCCCAAAGATAGATGAAATACTGAATAGTCTTCAGAACTCTAAATTTTTCTGCACTCTAGACTTATTCAAAGCATATTTACACGTAGTGGTTGATGACGAAAGCAAGGTAATTCAAACTATATCTACTCACCAAGGAACTTTTCAAATAAATCGTTTATCTTTTGGCATCAAATCTGCTCCTAGTGAATTCCACAGAATATTAGATCAAATATTAATGGGTCTACCAGGTGTATTTACATACTTTGACGATATTATAGTACATGGAGAAACTTTTTCAGAATGCCATGATCATCTGATCGAATGCTTGAGACATCTTCAAAAATTCAATATGCATGTAAATAGTTTAAAATGTCATTTTTTCAAAGTCAAAATTTCATATTTAGGCTATGTAATCCAATTTAACGAAATATCAAAATGTCCAAATAAAACAGAAGTCATTATTCATGCTCCAAAACCGAAAAATATCGAAGAATTGAAACGTTTCTTAGGAATGGTTACTTAGTATTCTAAATATCTCCCAAATGCATCATCTCTGACTTATTCTTTAAGACAACTTCTAAAGAAAATTAAAAAATTCCACTGGTCTTCTAACTGTGAATCTGCTTTCATTAAATTAAAAAATGAAATTTCTTGCGATAGGGTTTTGATGCCATACAATCCAAATTTACCCATTGTAGTTGCTTGTGACGCCAGCCCAACAGGCATCGCTGGAGTTATATCTCACATAGTAAATGGTATCGAGAAACAAGTAGCCTTTACATCTAGATCCCTAACAATTTCTGAACAAAATTACAGTCAATTAGATCGTGAAGCATTAGCCATCAAATTTACAATTCAAAAATTTCATAACTACATCTATGGTAGAGAATTTACACTAATAACTGATAACCGCCCGTTATATAGAATTTTTCATCACGATAGTAAAATACTTTCTATGACATCATCCCGATTACTAAGATATGCAGCATTTCTTGGTGAATATAATTATAAAGTCCAACATAGAAAAAAGTGAAGAAAATCAGAATGTTGATTATCTCTCAAGAGCATCACTAAAACTAAAAGATCCAAACATCTTACAAGACGATGATATTATTCACTGTCAGATTCCAAGAGTTACATTTTCCTCAAAGTCTGATGTCATCTATCCGAGGAAATCGCTCCCTACTGGAAATTATTTCGATCCCATGCCATCAGAATTTCGAATTGCGAAGAATTATGATAAGCCAGTATCTGGTGTTTCTAATGGTTCCGGTGCTCCACGAAGTCCTCCTATTCGAAGATCAGCAAGAATGCGTCAATCACCACGTTATCTATCGGACTACGTAATTTAAGTGTGGGAGAATGCGAAAGTAAGAAGAACAATCTGAATTCGAGACTATAAGAATGTTTACAAACAGAACAATTCGATTATGTCAATACATGTATGTGTGTATAAGTGTGTCGTCCCATTTTTGAATAAAATAATTATTACACTTCGGCTGCTTCAATGAACATTACTATAAAATACACTACATATAATCATCGGAAAAAGATTATATATTTTACTGCTATATATATAAAGACACTCAAAATAATTTACACTCTTAGAATAAACTCAAATTCTTTAGTTTGTTGCCAAATAAATTTTTTTAATTGTTTTTTATTTATAATCATTTAAAAATATGATTTATTGTTCCTCTAATGAAATGAACTCATTTCAATGCTTATCATACGAAATGTTTACGTTATTTTTTGAATTACTTTGTTCCGCTTGCTTAGTTAGCAATTCCTTTCGAGTTCCCGCGATTCCTTCCACTATTTCAAATGCAAGCATATGTTATTTCAATTTGATTTGATGGAGATCAGTTTCAAAACTAGGTTACAATTTTAATATTCTTGGTTTGGATGATAAATAAACCGCACCGATTCATTTTCATGTTTCGATGCTAAAGTTATTTAAGTAGGAACAAATTTATAAATTTGTTATGTCTTTCGAAGAAAAATGCCGACTACCAGAAATCATGACGGTGATCGATTGTAATGTCATATCCACCGAATTACAAAAATACATTTATTTTAACCATGTGAGTTACAATTTTAAAATAGCTACAGCAATTATAACAAATTTAACTTACGATTTAGCTTAAGCTTTTAAGCTAAATCGTAAGTTAAACGTTAAGTTAAATTTAGCTTAATGATTCGAATATCATTCGATATCGTTAAGTATTCTTATTGCCTTTAAAAAGTAATTTTTATGAATTGTAGTTTTTAACGAGTCCAAATTAATTCATGCACAGCAGTCGCTTTTGAAAGTGCTTACTTTTAGGTATAAAATGAAGTACAGAGAAGGCAGTGTTACACAAACAGACATGTTTAATGACGACAGACAATTACAAATCAAGTAATTACAATAAAATTATAACAGTAAAGAACATTTCCAATGATACACAAGAGAGTCATCACATCTACTCTCAAGCGTAGCAGAAAGACATCTGACCAGATTATGCACCGTTTTATCAATAGAGGGCGCACATTTACTCTACTCCGGAAGATCTATTATGTAAAGAGGGTAAAAGCAGAGACAGTGATATTTTAATATCCTAACACCCTCCCACAATGTCGACGCATTTACCCGAAATGCAAATTAGTGTCTCCTATTCCTAATATATCTAAGCATTTGTAATGCTTAATAGCAGGTAAAGCTTTTGTTAGTACATCTGCTCCCATATCTTCTGTTGGTATATGCTGTATGTCTATTCGCCCGTTTTTAAGAGCTTCCCTTACAAAGTGATATCTAACATCTGTATGTTTTGTTCACTTCTGAAAAACTGGATTTTCTGCCAATTTTAATGCTCCTTTATTATCAGAAAATATGAGCACTTTTTCCAAATTACAATCGCGCAATTCATTAATTAAATTACAAAGGTAAATAGCCTCTTTCGTACCATCCGATAATGCCATAGATTCTGCTTCAGTAGAGGAAAGAGCTACGGTACTTTGCTTACGACTTTCCCAGCTAATTAAACTTCCATTTAACATAAAGCAATATCCGGTATATGACTTGCGATCATCTGGGCAATTACCCCAATCGGAGTCAGTATACCCAAATAGAGGCTCACCTGTACGTTTAAAAACTAATCCATGATTAATTGTCTTTTTCAAGTATCACAGTACATGTTTCGCTGCAGTCCAATGAGTTTTATCATAACAATTTAAAAATTGACTCAACTGACTGACCGCATTTGAAATGTCTGGTCTAGTTGAAACAGATAAATACATCAGACCACCGATTAATTCGCGATAGAGTAACTTTTCTTCATTACATTTTTCAGCCCTTCTTAATCGAATACTAACATCCATAGGACATGCCACAGGTTTAGCTTCTGACATATCAAATCGATTCAAAGGTTTTTGAATGTAACCTTCTTGGCTCATAGTAACAAATCCATTTCCTCGCTTAAAGTTTATTCTTAAGCAGTAATTAACTAATCCTACATATTTTACTTCTAATTCTTTATTAAGATGAGTTTTAAATTTTTAAATTTTATTCGGATCTTGGGACATATAAATAATATATCATCAACATACACTAAAATTATGGTTAATCCTTTCTAGGTTTACATATTATATTTTCCACTTTGTATTTTCCTGTTGAAGTGAGATTTCCTATTTTAAAAGATTGCATGAAAAGTTAGCTCTTTAGTTGTATATTTGATTAAAGGTAAATCAATAGCCTAATCACTTGTCAAATCTTCAAATGTGTACTCTGTTGAAATTGTTTTGACGTTTATTTACTTTATGAATTGATTTCTTGATAAATGCTGATAAAAACATTATCTTTTCCCTAATTCCATCCAAATATTTTCTTGTTATGTTCTTTAGTTGAATATTTCGTTTGTTTGATCCTTACCTCGAACACAGATGTTTATAATGGTTCAAAATCAACTTTAAATCGTTAGTCATGGTCCAACTAACATTTATGAGAAAACTGACTATAGTGCGAAAACTAAATTAAACTGAATTTAATTTTTTCTAAAGTAACTAATAATTAAATCTGGCCTTCCAGTAGTATAAGTCATTTTTATAGTGAATGTATTTTATTTTTCAAATTTAGCTGATTTGGCAGGGATGTAAAATTTTGGGGAATTTTGACTGCAAACTAGAAATTTTGGGTAATATTGGGAATTTTAAGGTAATGAAACTCAATCGATATATTTCGTTTCGTCTTACATGTGTGAAGCGAAGTAAACTTAAAACTACGTAACTGTAATTTAGCAAACTGTTTGTACATGTAAGTTTCCGTATTATTGCAGTTTCTAAGGACATAAATTTAACGATCTTTGAGTATATTTAATGTATAAGCAATTACTTCTTGTAAAGAATTAAAAAACACCACATACTGACAATAGATATTTTTATAATAGTTACACATCATCTTTGTGGAAATCTTTGTTTATATTAAAACCTACGAATTTTCTATTGCAGCAATTATTTGTAGGAATAACAAAATAAAGTTATTTTTGAAATTAATCTTCGATAAAAAAAATTTCAAAAATAATAATAATAATTTAAAAAAAGAATCTGAAAAACTTCAAAATTTCCAAGAAGTTTCAAAATACCCGTGGAAATAAATCGGGTATACTCTCGGGAATAAACCCGGTTTTTTCTCAGCCTTACAACACTATGGGCTGGTAGTTTTTCACATTATTTTAATCCCAAAACTATTTTTATATTTGAGATAATATTTCTAGTGCTTTTTAAAAATTCATTAAACTGATAATAACAATAGTAAAGGAATTCATTGTGCTTATAGACTTTATCTAGAAATATTGGATCTATTTCTAGATAAATTCATTATCTAGAAATAGATCCAATATTTTACTCATTGCTTACAAACTTGGAATTTACTAATCGAAAAGGAGGAACCACATTCCGTGCCATCAGTTTGAAAAAAAAGAACTTGTTGATCCCATTCAATTAAACGTAAACGCATTAAAATTTTAGCAAACTGCTTGAGTCCCTTCTAATTGGTGGTAGAATGCTAACGCGCGATGTGATCATTCTATTCATTCGTAGTAAAATGATATATCATTTTACTACGACTTGTATACACTTACAAATGTTAACGTTGGTTCAATATTCAAATTATCAGTATAGCTTAGACTATAATTAATCGGTTTATTTCTTGACTTACATTAATCTTCTACCGAGACTAAACTCAATCATTTACAAGGAATAATAATTATAATTTGCGGCTTAAAACTGAATTCTTATTTCTTAAAAATTAAATAATGGTCTAAATGAATTCAATTAATTTAGATAATAATATTTACTGACCCTATTCTATTTCCTTTCGTAGTGCTGCAAATATACGGTTGGGCTTTGGCTTTCTGATCAATGTCACGCCAAATTTTCCTGCTTTTGGCCTTACACTTCCAGTTCTTTTATTTTCATGATAGTTAGATCTTCAGCTAAATTATTTGGGTCTTTGGTTCTAAGATTTTATGTTTATAACTTCTCAGAAACTTTTTATTGTTTACTCTTTCAAAATTACCCAGTAATAGTTGCATCCATATTTAAAAACACTGTGGCCAAAGCACCTTCCCAGTTACATGCGACATTTTAATTCTGATTCATTACCTGGAGTTAGTGCATAGGGATACCATTGGATATCTATTTCCGTCATTTCTCGTTCGGAATGCTGATCCATTGAATAGTGACCTCTACATTTCTATTGTCTTGGATCTTTTGGCTCAACATGTAATACTGTAAATACATGTCAGAAGGATAATGAAGTATAGCATGTCGCCCGTGTTGTGTGCCTTTTCATTGGTGCAGGAAATGCTGTGTTGCAACCTTGACAGGTATATTCTCAAAATCTCTCACCAGCAAAAACAGTTTAGAATAATGGTAGAAGCATAACTGACTCGGTTCTATTTACCAGCAATTAAATGCGATGATTGAAACATCATGTTGTAACTGCATGGGCAATTATATCCATACGCTCTATCCAATCTCTATTTGACTCTGGTGTATTAGTACTATTATAATAGTACTAATGCAGAACATTAATGTAGTTTTTCTTGTTAGTGATTTCTAAGGATCTTGTTACTTCTAAATGTCATCAAAATCTGAGTACATCAATTTCTCATATGTATCTCATAAGTCTTATATGTATAATATACTTGACTAATAATCTCCTTGTGATTTATATTTTTTGCAGATGTAGTTGTCTTATTGATCAACTGTGTATATTTTGGAGAAGTTTGATTCTTTCAAGAATCTAATATTTGCTATTGATATTTTTTTGTTATATTGACTGTACTGAAATTAATTCATTTGCGTTCAAAAATTATACAAAAAAGTTAATATTACCACGTAAAATCGGAATAATTTTTGAATAACAATCGTAAATAGTGAAAAAATAACAGTCATCTTATCAATTTAATTTGATTTTGTACAAAGTTAAGAGCAGTGATTCGAAACTCCGATTAAAAAAAGAAACTAATCGCTTTTGCACTTTTTTAATCAATCTGTAACTAATATATTGATAAAGCATGCGCATGTTAAAACTTGTCATAAAAATTCCTCCTATCTCTAAATATTAAAGTCCACGTTTATGACATCCCTTAAGCTGAAGGAAAACTGAAGGATAGTCCATAATTCTTGTGTGACGAGAACTTCGTTAAATATATTTACTAGTTTTTATATCAGTTTAATGATTAATATACAATAATTCTAATTAAATAGATAATCCAATTAAAAAATAATGGAAAACTACTTTCAAACTTCATTTATTTGTATCCACTAATATTTTACATTCACATAAGCAAGACGTTTTAAATTATATACAGCGTAAGCGTCTGGCTGAGAAAACCGGAAAAAAAAGAACAACAACTCTGAAGCTAATTTGTTTTCGTTTCTTAGCATTATAAGTTTTTAAATTATTTAAAGTTTTGAAATACCGTAAGAATACTGTCAAATACTATTAATTTTTATGTATAGATATTGAAATAAAACAGAATTATTTATCTTTTTTAAAGCTGCATGAGATTAATGATATTTACATTATAATTTTCGTTATCTTCATAAATTTCTGGGATTTTTTTAATATCTATTTGTAACAGAGATGAAATCATACATTTTATTTAAACAAACTTCATTTATTCCGTGTTGCTTCTAATTTAGATCTAACAGACGAACTATTTTATATTCGGATAGATGTTGCAGAATTACATAATGGTTCGAATAAAGAACAGTTTTTTTTTCAAAAATTGGTTATAAAGATGTGTGCAATGTTTATAAGACACTAGTGTATATAGTAGTTTAAATTGAATTATTTTAATCACATATCCATAAGAATGAAAAGTATCCCATGAAAATAATATAAAACGTTTTATTTGAATTGCAATTCGAAACTAATATAGAAAATTTTAATTTCAGTGAAATGAATAAGAAATTAAATTTTTTAATTATTTAGCATTAGAAATATTGGTTTCAAATATAAGTATTTAAAGCAAATATGCAATTATAAATATAATAATTTAAATATCGCCTATAATGATTATCAATGTTGAAAAAAAATGGAAGAGTAGTTTTGTGTGCATTTTAAAAATAATGAAAGTGCATTATTTTTATTTATAGTTCCTGTATGAAATAAAATGTACATTTTATTGATTAAAACAGAATTAATATATCTGGAAGACATTATATTCTATAAATTTTCATAAGAATTAATGTAAATGTTTGAAATATTTGTGTGATAGGCCCTTGATATATAAAATTATTAATGTATTGAGAAATGAATTATTATAAAGGGAAAAATTTCTGGATAATGTTTGTTATTTTAAAATTGATTAAAATCCTGTGTAATCTGTGAGACTGTTGTAGAATATATAGAAGTTTCCTTTAAAGAAATAAAATAAAAATATTTTTGAATGACATGAAGCACTAATTGTATATATAAGTATTTTGAATTAAGCACCACACTTTTTTTATAGATTTGTAAACAATAAAAAGTTTATTTTCTAAATTTTTGAAAATGTGAAGAAATAATTAAAATATTTGGTTTTAGTCAGCTACCACTATTTATCATTTCATGTGTTTCTCTTTTGATGCTATTGAGAAAATATTACTGGAATAAATTTTTCTTGTATAGGAAATCAGGCATTTTCATTAATAGTACTATTGGGGAGGAGGAACAAAATATACTGTCATTAAAACCTTTGTTTTTTCTTTATGAGTAAGAATTCATATAAACTGACTTTATTTTGTTGATTTATTTATGCCAGATTAGAGCTATAAATATATTTTTAAATATATATGTTTTTATTATCTATCATTTTGTGTACTAAATAAAAAGTGTTTATTTTAAAAAAGACATTGATTTTTAAATTTAATAACTGTTACAACTGTTTTTCTTTTATATTTTTCATTACAATTTGGTTTCAGGCAGATTAGCAAATCTAGTGAATATTTTTCTGTTAAAGGTATACCACAAACTTTTGGTGCCATATTGGCCCAATTATCTCTGACAGCATATTTTTGTATATTTAAACTGTGCAAAAAAAGAACACTAAGGGTTATAACAAAAATATATATTATCGTCATTTTGATTGCAAAACATTATATAAACGTAAATACATAAATAGAAGATAATTCTGTAAAAAATAAATGAAAAGATACAATAATTTATAAAGAATAATATTAAACAGTTGATAGAAAATTTTAATTCATAAAACTCAGTAGTTGTTAATTCCTGACAGTATAAAAATAAATAAATTTCACATCAGTGAAGAATAAAATGCATCATCAAGTTTGCATCCTCATACCTTTAACTTCTCTTCATGAATGATCATAATGAAACCATTTTGATTGAAATTACATTTTAACTGTATAATATGATTACTTAAAAATCATTTGTTTTTGGTGAATAATGTCTCTTTGCATAAATGAAATTGCAGTCTTCTCATTTCTTATAAATCCCAAGTGTTAAAATTTATCAATGTAAATAAGAAATTTTAAAATAATGAAATTATGATAACATAAAAAGTGCTTCTGTGAGTAATGCTCATGAACACAAACTGAGCTTGCAATGTCTGATGTTGATGAAATAAACCGAATCAACAAACTTGCTAAGTGACATAACTTTATCAGAAAAGCACCATGTATGCAATAGATTAGCTAATCTGCAAAATATGTAGGAAATTTTTTGTATAAACAAAGAATCTCAAATAAAAATCTTATTTTTATGCTCATTGTGCTAATAAGAAGTAGATAAATAAAAACGTTTTTATTCTATATTAATAAATTGTGTGTCTTAGAAATTTAAACTTCAATTTTTTTCATCAAACAATTTGTCTGAATATTTTTAAAAAGAAATTTAAAATTAAATTTTTTTTGCTAAAGAAAATGTACTTCATTTCAAATTATAGTGCTTTGTTGAAGGTAAACCATGCCTTTAGCTTCTGTATACAAAAAAATGATCATAGAGACACAAACTAGTCTAAGATAAAGCAATAGTTAATTAACACTAATGAGAAAACAAAAGTTAACATTCAATTTGCATATATATATTCATTAATAAGAAAAGGAAAGATCAGAGAGTTAGTATATCAATGTTGCTGAACAAATAACATATATATTGGGAAAAATTGAACATTTTATTGGTTCATATTGGTCTGGTCATTTTTATATAGAAAACAAGTGATAAAAAATTTATCAGCTTACAATGTAAAAATTTCAGTCTAATTTCCAAAATCATCTGTTTGAATTATCATTTACAAGGGTTACAAATAGAAATAATCCAAGCATTTAAATTCAAAGTTTATGAATTAAAAATTCTCTTTATTGATTTATATATTTTAAATAATCAAAGTGAAATGCATTTTCAACATTATTAATGTAAAGATATAAAAATAATTGAGAAATGTTTGACTTATTGTTTCTAACTTTTTGTACATATTTTGATGAAATTAATCCTTGAATATGAATTTTTGTAATGAATAATTTAAATTCTTTTTTAGTTTAAGAGAATATGTCTGGAGATTACACCAAGATTTTTTCTGTTTTTCAAAAGTATATGGAAGAAGAAGAAAATATTAGAGATGTAAGTTATTTCACATAAGAATTGTGTTTAAAACATGTAATTAAAATCTAAATTTATGATATTTTCTATACTTTACAACTAAACTATGAAAATTACTTTATTTTTCAAATATTTTACAAATTGTCACTAGGCTATAAGAATAAAAGTGAAAGAAATGGAGCAGTCCAGCCGTGAAATCATTACTTTGTTGCAAGGAGTGCATAAACCCAAAGGGTTATCTCAAAGTTTGTTTCTTTCTTTACCTTTTTTAGTTTGTCTTTCATTTAATTTCTCTATATATATATATATATATATATATATATATATATATATATATATATTTTATTACTTTCTTTTATTATAATTTATTTTATTAATTTCTTCTTACTATCAACTAAAATAATGGACTAATACCTGATAACTCTGAGGAATTTTTTATAAAACAAATTAAATCATAACAAAATTACTCCAACAGATATTTCTTTGGTAAAATCACAGCAAAGGTAGTGCCTTTGATGTGAATTTCTAATAATCATAATCAATTTCTTAATAAAATATAATCATAATCAATTTCTTATTTTTTTAAGTTAATCAAAAGAATATAAACATTTTAAAAATACACCATATGTAATATTATATAAAAAACATATATATATGCATTTTTATGAAAAATTTGGTTTTTAATTAATTGGACACTAGTGCCCATTTTAAAATTACACATTTTATTCTAGTTTTAATTAATCAAGTAATACAATTCAATAAGAAACATTCAAAATACTTCTATGTTATACTTAATAAATTATACATATTTTACTGTATAAAGAGAAAATTAAATAGAATAACTCATTAAAAAGTACTTACATAACCATCGATTTTCCTCATGCTCTATTTTAAAATAATTATTTCAGAAATAACTTTCAAAAATATAAACGCATCAATAATTACAGATTTAGCATCTTTACAAAATTATAATATCAAATAGCATCTAAACTTTTAAATTGTGAGAAAATCAATGTTTAAAATGCCATTTAAAAATAAACTTGGGAAAAATAAAAACATGAGCTTAAAGGGATAATAAAATTACTGATGAATTGTACTAATTGGAATATGTTATATCACTTTATTGCCTTCCCAAAAGTCAACAAGCATTATTAATCTTGCCAAATCTATGATGTTATGTATACTAAGATTGAGCCTTCCTTTTGGTTTCTATGAGTGGTTTTGTAGCCTGAATATTTATGTTTTGTAGAATGATATAGATTTATATTGATTTAATGGATGAAAATTAATCATTTGTTAAAGTAGTGTTCAACTTTTGTTTTCTACCAGTTAATTTCTTTCAATAAAATTATGTTACAATATACATTGCTTTAAAAATTGTAGCTATTTATCAAACTATAAAATATATTCTTTACATGTCTTTTTATCCTTTTAAGTTGTTGCATAGTAGCTATTTTAAGTGGTGTGTAAGGATATTTTATAATGTTTTTATCCTTTCCAGTTTATGTTGACAAAGATGCATTAACACTTTTAGAAAAAGGAGGACATGAAGTCCAATTGTTTTCTCCTGTTTCCATATTTATGAATAGACGATTTATAGAAAAATAGATCTTACATTACAAAATTCAAATGAGAATTTTCCTAGAAATAATCCCAGCATACAAATGGGGTATAAAACTAAATAAGTAACTTTAATAATATATATTTTCATTATAAACTTGGATTTTAATTAACCATGCAGAGGTGCCCACCTTAAAAAACATCAGTATAAATACTATCTAGCAAAGAGACAGCTGGGTAATGAAAACAAATCATTAATAACCATTTCTATCTAAATCTCAGATTTTAATTAATTGGTCACTGCAAATGCAATATAACTTTAGAGAGAAATGAGCAATAAAACTAAATCAATAACCAATAGGATAAATTTATAGGAAAATTAGAATTTCTAATTGACAGGCATTACAATTCTCAGTAAATATAAATACATATATGTCAAATATTTCTAAACAATATTCATTATATTACATACAACAGCAATATTAATCAAATTATCGTAAATTAAAAAGTACTCCCTTAATCATGACTTCTAGAAAAATTGTGGGCACTGGTGGGATGTTTGACAAATTTTATAGCTTCAAAAAAGTATGCAACAATATCAGAGTGATTTCATTTCTATACATACTTTGTAAGTTATAAATCAAATTGACCTGACACAATTCATATCCTAAAGAGATTTCTTAATTGGCAACCAGGTGCCTTCGATAGTATTTGTGTGAGCACCTACATCCAGGTCTTTAAATGTCAAACTATGGTTCACTATTAAGTGCACAAAGCTCTCACCTGAAATAGAGTCATAATATCATACTCATTCAAGCAGTCTGATATTATAACAGAACCCAGAAGAACGCATTCACATGAAATTTCGAACAAAACACTATTCTAACAATCCTCAGTTTCATGAAAATATATTTATTCAATCTTTTGATTCCATCAAACACCTACCTTCCATTCACTTGCTTACTTTTATTAAATTTCTTTTTAAATTTACTTGCATCAATCTCAACTTCAACCCCATTCCACCAGTTATTTCATATATGCACATTTCTAAACCTACCTCCTTACAAAATCTCATCTGTCATCAACCTGCTTTGCTAAATTCAAACCATTTACTATAAATTCATGCATACTTCCTTTCACCTGCATAACAGTCATTAATAAAGAAACATTCATTTCCAACTTATTATTATCATACCAAGAATTCTTATGCACAGACCTCCTCTTAACATATTCATTGTCACCTTCCTTTTTGACATACTCAAACTCACCCATCATTTATATTGTTTTTATCACATAAACCATATTACTACCACACTTAATATATACTTATCAGCAATCGAAGTTACTTTCATGTATCATTCTCCACTACTTTCTTATTTTTCTTGTGTTCCAAATTTAAAGAAATATAAACTTAATCTATCACCATCCACATGCTTTTCTTTCACTAGCTACACCCAAATACTAAAACTCAAATTTTCAATAATAAAAATTCATAATTTTAACATTATAAATTTAAAATAATCTTTTAAAATAAATTTTACTTAGTATATTTCAAAATAAAAATTTCACTTTAAAAATTTGTATTCAAAATAATTTATACTTCATAAATTTAATACTTTCAAGTACTCTAAATTAAATACAATCAAGTGAAAATAAAACATATCAAAAGCCCTACAGGCTACAAGCTCTCCAAACAAATTTTATGCATATGCATTATCAGGTTATTTCATAAAATTGTAATACATAAAATTCTGGCACAGTAAACAAAAATTTGGAGCATTTATTGCTGTACTGACTCATAGGATTTAGTCCATAAATTAAATTATTTGATTTTCTTTAGAAGAGTGAATATCCTTGAGAAATTAAATGATATGTTTTCTTCTTCATTACTTGCTTGTAAGTGTATTACTATTACCGATTCTACTACAATTATATATTTCTACTACACAAGAATTTCAATACATATCAACTATATTTTTTCTATTAAAAATCTATTAAATATATCTATTAAAATAGTTTCTAATATTATCTAATCTAATGTATTAATTTTCTTAATATAGTTTTTATGTTTATTAATATATTTCATCCTTGCATTGGTATTTAAATAATTTATTTTAAATTTATATTCTAATATGCATATATGTATTTAAAGCATGGGTTCCCAAACTTTTTTCCTCGTGGACCACTTTCAAAGTTTTACTATTTTTGGTAGACCCGCTGCTGCTATATTTCTACTGTATTCCCAAAACTCCTAAAAAATTGTCACCCTAAATTGGGGGTGCTAAGAAAAAAAGTAGCACATTTTCTTGTGTCCTCTTTATTAAAATAATACTTGTGGTTATACAAAATTGTAAAAATTTATTATTACAAACAATCAACAATTGACAAAAAAATCGACAATGATCTCTGAAATGTAAATCAACAAAAAAATAGTCTTTGTAAAAAAATGTTTGTTTTTGAAACGATTTTACCAGAGCATGACTATTATAACTCAACAGAATAGAATTATTGCAATAAAAAAATGCCCGCGGAAACACCACTCTTTTAATGAATTGCTGTCATTGCAGAAATAAATATTTTTAGACCAAAAAAGTACCTAGGTAACTAAAGTTTAATGTTCCTTTAATTTTTGTTCTTTTATAGAAGTTTTGAATAATCTCTTGAATTTAATTTTAACTATCAACTACGCTCAAATAGTAAAACAAATTAATATACAATAAAAATATGTATAACAAATAGGCAGATACTTACTTTTTCCGGCACTGCAAGCACTGACATCGGCTTACTTTTAATCAAAATCCCAGAAACAAATGAGCAACGTTTTGTTCTTGGCATTCGTATTTATACTAATGTAGATTGCAAGCACATTGCATGTTGCATTTCATCCCTTTGCAGGTCCAAACAAATATTCCGGACAAGCGGGTGCACGGACGGCACTTTGTAAGTTTCGACATGTGATGTACACTTGCACTAATATCTATTGTTCTATTCAATTCTGTGTTTGAACTGAGTCTCGAATATTTTTGAGTATCTACCTAGTAAATAATACTACTTGCCTACGTTGATAGGTAAATCCAAGCCAGAATTTTTGTTCGTTATTATGAAAACCAGAAAATTTTTCATGGACCCCAACTTACAACCTGTGAACTCCTGTTTTCTTTTTGCGTCTACGTGGACACCCGTGTGATCTCCTATGGACCCCTGTGTGTCCACCTGGACCACTTTGGGAACCTATGATTTAAAGCATTCTCTCTTATCAGTTTCTGTTTTTGAGTAAAAACATAATATTGCAATGCTTATTAAAATTTCAAATATTTATATATCATGTTTTTAAATTAATTGCCTCATTATTTCTCTCTAATGATTTATTATTTAAAATGCATGGGATAACTTTTTGAAAGCTGTTTTCATATTCCTTCTTTACAGTACCAGAAATATGCAATAATGCTAGAACAATGTTTGCTACAGTACGAGAGCAGTATTCCAGCTTACAAAAGTTGGTTCCTGCTGATGAATTTTATAGGTGTGTATTTATATTCCTCTTTTATAAATTAACTATTATTTTTGTAAATTTCGAAACTTTCTTCCCTTGTAAATTAAATTAACATTTTCACTAATGGCAGAGGTGCCGAATATGGGCATAAAATAAAAAACATTTTAACTTTATTTTATCTTTGCTTATTTTTTTAATTATATTACGTGTCATTGATGTAGGCAAAATTGAATTTAGATTAAATCAAGGATGCATATAAATGTTACTGTATTATCATTGATTTGATCAAGCAAATTTTGACATGTAGATATCTTTGTATTATCATACATATTTTTAAACCATTTTTTAAAATTTTTTAATAATACTGCCGAATTGGGACTAAATTTTTAGTTAAGGCTCTAACCTTCAGTTCAACAATTAATGAGTTTGATTAGTTCAGACAGGGATTCTTATAATTCAGAATTCACCTTTAAATTGATGATATTGTGTCATGTGTGTGAGGGAATTGATGAGATAAAAAAATGATAAAAAGCTATCATAAAGAACTGTCACAAAAAATAAAGACTAGTTTAAAGTACTTTTAAGCTTAATTTTGAAAAATAATTATAAATATTAAAGTAAATATGAAACTTAAAATCTTTTTAAATAAAAATTAAATTTAACTCACATTGAGATAATATTAATAAGATGCCTGCATAGTTTGAAAATAATAGTGAAGCACAAAATATAAATTCTGACTCAATCACTTTATTACTACAATAATATTGCACTGCAGAAAACATTGCACACTGTACTCCATTAACAAAATTATGCAAATCAAGTAAAATGAAATTTCAAAAAATATCACGTGTGAATAATGTATACCAAAAGTTATTTAAATCATGAGGATAAATATTTTCAGAATGAAATATGAAAGGAAAAATGAAAAGAAACTGTCACCAATCATCCAGATTGAAGCAAAAAAATTCAAAAGTTGATTTCTTGGATTCTATACTTTTCAGGAGATAGAAGAAATTGAGATAGATGGGCATTTTGACACTGGTATCTTAATATGAAATGCAATCAACTTCTGAAGGAGTTCAATATGGCATGGCAAAATGTTAAGTTGAAATTTCTTAAACATCGTAACTTTAACAAATATCTTTCCATCAAATGCAGTGCGAGTTTCTTCTAGATTTACATCTTTAGTCGGATATATTTTTTTGTAAGTTTATCACTGTTTCAGCATTGATTACTTCAATTATAGGGTCTCTTTCATTCCACTGAATTTCTTGTCCTTATGACATTCTCCTTGTTGCCTGTTTCTGCAACCCCTTCGCAAGTAGAAAATGTAAGCTCAAACTGTGGTGTAAAACAAATTTGAATGTGTAGGATGACAAAAAGGTTACAGTTAGGAAGATAGGGGGAAAATGCAGCAAAAAAGAAAGGTTAGCCTAAATAGAGTGGCCAGCAGATAAAAAAACATGTGATAACTTCAATATATATATATAGTTCAGAATTCACTGTAAATTGTTGATACTAAAGCTCAGTTTCCTTGTCAAATTAACTTTCATGTAAAATAAAAATAAAGATTGTAGATTCACACAAGCAAATTAAACTGAACTTAAAAAAGAAAGGAAAACTCTTTGCTTATCAATATTTTAACAAAATAGAAATTTTTAAAAACATTGATTATAAGTATCTTATAAAAGAGATGATTTGACAAAAGTTGTAATAAAACTTTATTAAAATTACTTGCATTATAAATATTTATTTTCCTTTCATATAATTTACTATAAAGGTATTTTTGTGTTCTTTTCTTTTCATTTTAATTAATAAAATACAAATGCCTTTGTTGCAAGATTTTTTCAAAGACAATAGTGATTCATATGATGAAAGAAAGACATTTTTTATATATATTACCACATTACTTATGTTGAATAACTTATCCTGAATATTCTGCCTTGTTTGTTTGATTCATTATCCTATATAAGATTTTATGAAATGTTGAAGTTAAATTACTTGTGATAGTGATAATTTTTAAATATAAACGCCAGAAAATATTTAAAAATTTTGAAATTATTTTCCATGTTTAGGTATCACGAGCACTGGAGATTTGTAACTCAGCGACTTGTTTTCTCTGTTGCCTTTATTGTTTTCTTAGAAACTGGAAGACTAGCCACTAGGGAAGAAGCTGCTGAATATTTAGGAAGTTAGTGTATTTTATTTAACCATTTCAGTAAGTAAATGTAAGCATAATGTATAATTTTCTATCTTAATACCATATAAACTTTCATTGTAAATTTTAATTTTAAAAATATTGTTCTTTTATATGAAAAATGCCTTTTCACGACTATAAATATATAAGAATTATAAATTTTGTTTGTAATAATTATAACATTTTGTTTTTATGCTCTAATTATTTGATGTTTGCATTTATCTGTTGCACTTTAATATAAATCATTAAACATATTTTATTTTGCCTAAACTCAAAATATTAGAATGAAAACAAAAAAGTTGAAAAGAAATACCATGTGTAAACATCAGATGATGACTACATGTATTATAAAACATAACATAGGAAGAAATGCGGAAAAAATGTATAAAAAATCTAAATCTGTCAAACTATAGAAAGAAAATCATAATAAAAACAATAGAGAGAAAAGAAATCAAATGGAATAATTGCTTGATTATATATAAATAATATAAAACAAATTGTTTGAAAATTATGCTATGTGCTGAAGTATATATTACTCTTTACTTATATTCACAAATATGAAATTGATTAGAAGCATAAAATACGAATTTACTTTTCTATTTAAAAACTCTAATGCAATTACTGCCAGTTATTTTATGGATTTACTTATTTTATTAACATCAGTGTGATTCTTTCATCACTAATAATTCAATCTAGAGCTACTTTGCCATATAAAATAAGTGTAAAGATACCTGTATCTCTTAAGTGTTCAAACATACACCTCATAAAAACTGTTTGAGGAATATTGCTGGGAAAAATTCTGATAAAAAATACATGCAATTTTTCAACCTGTCATATTGATAATTATACTATTCAAAGAAGAGTATACTTTTTTCCATATTGCATGCTAAGTTTTGTAGGGAAAGCAAGAAGATGGGAAATTATCTGCATTTTCATTAAAAAATAATTTTAAGTGAGAAAAAAATCATGACATAGAAAGAATTTAATAATTTGATGGATGTATAGAAATAAAGCTTGTTTATTTTATTTGTTTATAATATGCACCATATTAAAAATGTCTCAAGAACTATTTAAAAATTGTTTTTGATGAAATATTTTTCAGAGTAATATTTTTTGGAAAATTATTTTTTATAAATTTCTAAATGTTAGGTTTGTAATTGATTTCAGCTTTTGAAAATGAAGCATAAAATTTTTATTAATCATTTTTAATATGTTTACTGAAGATTAAATATTGATGAATGCTAGAGTATTAAAAATTAAATTTGAGAGAAAATTACACCATATTTCCCTGGTATCTAAAAAACTGATTTTTTTAATGGAGAAAATATAAATTTAATTTTATGAGGATAAACATTATGTAAAGTAATTTCATTCATAGTATTTAATATGTTTTTGTCGAGACATTTTAAGAAGTAACTTTTAACTGTATTTCTTACACTTTTAATAACTTGACCTTGGAAACAATGAATTATTGACAGCTGACTGTAATTTGAGTTTCATTTAAAAATGAAATTTATATAGAAAAAATAGAAAATTAAAGACTTTAAAATAAAAAATCTTATTTAAGTTTATTAATTTACAAAAAAATCAATATACATTTAAAAAATAAAACATTTTATGAATTTTAATTAGAAAAAAATTATTGATAATTTTTAAACAATCCATTAAATTTTACTTAAGAAAAGTTTATATTCGTTTTGTTTCTGGATGATTAAATCAGATACTGTATGAAAATTTAAATTTTGATAATTAATCATCAAATTCAATGTACTTAAAGCATGTTTTTAAATCTTAATATCTAAATTTTCTATATGTTTACTTCCTTTGTGCTCATTATAGCTTATATTCATTAATGATAAAATGTGATAGTATAGTTTTATTCCTAATCAAAAGTTTCATGGTAAATACATGCCTCTTGCTAAAACCTCATAGAAATATTCATTTTCAAAAAGTTGAATGATCATTTTAATGTCCATTGAAAAAGTGATGAAGAATTAATATTGGCATGTGTTGTTACATATTGTTAAAATATGTCATTGTATATATATATATATATATATATATATATATATATATATCCTTACATTTTTGTTTATTAAATGGAGTTTTTTTTCTTTTCTGATACTTGAGATAACACATTAATGCTGTAAAGCTATATAATTAAACTACTCTTATTTATTTTATTTTTAAAATGGAGCTATGAATAATTTAAGTAAGCCTAAGAAATATTATGTAGAATTATTATAAAAGTTTTACTGTTCAAATTATTTGATTATTGATTTGAAATATGTGTTCAATCATCCACCTTAAGCCAATTTTATTGTTTTAGAAATTGAAGTCTCTTAAAAAATCTCTAGTACTAAATATAGGTAATTAAAACATGATTTTGTAAATTTAAAAATAGTGTCATAAACTAATCAGTTTTTTTAATCATTATTTATTATAGGGCTTTTTAAATGTTCAGATTAAAAAGAAAACAAATTATATATTAGTATTAGTAAAATTTCATATTACGTATTAGATTAAAATGAGTGCACAAAATTAATTCAGTGCTTAAATTGTTAGCTTATTGTATAAAATTAGCTGAAATGTAAGAAGTATAAATTTTAATTGTGTACTCAATTTATTTTAGTAAGTTGCAATCCTAATGATAGTTTTCATATTGAATTGGATGATTTTTTGCTGGGACTTCTTTTACTTGCTGATGAATTGGTAAGAATTCTATTTTATATTTTATTATATTTTCTTTAAAAATTTATTTAAGGGAAATTTATAAATTTTATAAAATCAATTTTAATTAAAAATATTAACTTATATTTTAATGTAAAACTTTTTCATTTGAATTTTGAATAAAAAGACTTAATGGCATTTGACTGCCAGAAATCATTGTTGCAATAAATTATTTGTATTGATGTTATGCTTCTTAATTGATTATATGGGTGCATGATTATATGGGATTATATAGAAGACAATAATGTTCTGTTCTGCATTAAGAAGTAGGTTATGCTAAGCTGTTAGCAAAATGATTTATGCTCTGGCCTTCTGTTTCACAGTTTGTAGGTTTGAATCCCACCTTAGGGTTGGATGTTGTTAGTAATTCAGAATTCGCTTAAAACTGTTGGTCCCAGTCTAACTAGCCCTCATGTGCAAATGACCATTGAGCATCAAAAAAACTAAGCAACAAGTTTGCAATACCATCAATTTTTCGTCTTCATTACATAAGACGTATTCATATATTAGCTCAATGCTAAGATGGCAGCTAAATGACTAACACTCTGCCATTCAATTCATTTGTTCATAGGTTTGATTATTACCTGATATGTGGATGCTTATAGTAATTTAGAATCTAATTTAAACTAGACATGTGTCTTATTAAGCTGTGGGAGCAAAAAATAATTGTGAAACTACAAATAAATCATTACTACCATAGTGATTACAAAAGTTGAGCTTCTTTTTTATGTTTGCTTAGCCCTCTTGCCAGAGTGACCTTTGTAAAAAGTTTAAGGGATTTAAATTTCAAACATGCTTTACATGTAATCACCAATTTACTCTTTCAATACAATGCTTTTGTGGAAAAAAACCTAGTTGCTTAGGTAAGTTATATATATATGATGATAAATGAAATGCTGTGGATTAAAATGTACTATATTAAAAAATATACAAAAGGTTTATTTCTTGAATAAAAGATATTTTTTAAAGCAAATTTTGGGATAAGAGATAGACATGAGCTGATGTATTTGTTGCTTAATTGCAAGTAATTTTTAATATGTATGCATAATTTGTGAAAATATTTCTGCTATAAACAACTCCTTTGTTTAATTATTTTGACAGAGTCGATTGTCATTGAATTGTGCCACTTATGGAGATTACAGGAGACCTGTAGAAATTGCAGAATTTGTTTCAGAACTGAATGTAGGCTTCCGTCTCCTGAATTTAAAGAATGACCTCTTGCGCAAAAAATTTGATGCCCTGAAATACTGTCTGAAAAAAGTGGAAGAAGTTGTTTATGATTTATCAATTAGAGGTTTAAAATATTCTGAAGAACATGCTTCAGATTCAAAAAATGCTTTGTAAATATTACTCTTTATGTTTTACATTAAGAGAATTCCATTCATTTATAAACATTCATTATTGTGAAGATAAATATTCACTATAATTGTATTGTTTTTTTAGACCATTCACTTTTATGTTTTGGTTTGTATAAGTTTTTTTATAAAAAAAAACTCTGCATTTTGTGTTGCATCATTTTTTTAAAATAAAAATGCTATTAAGAAAAGTTCTTTGTATTTAATTTTTTTGTGAAATTATTTATCAACTTTACTGCTACTTTTTCAAAGTTCAGTACTTATGGGATTAAGACATACCTTTGAAGAGACTTAAAAAAATCTGAAGAAATAGATTTAGCACTATGACAGGCTGTTTATAAAATTTTCAGCACATAAAATACGTAAAAGTCATTTCCATTTATTCATAGAAAACTTATTTTCTATGAATATATAATAATTTTCTTTTACCATATAAAAATATTTTTAGATGATCTCTTTTTCTCATTTGACTAGCATTTATTTACTTTAATTTTTTGTAGAATAAAAAAATTTTCATAAATGCCATCTGCCTATGTTATTACCTATAATTTGTCTTTCCTGCTTATATGGCCTTCTTTATTGTCTATGTTGACTTTTACATGGGAAGATAGATCTGAGCTTATTTCTTTGGTATTTTATAATATCACTTTGACTTTTTCCTTCTGGATTTTGTAAATGACTTCTCTCATAAAAGGAAAGTTGAGCATTTGTGAGCTAAAGTCTAAAATTATAATTGCAATTGCCGACATGTCTGCCCTTACATGCTGGGAAGTTGACCTCTGTTTTGATAATCTCTGATGAAAAGATCACATATAAAAGCCCAGTGTCCTTAACGCTTTTTGAATGTAATTAATTGTTAATGTTCTGAAATGAAACCCAACTTTGTTATCTTGAGGATTATTAAACATCAAAATGTGTCAGACATTTTATGGACATTTTGTAAGTTGAAAGAGAAACTATCCCTATCTGCAAAATCACATCCTTTATTTCTTACTATTCAATGTAAACACTTTGTATCACAATCTTTTACATGTAAAACTATCGCAAAATTATTTTCCTTACATATATAAGTTAACATTTCTTTTAATTTAATTATAATTATATATGAGTGATGTAATACAGCCAATGTAGACATCCTTGAAGAACATTATGGTTTAGATAATCCTTAGTGCTAGGAATTCTTCTGGCGTTTTGGATGCACAGATGAATTTTCTTCCAAGCTGCTCCAAGGTTGTTACTCGAAACGTCTTTCCTTGGATCCTGTTTCAGGGATGCAGGAGATGTTGGCGCTCATCTTCAGCTATCTGGACGGTGACAGATGTCACAGCTCCGTAGGAAGGAATCTGCGATTGGCTCACTGAGGGTTTCTCTGGGTGCACAGAGACAGGAATGACAACTTCTTCGTGAAAATGGTAGTAGAAATCCGAAAACATTGCCAGCATGAACATTAGCACTATGATCCCAAATAGCATGTACACTGCAAGGGAAGGAAATGTCATTTTGATTTCAGTTTAGTTATGTTGTTACAATATGTTCATAAGGTATTTCAAAAAGTGGCTTCAAAGAGCAGTGCTTCACCTACTAATGTCAGTTACCAAATATAATATTGTTTCTTTAATTAAGCTTATATTACTTGTTGTATGTTGTAATTTAATTTAAATTTTACTGTGTCCGATGTCTGAATAGCATTGTCATGTGCTTGCGAACATCGGATGGTGTCACCTACATGCTTGTGATTGAATCTCTAGCTTCTTTTTGAATTTCTTAATGTAGTAAAGGAATAATTATGAAAATTTATATAAATATGCTTTTTAACTTCTGCACATCTACTCTTTAAATATTTTAAAATATAGTTACAATTTAATATGGCCTCTATTTAAAAGAATTTCTTACATGATAATTTATAATTTTTACTTTTACTTGTTGGCTAGTTTTTTATAATTAAATTTTATTTTTAAATTATTGAGAAACCTCAATAATTTGGTTCCAGTACTTGGAAGTTGTGTTTCATAATTCTTACCCATTTTTTTTTTAATAAAATGTCGTTAAAAATGTTTCGAGCTTTGGAGAAATTTTTCACTACAGAACCAAATATTACAAGTCTGACCTGTTATCTGACCTGCTATCACCAAAGTTAAGCAGTATCAAAATATGTTACCACTGAATTTATAGAATTGACATGAATCCTATTAATATATTATTGTTTATCAGAATGATGGAGAGCAATTGTTTATAAAAGTGCTTGTATTATTGATATATCAATGGCAGTCATTCTTTTTTTTATTTCCGTACAGTAAACCTGTTATTCTATTTTTTTCAAGCAGATTTATTTTTTGTTTTGGTAGGGTGAAATAGATCTCATAAACTTTCAAAATCTATATATATTTTTGTGTTTTTTATACATTTTGAAGTATTTATCAAACATAACTAATAACATACTATTTTTTTACTTGATCTATGGTAGCTGAATCTTAAAATTTTTCAATTAGTTACCAATAAACCAAACTGTTCTATTTAATTTAATAGAAAATTTTTTTCGAAAGTAATGCGCTTGATTTTAAATTTTATTAATTTTTAGAAATAAATCAGAAATACTTTTAATATTAAATGGATTATTATTTCAGATACCAAATATCACTTGGCATATTTATGTTCCAAGAGAAAGGTATTTTAAGTGAATTGTAAGAAATAGGTCTTGATTACAATTCTAAAATAGTTTTAATTGATATGGATGATGATATAATGATCTCAAGTAAACACATACTGAATAACCGACCGTGTTGTGATGCAATGTCTTGAGATCACTTCCAGGAGAACATAATTTGCTTTCTTCTATTTCAATGCAGTAATCTAATCTTTCTCTACTTGTATGCTTTTGATTTCTATTAGTGAAATGTTCTTGCCGCCTACTGCTTCCATAGTAATGAGGATTTATAAAGCTAGAAGGGGTTCACTACAAGTATTTGGACACGAACCTTAATATTGCATTACTGAATATTATGATAAATAGAACAAAGAAATTAGTGAAAAACCTAATAATGGATTATAGTGAACGTGTTAAAATATAGTTCTGAACAGTTGTGAATCATAATCTTCTTTTTGTCTTGTCTTTAGAAAATCCTGTTTTCATCATTTAAAAAAATTGGTACTCTTCTCTTATACCCCCACTTTTAATTATGAAAGAAATAGCTTTTCTTTTTAAACAAGCTAAAATAATGTAGATACGATGATTTTATTGCCCCAAAATTTAACTTTAAATTTAATATGTATTAAATCGGGTTATTTTGTGTGAAAATTGACTAAAAAGTGAAAAACAACGGTAAACAAGCTAAATGCCAAACAAAGCTAAAGTTAATTGGTGCAAAAGATTGCTTGCTGATAATTTTGTCGATCAAAAGAAGCATTACAGTCACAAGTCACCAATAGCACAAACCAACTAAAACTAGAGAAAAGTTTAATTGTGTCTCATTGAAAAAGAGGTACTACAGTACACTTACGCAATCGAACACCGATGTGGTTGCTAAACAATTTCTGCCAGAAATAATCATTGGTTTTTAAATAAGTTTTATCAATAAGTGATAATTGTATATTTTATAAAATGTGAATAAAATGTTTGTGATATTTTATTCACATTTTAGTATTTTCTGAATATTTTTAAACAATACATGATGCCAATGACAATTTACGATTTTTTCTTTCTCGTTATTGCGATGATCTAAAACGATTGCGTTGATCTATAATGGAAAAGTTAATCAATTTATTTCGACATTTTCTGATGAGGTGTCAATTTTTAGAACGATTCTTTTCCAACTTTTTCAGTGTAGCTTGTCATTGCCTCATTTGAGCATGAAAATGGTATCAAACTCCTTTTTTCTGCATACCTCGAGCAAAAGATATTAGTATTATGGAATTATCAAAATGTAAAATAAAATATCATCTAATACAAAACTGTCTCGCTTACATGATATTCCACGATTGTAAGATTAGGAATTGAAAATTCTTTTTGAAATTTTATATCAGAAGCCGCTAGAATTTTTTGCTCAACAACCCCCATAAATGGTATAATTTTCTTATTCTTTCTTAATGATGTATTTTGATGCAGATTTTTGCACACGCATATCAATGAAGGAAACGTACTTGATAATGTTTGTTTCAAAACCTTGGAACTCCACATTCCTATTATTTCTCTGCTTTGTTATTCAGATGACTGAAGCTAGATTTAATGCTATGTGAGCTTGCGAATTCAATTAAAAGGAAAATGACTCATTACAAAGCTTTGAGTACTTTTGAGTAATATTTATATTCGCCATAAAATTTAAAATGATAAAAAGCTACTTTACTTTAAGGTCAAATTATAATCCAATAAGTCCAATGTTGCAAATGTCTGTCAATATTTTTAATTTGAGCAAAAAGTTGAACATAATCTATTTTGCGGTATCCATGTTTTCAAAGTGTAACTTAAAATCATTACTTAATTGTCTTAGAAAAATATTGAAAATTTTTAAATAGAAATGAAGACTTAACGATTTCAATTTTAAAACTTAAAATAAGTAGCCGGGTTTAAATGAGTTTCCTTTGAAACATTTAAATATCATTGAACTGAACATCTCCCCTGTATAGGGCTTTTGCCTCTCATTGTTTATGACCTTTTGGACATGGTCTAGCTTGCAGCTGAAACTTTGAGAATAAGCCAAAGCAACAACTAAAATTGAAATGATTTTTTAGATATGAAACAGTCCCGAATAATTAATATCGAATATAACAGGAAAGCCATATACAAAAGTTAGGAACATTGAATTAGAAAATTGATATTATATCTCATAAGAATTATTGAAAACAATTATAATCGAAATAGAATTTTTACTATTTCACTAAGAATCAATTTAAGTTTCTCTTCATTTTCAAGTGCAATACATTGAAATTTGCAATCTGAAAGAATCGTATACATTAGAATAATTTTCACCTGTAGATGATATTGTAGCATGTTATATAAAAGTATTTAAAACTATATTCTTAGTTACATAAAGTATTTATATATAGTTTGCTATTGATTTGTTGACTTACTTGCTGAGCAAATGCGGTAGAGTTCAGCATGGGGATCTTGGGAATTGAGCCCTGGTACGAGATCCCCCAGTCCAACAGTTGTCAGGGAAATGAAGCAGAAGTAAAGAGCATCCAAGTAATTCCACGAATCTTCGATCTGGTCGTAAATATAAGCTGGTAAGCAGAAGCAACCAAGGATTATCAGGGTCTACAAAAAAAAAACAGATTATTTCTTCAGAATATGCTGTGTGCTAATTTAAATCCGAATATATTCATTACTGAATTATGCGCCCAATATGATGCAGGATTATTATATAGACTCATTAACTGACCACAAATAAGACTCCAGTTTGTATGCCATTAGCAAATATTGTCAGTTTTTAAAGCTTAATCACTTAACTAAGTAATCTTCAGAAATGAAATACTTTTGCACTTCTCCAATAGCTCCACAAAATAAGTGAATAATGCACTTATTTTGTGGAGCTATTGACGGAAGTTTATCTATGGCATTGATTGAGCCGCCAAGATTCGAGAGATTTGGTTTGGTTTGTTTGTCGCTCAACGGTCATTTTTTGCACACGAGGGCTAATTAGACCGGACCTACGGTTTAAAGTGGATTCCGAAACACTAAAGACATCCATGCCCAAGGTGGGATTCGAACCCACGAACTGTTGAACCGAAGGCAAGAGCGCTTACCATTCGGCTGCCAGCTCGGCCAAGATTTGAGAAAAGAGGCACCCAAAGGAAACAAATATTTGTATTCGGCTGAAAGCTGTTGAAATATAAAAATAAATTTTTAATTATTTAACAAATGTAAACAATATTTATGGTACCTAACATTCTAGAGTCTTGACAGTGCGCAGTGGATGATTCAATTACATATATCCACATTAAGGCTCTTGAGAAAAGCATTCTCGATAGGCCCTATTTAAATGTCAAAGTAAAGAACACCCTTTCCTACCCATCTCCTTGCAGAAACAAAAAACGCGATGTTCTTTTGTTCAAGAGTGGTGACATCCAGGTCTTGATCCGAGTCAGTCGCACAGGGTGAGTTTGTGGTAAAAGCTAATGCAGTCTACCTTCTACCGGACATATTCAAAGAATATTTTCATACGCCTGCTTCATGTTACTTCCCTTTGCACAAATTGAAAATTTGTTTTCAGTGCCTTCTTAAACATGGACCTCATCGCAGAAGGGTTGATAGAAATATTCCGGCTTTCAGCTGTGCTAAATGGCGACGTTATTAAAATGTGAATATGATTTGCAAGATTTTTTTCTGAAATTATATTCAGTTCTGGATATTCAGCGTACTTGAATATTTTGTCTAAGAACGATGAATTAAATTTGTCATCACTTACGATCGAATGGGTGATTTTTACTTTCCCTTGCTGGGAGTAGACGTCGACAACAGAGAGCACCGTGGATACTTGACAAACATACTTTATTAATAGTTTAGTTTTCTTCCCTATATAAACTATTTTGAATATTATTTGTTCTGAAGCAATGAACTAAATCCCGTCAAGGGTTTGTTCAATCATCAATGAACTGGATTTTATCAGGATTTAACTCAAATCAAATGCAATCACAAACTAGCTGCGAAAATCACATTTGATTTGCAATTTTTGCTTCTAAGTGCCTATAGTCCTTTTTAGTTAATTTAGAAAAATATCTCATAAGTTATTTTTCGCTTGTAAACATTGAAAAGACGTCTTCAAATTACAATTTAATGCTTAGAATTATTGCTTTCGCTTGTTAATACTGTTTAGGAAAATAGAACACAGGTAAGTTATCTTTTTCTGCAATATGAATTGGCGTATTTCGATGTTTTCGGCTGTTATTTCTTTCGACCCTAGTTTCGAAACATACTCTCACCGGTTCGACACCTGCGCAGCTCTTCTCTCCACACCTTACCATTGGAGAGATATTGAACCTAACAAAACTTATAACTTGCATAGGCCAATTTAGAACGATAATCTTCATTTATCAGATATCTAATACGATCGGGAGAGTGCTATTCTCTGTCAGGCTAATGCGTCTCGAACTCCAGTGACTCGACGCCGCTTCCCGTCACGATCACCAAGGTGAAGCATCGTTTGCAGTGATTGGGAGGTACTCTCCCTCACTGGGTTGCTGGAGCTCCGTGGGTTGGGGATGTGGAGAGGAGGGTACCAATTCAGGTGTCACCTCATCTGGTTCAGAATGAGGAGGCACTTGGTGATGGGCGAGTCTTCCAACACCGTTAATCTAAAGGTACTGACCGGGGCTCGCTCTGTATGAATGGATACATTTTTGCGGAAAACTTATAAAGATATAGCTTCTCCTTTAGAATTTCAGAATGTCGCATTTCTTCACTTTAAAACTAAGAATGGTTGCAGAAGGTAGTTAGTTTAAAAGGAAGCACTTAAATGATATTACCTAGTGGCATGGCAAATGCAATAAAAAGTGCGATTTTAGTTATAATTTCTTAGATATACATTTTTTTCATTGTGGTTTCGAAAATGTATAAAGTTCTATTATATCTACAATTAAGCACAGTAGTATATTGGATCCTTCCATTAAGAAATATTTAAAAAAAATCTTTATCCTTTGAGCCAGGAGTAGCAACTGAGTTTCAGAGTTGTTGGAAGGGCACTTACCAGGACGGTGCTGATGTGGATGAAGTGGATGTGCTCGATCATCAGGTACTTCTTCAAGGCTCGGAAGAGAGCTATCTTGTAGGCGTTTGAGGCTGCCGTCAGCTTCACGACGTACAGCGCCATGAAGAGGAGGGTCAAGGGAATGCCCACCCCGGTGTAGAGCATCGTGAACAGCTTCCCCCAGTCTGTCCAGGGCGACAAGTGACCGTAACCTGAAATGTTTCACAGGACGATGTTATCCAAATTACACTACACAGTAACAGTCACCCAACTAAGCATCTTTCAAACTTCGTGTCCTTGAAGTTTGTGGAAACTACTGCATTGCTTTTATTATTGTGTGTCTGGTAATATAAAAATAAACCCGATAATTCTCACTTATAGCAGTCGCTTAATGGGGATTTTCTGCATGAAAACTGCATTTCCACATTTGAATAATAGGAGATCATCACTTAATGGCAACATCAAATAATGAAGATATTAGGTTGGTGCGTATGAAATGTCGGATTCTTAAGTGATTGTATAAAACTGCATATCTTTCTTCAAAAGCTGTTTATTCAATCAAAGTATGCTCCATTCGCTTCAATACACTTCTCCCAACGAGATTTTAAAGCGTAGATGCCTGTCTTAAAAAAATTTTGGTCTTTAGAATTAATAAACTCTGATATCGAGTTTTTTAGACTGTCTTCATTTTCATAGTGTTTGCCCCTTAAAAACAGCTCTAAATGCTTGAAAAAATGAAAATCGGTCGGCGAGAGATCCGGTGAATAGGGTGGATGCTGCAATGATGAGCATACGTTTAACCGATCCAGCTTATTTCGCTCTGTCAGTGCGTGCGGTACCCACTTGTCCATCTTCTTAACCTTGCCAATCTCAGAAAGGTGTCTCAATATCGTTGTATGGTCAACTTTCATCCTGATAGCAAGTTCCCTCGTGGATACGGCTGGATCCGCTTCCACTAGAGCCTTCAGGTCATCATTCTTCACAGACGTTTTGGGTCTTCCGCGCGGCTCATTTTGCAGTGAAAAATCGCCAGTCCGAAATTTTTCGAACCAACGCTGCACTTTCCGATCGTTAACCGTATTCTCCCCAAACGCTTGGTTTATGTTGCGTGCAGCTTTTGCAGCACTATTACCAAATTTGTACTCATATAAGAAAATGACGCGAATGTCGGCAGAATTCATATCGGCAATAAACTCAAAAGAAATAAAAAAGGGAAGACCTTCGAGAAAACCTATTTTGCTGAAATGAGTCTCTGGCAATGGACAATACGAGTATGAATGAGGTTATGACAAATACAAAAGTATAACGAAAACAGGGAGGAAAACGTCCGCATGTAAAGAGAATCCGACATTTCATACGCACCAACTTAATAAAAATGCAATACATTAAAAGGAAACATCTTTCTCGAAATAAGCTGACAAAATCATTTTTAGAAACAGAATTTATTTCACCCAGCTTTATTTTTGCAAAGATTCAAGGCGGACTATTGTTGCGGATTTTACTTAATTTTTCATTTTTTTTCACTGTATATAATGTTAACTGTGTTTTACGAAAATGTTTTTATAATTTTTTGTGTAATTAATCATATTTGCTGAATGTTGCAATTTATTTTTTCTATATTCCTTTTGATTGTGGCATATGTTCTTAGGCTTCGGTTGGTAGCAATAATCTGCAGACAAACGCAATAATTTCGATGGGGGAAAAATCCACAATTCGCCATATGTAATCATGTTGACATATTTTCGATATTGAAAGGTAGTCGAGAATGTTTCAAAAATTTTTTTTACAGTCAATACTCTGCAATAAATGAACTGTTGCGTTTTTTGGCATAGTAAGAAAAAAATTGTTTTTCTTTTAAAGGAACAGAGAGTAATAATAATAATTAATTATTATAATTAATAATAACTCACCCACTGTCGTCACCAGAGTGAAGCAGAAGAGGAAGGCGTTTCCAAAAGTCCACCTGGACTCTGGTGAGTTATTGTCCGGAAGTCCTTTGACACCAGTGGCAGAAAGTTGGTGAAATAAATCTTTTATTGCCTCGTCTGTAAGGAAAAAAAATTCAGTTTGTGGTATTTGAAATTTATAAAATTGTCTTTAGCATCGTAAAATTTCTACTTTCTAAGGAGCAATTTTAAACTTCTGTTTTTGTACTGAAAGATTAAGCGTTCTTTTTTATGATAAATATCTCAAGATTTGTGATCAGCCAACCAACTAATTAACAAGTTATTGAACGATGTTTATGTGGATGAGAAAATATGTCAAAGTTAAATATATGAATAAAAGTTTCGGGATAAATCAAATTGTGTGTAGGCTGTGCACGAAACTGTCACTGAATTATGATGTTGAAAAATTAGTGGAAAAAGCCATTTTATAAATGATATATAAGAATTAATTTTATTTCGCATTTAGTTCTTTGAGAACTTTAATGATTTCCATTACCCATGAAAAGTTTATGAAAGGGAAGCTAATAATTAATTATATTGTTGCTCATCTCCGTGTCCAGCCTCTGCTAAATGATTAATTATACTGCTGCTAAGTATTGTGGAAAATTGACTATAAATCAAATTATTATGTAGAAAAGAAGAGTAGAGTTGTATAGGAGCTTCTACTTTTATTTTGAGTTTGTTGGTCTTAGTTCTTGCGAATGAAATGATTTGTACGTTATTAGCATATTTATATATAAGAGCTGAAAGTACTTTAATGAGATTGTTTGAAATTGAATTTTATATCACAGAAGTAGAAGTTTCGTTAGGACATTGCTATCCGATGAGGGAAAATAAACAAAGCAAAAAAAAAAAAAAAAAAAAAAGTCAAATGGTGGGTAGTTCACAAATTTTCACTTCTCATTCATTTCGCAAGGTGAGCTTTTAAATTTAGCGTGCGCAGTGCTGCAGTGATTGGAAAACACCTGTTTGCTTTAGATATGGCATCAATTCTTTTCTAATCTGTGGAGCTCTTCGGTTTTTTCCAAAGTCCTCGTCCCTTCCCCTTGCCGCCACTTCAGCTGCCATGTTCCGGTTGAAGTCGGATCTTGTCATTTGCCCCCACTTCAGACGAAAGGCGTCTTCTCCCCAGATACCTGGCACATGCGATAATTCGATAGCTTATATCACTTTATGCAACAACAACAAAAGTAAACACTTATTTATTTTATTTTTATTTAAATCGTATCTTGCTAGTATTTCCTTAAATAAATCGACATCTTTACGTCAATGAAGTGGGTATCTGTTTAAGCAGATTTCAATGGGACTTTCATTTCATATTTGAACAGCACTAGAGTTGTGGCGGACCACTCATCATGGTCTGAGACGCACTGTAATTAATCGTTATCGTATGCTGGCAAAAGAAAAGCATCCTCGGTTGAAATAGACGATCAAAAATGCAAAACTACAATACAATCTGTTATTACGAAAGAGAGGAAAAAGTTGAAAAATCATAATTAATATTGAAAGAATTACTGTACATCTATTTTAAAACTAAACTCTGGGGTATATTTTTCGGAGGAGAAAAAGAGTTTTTTTCTAGTAACCAGGTACAGAAAGTAGGATTTATTTTTGTTCTTTTCCTTTTAATCCAAGAAAAATCAAAAACTTATCAGCATTTATAATTAATTTTTATTCTCTTTTTAGTGTACATCTTCTTTTTATAATTAGCAAAGAACAATTACTTTAAATTTCCTGATTCACAATTTTTTAAAAAAAGAGTCTTCAGTGTGAGTAGATTTAGGACAAACGACTTCTTTTCTTAGGGGCATTTTGTTTGTCTTTCTTTGTAAAGTCAATATTTTTTACAAAATATAAAAAAAGAAACTTTTCAATGATTTCTTTGAAATATTTCGTAAATAAATTTATATGTATATTGAATTTTATATTTATTTTTATCTAAGATTCAAGAATTGTGTATGTGGTTAATTATATTTTATTTCACAATTACTTATCTGATGTCCCATTCACTAAATAATATTTCTGTTGAGAAAAGGCAACTCTGATAGCTTGTTTCAGTCAAGAAATATTTTTTTCAAAATGTAATTTTCTTACTTTTAGTATAGACATGCTTAAGAGTAAACAAGCATGTCTACATTAAAAGTAAATATAGACGCGCTTGTTTACATAACTTTATAGCAGAGAAATTTCCTCAATAACAAAAACTTTAAAAGTTTAGCGAAAGCGTAAGTGCATGGGATGGATTAACTCTCTGATTTTCATTTCAGTAGCTTTTAGGTTCCACAGTGTTTTAAAGTTGTTTGAAATCCGTTTCGGTGGACCATTGTGTGACAAATTAAATCTAAGCCGCGGTGGCATGGTTGGGCGTCGTTCTCATTATTGAAAGGAAGTGAGTTCGAATCCCGGCTCAAACGAAGATTCGTCGGGGTCGCTAAAGGCGGCTGGGGCACGTTAAAACTGGGCGTGATCGCAATGACCTTGAGATGAAGTGGTACCTCTAGAGTATCAGGCCAAGTATTGGGGGTCTTCTGCTGCTTCAAAATCGCGAAGTCTCCACCCGGCGGCTTCCATCTAACGGATAGAGCCCAACTCAATGAAGCATGTTGGTGAAATCTCTGTGTTTGCTCAGTTTAAATTAATTCCTTCACATGAAGACGATGGTATCCAATGAAATTATGTCACTATTGAAAATTCAACGTGTATTCATGACTAGATGGTGCTTCGCTTGATTCCAGCCTCTGTTTAAAAAAATGGTCGCTAAGTTTTTGCTCCCTGCATAAACATCTATCCGGGTGTGTACTTGCGAGTTTTCACACTTACGGCCTGTTATCCTTCAAAAGCCCTTTCGTGAGGCAATAATTCGAAGTGGGCATTGAAAAAGAGCCTTAAGACTGTCCACCGGGTTATTGAAATCATTTCACTGCGTATGCGTAATAAAATCAATTCATTAGTTATTATAAAGCAAAAATTGCATAGTTTCGACTTTAAAAACCTTTTCATTCTCAATTAATACTTTTTTTATCGTGTCCAGTGGGACACAGCTCCCTTAGCTGCCTTCTTAAGATGCTGGAGTAAAAAGTATTTTTGTAATTATTTGCTGTCGCAAAGAGTGAATAATCGAGAAAATGAAAGAAGTGCAGATCAATTCTGTTTCGGTCAATTCCAAAAGGCATTCCTGCGTCAGATTTCATTGGATTTGTATTGACTGGTGACAAAACAATGAGAAAGATAAGACTTGAATGTGCGTACTTGAGCGATGTCCTTTGCTCTCATTGCAGTGGCTGCGTGACCAGTCCCTCTGTTCGATAAAAGTAGCTAATAATAGCTCCAATGATAAACCTTATTTTTATGGGAGTATTTATTCATTTCAGGAAACAATGCTGAAGAAAGTTAAAGCCACTTTTGCTTGAGTGTGTGGTGGTCAAATGATATGTTAACGTACTTTTTAAATATAATGGCAGAAATTAATGTAAATTAAAAATAACTCAAATAAATGGGATCATTCTATGTATTTTATATTATCTATAGAATTATGATAAAATCCCGCTCTTTCATAATTAGACTTTCCCCATAAGAATATTCCATTTTCATTATTTTAAATTTTAACACAATTAATTTAAAATTTTATTTGTGTATTTTTTTTTGAAATTTTTGATAATTGTTACTACTTTTCCCGAATTATTCATTATTGCCTTTTGTTCAACAGTTCGTGGGTTCGATTCCTGTATCGAGTGTCTATGTTCTTAATAATTTGGAATTCACTTTTAAGCAGTATATTTCTTCTGGTTAGACTTCGTGCGCAAAAAATATCAGTTGAGAAATAAACAAATCCATATCATTTTTGCATAAATATTGAATTATTGAGCCATTTTCTAGTCCTGAACGAAAGCTGAGTTGGTGTTGACTTCGGCGCTTAAATTATTTGAAACAAAAACCACCCTATTTTGGATAAGATAGGTCATTGCGATGTATATATTTGGCCGCCCATCTCTGTAGACCGAAACCGCTAAACGCTATTCTTGACTCATGATTTTGAATCATGGTCAAGAGATTGACCTCTTTGCATTCCACTATCGATTTATTTTATTTATTTATTACATACATATATTTTCAGACTTGTATGCTTGATTCTTGAGATCCGCTTGTAAGTCTTCGTCGATAATAGGACAAATAGCACAATGACAGATGTACAACCACAGAAGAATAACGAAGAAAACACCCAGGGCCACGGTGGGAATCGAACCCACACTCCTACTTTCTCAAGCGACTAGCGGAGTGATACTTTGACCACTCAGCCACGGAGCGCCCTCCACTATCGACCGGAATCTTCCGAATATTTGCATGCAGATGACTTCTCAACACAACTCTCATCGGCTGAGTGGGATATCGAAATCATTACCTTCGAGACACGAAAAAATGGCCTTATATATATATATATATATATATATATATATATATATATATATATATATATATATATATATATATATATAAGTGTTTTGATGTAGAAGAGACGAACACCACAGAAAATGAATTCATAAATTATAGATTTAAGAATAATATAACACACACATAAAATTAAGTAGATCTAAGAAACACAAAATAAAATATTTGCTGAAGAGATCAGCGAATATTATGTAATCAGTGACTGATTTGAAAATTAATAATCCGACCTGCTTTCACTGGATGTGATAGAAAGATAATCGATGATAGTTCATTTACTGATTAAACTTTATGAACGTTAACAATGTTTCAATTTATCGGTTTCTCTGGGATCAAAGGATTGAAAAAATAGAGACCAGTTTCAAAGCTGCAAGCGATGCGCTCCGGAACAAAAGAACTGACGTCATTTAACTAGGTTGAGATAATTTTTTGTAATAGTTAATCCTCATTTTATTCTGGTTATTCGTATTGGATGTACCATATTTAAATGAAATAACAAATTTGAAAAGATCATTTTCGCAATATGTTTTAAAATGTACAGTTACATTTAATTTAAAATTAGTCTGTCTTATATAATTTCTATTCCACAAACTCTATCACTGATTCCCATTAGCAGAGTTAGAGAAAGAATTATCGCTAGAATATAACAGTTATCGCGTAGAATTTTTCTTGGGAAACATTTTTTGTGCAGTAATAAGAATTGCACATATATATACTTCAAAAAATATTTAAACACCCTTTTCCTAAAATCTAGCACTTTTCATTTTTCTTAAAAATATAAAGTAATTTCTTAATTAAAAACTCGCATTATTATTTCACATTTATAAGCTGTACTCTATTCTTTATGCTAATTTTTAAGAGGCATATCAGTTGTTAGGCCATGAGAAATAACTGCTTAATTGCCGAATAATTTTCTGAATGACTCTAATAAATAATTCCAATGATTTCTAAGCAAAACAAATATGTAGTTTTTGACTATATTTGTGAAAAGCAAATAATTATTTTTTGGTCACTTTTCAAAATAAACCATAAATTGCCGAATAATAACATTGCGATCCAAACTTTTAATAAACTTCCTAACAGCCGAAATCAGTTGTAAACCATATGGCCATCTGCAACTGCTGTACCTTGCGCCATAAAACCCAACCAACCTGCTGCTTTTCCCTTATCGAGAGCAATTTTCTCAGATTTTGGTCTACATTTAGGTATTTCAGTCGAGAAAACAACGAAATCTCCCATTCGGTTTCACCGTAGCGTAGTGGTAGGATATCATTCTTCAGAGAGAAAGGTTTCCGGTTCGATTCCAGCCACTGTTGAACAACGCGGGATTTATGCTGCATTTCTGCCTTCTGTATGCATTTTTGTCGGTATGAGTGCTTAGGGAACTTTCCTGGCTTTCTCTCTTAATTATCCATCGAAAGATCTTTTTGAGGGTAATTTACATGGTGAATATCTAACTTAGAGATTTCTGCTGACCCCTTCACGGTATCAAAACATCCCTACCACGACAAATGTACTCAGAGAAAGTAGAAACATGACATATCGCTCTTGTCCCTGGAATCGAACCCAGGTCCACTCTTCAACATCGAGGAACGCAAGTCAACCTTTAAAGTTAAATCCGAGGATATTTATTTGCTTTTTAAAATTAAATTAAGATTAAAGTTCGATGCTTTAATTTAATCATAAACATTTAATGTGATACGTTCCGGTTTCATATTTCTACAGACCGATGCTTTTAAACACTATGAACAGCTCCGTAATTTTGAACCACGTTCAAGCGACGATGCCAACACCTGAGCTGGCACTCTTTTCTCCACGCTACACAAGAAAAGCAAAATCAGACCCACAGAATTTTTAATGTGCACAAACTTTCTTAACACGATGATCTTTTGCTGTATCAGGTATCGAGCGTATTACCTCCGAAAATAGTTTCAAAATATGCAGTAATCGTATCGAAGCATATAGTTTATTAGACGTTCCACTAAATTTTATTTTCCTGTTTCGTAATTCAAAATGATGAAAAATTTAGATTAAAATTCTCATCTGCATGATTCTTAATTCCAATCGATACAGAATGACTTTTCGAAGAAAAGCTAGAAATAATAGATTCGAATTCATGAATTTTTCTAGCCCTTAAAACGATTTCATAATTTTAGAATCGAATTGAATATTTTTTCTCGTTTCAAATCTTCTGAATTCAAAATGGGGAAAACTCTTTGAATCTTAGACTTCAAATTTTGGCAGTTATTATTTATCAAAATTTTTATTAAAATACCATTTAATTGTAATCTTATTTAACAATAAGCATAAACTAAACTCCATGGCACGACAGCCCATGTGGGCCAAGGCCTACAATGCCCATAACTGTTTTCATGACCGGGGGCCCTGGGGTGCGAAGCATATGTCCCAGCTAGGTGGTCAGCCTAACGTAAGACTCCCAGTGTTTAGTTCCCAAGCATGCTTGGTACTCAGTTAATCGACCCACTGAAGGGATGAAAGGCTGAGTCAACCTTGCCCAACCCGAGGATCGAACCTCGGACCTGTGTCATGGGAGCGTGAAACGCTGCCACTAAGCCACCGGGCTTCAACAATAATCATAATGAACTTATTTATTTAAAACGTTCATGTTTTTACATCATAAGATTTAACATAAATTAAAAAAATTTTTTTATTCAAAACAGTCAAATCGAAAAGATCATATGCGGAAACCTTTTTTATTTCTTATAGTTTTCCATTTCTTCAAATTAATGTGATCATTTAAATAAATAATATCTTTCTTTAATATTCCACTTCATGTGTATTGTTTAATTAAATTTGCATTCCAAGAAATAACGGTTTTGTCATAAGTCAAAATAAATTGCTTGTGTTATATTCATATGTATAAAACTGAGTCCGACCAAGCACGACAGCTTAAGTGGCTCACATATTTTAGTGAAAATACATACTTAATTTTCAGGAAAAAATTGCGCTCCGAAAAATTACTACTTATTTGTTATTTAAAATTCTCTTAGCTCTGTTCAAAATAATGTTTTGCCCCATAAAATGACACCTTGTGTATAGATCAGCGAAAAACGAATCGAATGAGCTGGGGAACGTGGAAAATTCGTTTTAGTTACGAAATCATAGAATATTGAAGTCAAGGAACTCCTTTCTTCCCCACTTCAATTCATTTTCGATCGGCGGAATATTCGAAAAAGTGTAAACACGTACTATCAATAGGCAAAAATTACTTTTTTCAAAAATAAATAAAAAAATTTAAAATAATTGCACAGTTAGAATTTAGAAAAAAGATGGTATACAATACCGTAAATATGTTTCGATTTCTATTAGTTATCTATAGAAGGGAGTTTTAACCTCATACTTTATATGATCTGGGAGATGAATTGAAACTCGGTGAGATTTATTTTAATGAGACTCTTTTGACAAGTGTGAAGAAAAATACTGAGAATCCGGCTCTCAACAAGAAATCAGCCCTGCTGTAGAGACAATAAATGGAATTCCCACGCACTCTCTTCTTTCCACTGATAGGGGAAACGGGAATTTCTGGCAGTGAAGTGTACATTTCGACTAGCGCTGGAATTTAAGAAATCCTGACTTTTGTTCAGTTTTTAGTTCCGAGCTTATGTTGCTAACAGGGGGAGCTTACAATACGCGTATCAAATAGAGATTAAACTACTTGATTTCTGGATTTTGACTGGCACAGCAACACCTATCTAACTGGACAGAGACAAGGGACAAAGCAAAGCTCAACATTTTAGATCTTCTCGTCCGGCTGTCTTCTGATCTTTGTATCCATTTTCAATAGATCTCATCTCATGTTGGGGTTGAGGGAAATGAAGAGGCTGGCTGGGACTACTGCAGAGGAAGGGGTGAGCCCTTGAGGGGCTTTTTCCTTGGGACGATGGAATTCAACCGACTTGGAAGGATTTTTCCCAATCCCCTGTGGTACTTTGAAAGAAGTCAGGTGTGCGTCTTTTCAGCTTTTGTTTAGAAAGTATCAGACGCCTTTCCCATGCTTCTTGAGTGTCCGAGCACTCCCTTTCCAGCAGGGACAGATTGGTTTGTTTGTCGCTCAACGGTCATTTTTTGCACACGAGGGCTAATTAGACCGGGACTTACGGCTTAAAGTGGATTCCGAACCACTACAAACATCCATGCCCAAGGTGGGATTCGAACCCACGAACTGTTGAACCGAAGGCAAGAGCGCTAACCATTCGGCTGCCAGCTCGGCCCGGCAGGGACAGAAGATCTTCCCTGAGTGCCATGGGGGTGCGGCTGACAAGGTGACCCCGGCCCATATTTTAGTTTACTTGGATTTTTTTTTTAAAAATGAGCTCCTTCAAGACTTTCCATTGTTTTTAGAATTTTTGATATACTTTTAAATTTATGGAAACTGTGTAGCTCTACTAGACAATCTCGGATTCGTAATGACGACGACAACAACCGCAGGGAATTTGAAAAGCGGGGAAAGTCTCTCCCTTCTGAAATCGAAAACGTTGTGCCGCGGAGTGTCACAACGCTTAGTATAATCACATTTCTCTAATCCATAAATAATCGATAATAATTACAATACAGCAATTCCACGAACACAGTAAAGATTGTATTTATATGTATGAGTTTCAAATGCTTATAGAAGAACAATATTTGAAATCAGTAAACGTGGATAGTTACAAACCATGTGCATAATTGAGTAATTGAGACAGCTGTTGTTTCAGTTGAATGTTACACCGCATTTCATACTTAATAAATAATTTAATAGTACAATCATTCCATTCCAATTTGAACTCCTTTAAATAGTTTTATCGATACACTTATTTGTGTTAATTTGTATATTTTCTCTTAAATTGATTTCCACATTCTATTTATAATTACTCTATTAAATGGATATTTCAAAGATTATGTGAACTAATTTGTTATTTTGAATTTAATATAGGGATACTGAGGCGAAATGTCATAGCAAAATTCACATCTTTGATTTCATTCTGACATCATAAAATTTGATTCATTTACTCAAATTATTGGCAATAGGTTATATTTTATTTAGAAGTTTTATATGTGTGGCTGAAGTTTTTATGTTTGGTTTCATGTAACTTGTAGAAGTTCTCATTGTTGTAATAGTTCGTGCGCAGAGAAATTTGTGAATGATTTTTAATTAATTATTTTAACATAGCTTTCTTACTAATTTTACTATGCTTGATTGATAACAACTAATGTATAGTCATGGGAGTATAATTTGGAAATTTAACATTTGATTACATTATAAATACTTATCATTTGTAGTAATGAACTTTGATTTGCTTAATGAATAATTAAAAATGACTTAAATTTCAAATTAATCACTTTAAATGATTTATGACAGAAAAAATTTATGTAATTAAAAATGTTATTTCATGTCAAATATAAAACATTATATTGTAATGTTTTAAATACCCTTCTTGAAAGCTAAATGATAATATATGCAGTTTATTATTAGTCAATCGTATTTTAAATTGTTGAACCAATTCATAAGTTACTGATAAATTTTCATAGAATTGCGTTTCAATTAATGTTTTACTTTAAGAAGTACAATATTAAGCTCTCTTTTGAAAATGTGTGAATCTTTTTTTTATTTAAAAATAAGTATCACGGTAATTCGAACACTGAAATAAAAAAATATAGCAAAAGTTTGGTCAGTGGGATATATTTTAAAAAGCATTTCAGATTATTTTTATAAGAAAGGGGATTTAAATTCTATTTAAATTATGTAAAGTAATCATTTACAATTTCACTTGTTTATTGTTTATTTACAATTGGTATAAGAATAGTTTAAAAATATTTACTGTAAACGGTTAAAATGTTGTTTAATATTATTTAATAATTCTGTTAATAGTACTTTAAAACTATTAAAGTAGCATTTAAGACTGTTGAAATTTTATTTCAACAGTGTTTCAACAAATAATACTTACAGATTAAGACAAAATAAAAATAAAATTGAAATAGGAAGTTACTATTTTAACTATATATTGTATAGTTTAAACTATTGTTTATAATGTCAATAGAATTGTTAATGGCTAAAACAATCTGATCGCTTACCGGGAATGCCTGCAAATTTCGACCTCACGTTGTCCACAGCATTCAATACTGCGGTGTTGGCCGCTGTCTCATGGGGTCCTTCCAGCACCATGAAAATCTTCGCTCCCACGGCCAAATATCCCAAGAATGCCAGTGTCCACAAGAGAAGGCAGCACGAATCTTTGTTATTTTTGAACAGTCTTACAGGATAAGTCATAAAAATCACAATCAAAGCCATGTTGGCCTCGATACTTTTTTCTTTTTTCAAGACAGGAACAAAGGAAAAAATTGTGAGATTCTCTTTTTTTCTTATGCACAATGGATCACCACCTCACTCAGTGTTTCGTCATCTAACCTGACCGTAAATCCAATGCAATTGCTTTGACAGAATCGTTTCGAATTTCGATGAGCTGAACATGGTGAAAGAAAAGTACATCTGGGCGACGAAAAACGTTTTCAGAAGAATTTTTGAACTAAGCAATGCAATGTTTTGTGTGTGTTGTACCCAAATATTCTTATAATCTATTTTTAAAAAAAATCTAAAAAATTAACCTATAATGTTATCAGTTAAAAGAAAGCGACAACAAAAATCGTCGAGAATGCCTGTGTGCAGTGGGGCAGAATTCGGATGGCTCGCAAAAGCTCTTAGCGATTCAACTGAAGCGAAATGAATATCAAAGTTTGTACCAACTCAAAGAGAGTCCTTTTGAAATTCAACTTGTCGGACGGACGATTACTCGCGGGAACAGTGGATTCTCTTGCGGTGCGGACCCATCTTCGAAATGGTAACAGAATATGAAGCAAACGAATTCAACGATGAGAGAGCACCTCGGAATCCCCAAGAATTCAAAAAGGATCCTTGCGTGTTTCTTTTGGAAAGAACACAGGAAAATCGAAACTGCTAACAGCAACGAAATTCGACGGAAACACTCTGAATTCTCGGGGATTCACAGAGGGTGTGAGAACTGCAACTGAATGGGCGACAGTCTTCAAGATACAACAAATTTTGAGTGGAACTTGCTAGAGCACCGGTATATATACCCAGGAAAACGTCACACTGCTATCCAAATTACACTGACTGATGATAAGGTCTTGAGACTATGTACTGATTTATCTTTCCCCTCACTTTATCGAGGGAAACAGCGGCGTCCTATCAGAAAGCCTCCTTATCTCTAACAAAAGATCTATTTTCCATCGACACGAAGGTTTTGCGACTGATATAACCGAAATGTGTGTTTGGTTATAATGTATAATTTTTTATACTTTATTATTTTTTTCATGTTCTCTCAAAATATTTTTCAACTGAGCGCTAGTCAAAACGCACAATGTATGTTTAGAATCAAATTCATATGTATTTATTACTAAATACTCAGTTATCATTCATTTAACAATACAAGCTAAATAGATGCGGGAATATCAGAGAAACTATCCTTTTTGAGAGATTTGAAAATTTTGCAACTACTTTTCATTTTTGGTAAGGAATAAGAGATGCTTTTAAATAAAATGTTCTCAATTTTTTCGTACATAGAACAGAACCAATTGAAAAAACATTTTCTTCATTCATCCTCTTATATTTTTTAAAATACAGCTTGCAACATTGTTTTTAATTACAAATGCACTTGATTAGATATCATTTTCTCCTACGCATCCAAGATGCATGAAATCGGCCCATAAAGATAAATACAAAGTTGAATTATAAAAGTACAAAACGGTAAATATATGTATACAGTAACAAAACAGAAAATCTAAAAAATATTTTTTTAAAAATTAGAGAAAGCATGACAGTTTTGAATATGATTGAAATTTAGTCATTGGATAACGAATTCTCCTTGTAACGAAAAGCATTTATTAAATGATCCCTGTCCATTAAAAAATTATGATTGCACGAAACGCAGAAGGGGTCGTCATACACAACAATATGATGCAGTTGTCTCGCGAGACAACCAGGTCCAATCACTAAACGGAACGAAGTGAGAAAGATGGAGAGCTAGGAGAGTATGGGATATTACAAATCAGGTTCTTCCCATTTTTAATTTCACCAAATAATTTAGCTTCGTATTTTGCTCTCATGGCCTCTTTTACTAGAAGCCCGGTGGCTTAGGCAGGCCACAAACTTGGTAGACAATCCAGTTGAGACGCCGTCTTATAGTAGACAAATGTGATCTCCTCGATGTCTTAGTGTGACGTAGCTAAAACGTTGTATCTGACTTCATGGAATTTTAAACCAATGAGAGCGCTGTCTCGCGGAAAGTTGCCAGATATTTCGAACCTGCTCGAAATCTAGAAACGTCTCGGGCTCCACCCCTTTTCTGACTTAACTAAGACCTTAATGACGTCATTTAGTCTGATGAGATTCTCGCAAGACGCTCTGAGCATCTCGCGAGACAAGTCTCATGCGATCATCTACGAATTTGCGGACTGCCTTAGTGGTAACGTTTCACGTTTCCAAGGCACAGGTCCGAGGATCGGGCTGGGCAAGGTCGACTCAAATTTTTATGCCTTCAGTGGGTCGATAAGCTGAGTACAAAGCATGCTGGGAACTAAACACTGGGGGTTTCTCATTAGGCTGACCACCTAAGGGCCTCTCAGTCAGAAAACAGACATGCGCACTTTAGGCCTTGGCCACATGGGCTGTCGTGCAGCAGAGTTTAGTTTTTTCAGTTTGGAATTGTTTACTATTTTTTACTTTAATGTCAATGATACCTAACTATTTTTATATCGAAATTTCAATTACTATCTTAGCTAGTTTATCGGCTCATTCTTAACTAATTATTCTGAGGTAAGCTAAACCATTGATAGACGACATTCTCTTTTAGATTTGATTTTTTTAGATCTTCTGCAAGATTTAGATCCCCAACATTACGTGTAGAAATCGCTTGTTTGATTGAGACTCTGAAAAATGCTTTTATGTTGCACTGTTTTAACAATAATTTGTTTATTTGCATTTGCTTATAGTTCTCCAACAAAATTTGTCTAAAATAGACCAAAAGAAGAGTATAATGCAAAAAGATAGGAAAACAGGTCAACTCTAACTTAATCAAGCAGTTACTGGTGTGTAGGCAGTTATTCTCTGGACACCTAGAATAAATTATCATAAATTAAAATATTTATTAAAATGATATTCGATTCCTATGGATCGCAGTATGACAGAGTTAATTGATTTCAACAGTTCTTTTGTAAAGGTATCCAAAAAAGAGTAGTTAACATTTAAAACCCTACAAAAGTCCCTCCTATAAGTCTTATTTTTTCTAGATTTTAAGATATCATAATTTCTCCATCCTCAATCTGTTTAATGTTCCATATGACTTTAAAGTTCTCTTCTGAATAAACTCTTCCAATGGTTTATTACCAGAAAGAATTTGGATTTGCATAACACAAAAGTGGTCATAAGATACTAACAATTTAAAAAAGAAAATGAACAAGAAATTTAGAAGAAAAAGTATTTCATGTTTCTTAAATATTGTGCTATTTGGTTTATTCATTATTGACCCCCAATGAAGGTCTGAAAAATTAGACCCTGTTTAAACTTCTATCAACTCTCCGGGGATCCATCAGAATTCTGTGGGAGTCGCTGCTCAAAATCCTTCTGAGAGTTGCACACATGTCCATTCCCTTTCGTCTTGTTGCATGAGAAGTTTGCAATACTTTGGCTCTTTGGGAAGAACATTTTTGCTTAATTATTTTCAAATACAAGGCACGTGGAATCGCGTAGATACCGTAGTCGCAAACCTTGGCACGAGAAACTTACCGTGCCTTCATGGCAGGAAATCGATCTTCAGAGCGGAAGGTCCCGAGATCGATCCCAGCCACTGTTGAACAGACGGAGATGGATACTGCGCTTCTACTTTCAGCATGGGAGTTTGTAGAGGAGGGTGCTTGGGAATTTTCCAGATAAATCTACCTTGCGACACACGAATACAGCCCGTTATCTTTGAAGAGTCCTTGCGGAAGACAATTCACTGGGTGGGTGCTCAGGTGTCTTGTGATGGTCTTCGGCCGTACACCACACGGTATTAAAAACTATAGCACGCGAGCCAAATATGGCTCTTTTGTTCCGTGTGTCACTTCCACACAATAGCCCATAGGGCCTGAAAATAAACACAAAGATCATCATATTTAACATAAGAGTGAAAACATATCCACTAGTGTTATTACTAAGGAATTATTTTTGGTTCCGATGCTGGCGTTTTTATTGTACTAAATTTAGATCAAGTTACATAACCATAGTAACTATCAAATACCAAATTTTAATGAATGACATGCTTTGAATCAATATAAGCCAATTAAATGACAATCTTAACTTGAATGAAAAATTTAATTTTTAAATATCTATTATATTATTTTTCTAATTTAGGACGTTTATATTTTTATGGTTTGTTTCTTCTACAGATCCCAAAGAACTCTCAAATGTCAAACACGTGTACAAGTCATAGCATGGGTGTACTGGACACATAATAAATTGTCATCACATTCCGCACATAAAATCATATTCCACTGAGAAAAATTGTCTCAACTTCAAAAAATGAAGCAAAAAGTATGAACAATGAGAATAATAGATTAGTTATTATTTTAAAGGAAAAGTATAAAACCGCGAGATATATTTACTATTTTATAATAAAAAAAGTGCTCTGTGCGCAGATATTTGCAGAGTTATGGAATTGATTAAGATCAGCTGAAGCTCTTAATCATCGCCAGTTTCAGGAATTTGTAATTAAAATGTAGAGAATGTGCATACATTTTCTGCATATTAAAAATGCATTGGTTATCAAGAGAAAATTGAAAAACAAGGTACTTTTGCGTTCTCATTAACAGAAACTAAGGCATTTTATCTTGAAAAACGTGCTCATTATCCAGAATTAATCCATGTTTAGAGGATCCAAAGATTTTATTTCATGGTATAGACATTCGGTTTCATCAAAAATTAGAGGGGAAAGGAAATACAATTTTTTCAATGTTAGAAGAAGGCATTTTATTTAAAAACAAATTTTCTCTTTTTGTTCTAGATCAGGGATGCACAACCTATGGCCCGCGGGTGAAAATTGGCCCGCGTCGCCTTTAAAGTTGGCCCGCGAATGTTGTTAATAAAATAAGACTAATTTAAAAAGAAATGAGACTCTTTCAAATAAACAAAAGAAAAAATCTGATAGGAAAACGATTCTACATCAGAATAAATATTTTAAATTTGTGAGCAAACTTTTTCTTTAATGAATTTAAACAAATCAAAAATAAGAAATAGGATAGCAGATGAGAACCTTTCTTCTGTTTTAGTATTGCCACAACGAATCTTAAGCCCAACATAAAATCAATAACTTCAAATATTCAGTCACAGCCATCACATTAAATTTTACTAATTTTTTTCAAATGTTAAATTATGTTCTTTGTATAATTACCAAAAAATTTTCTCCCGTTATTCAATTTTAAGTTTTTTTCTGGAAATAAAGTATTTTAAGCATATCTATAATGTTTGTGTTTTATTACTTTATTGTATAATGTTTGCATGAGTAAATAAGTAAATTAGCAATTATACAATTCATGCGTATTGCCACAAAAAACAGTGTTTTCACGTTTATAACATGTTTTAAAATTTATGTACTGCTTTGTCCCTCGACATGATCTTTTTTCATACTTTGGCCTCTCATTCTGAAAAGGTTGTGCACCCCTGTTCTAGATTTTTAAGGCGAAACTTTGAATCCTTTTCCATTTTTCAGGAATAACGCCTGGAAAATAAATCAAGGTATTGGCATTTGCTTCCTAAAAGAACAACTAAAATTCAATATAAGTTTCCTTCCGCCGATTTCAGGAATTCAGAAACACTAAAGCGATTTTAAGGATTGTTGAAAAACACTTTTGTAATAACATTTTTCTCCCTTTAATAGGCTACTTTGAAATCCAACGGTTGGACAGAAAAAGTGAGGAGCTTCTTGCATTCAGCGCTGATATAAAAACACTGAAGAAAAGCAAATGTGGGATGAGCATAGAGTCTCTTTGATAGTCCTAAAAAAAGAAAATAAAATACTTTGGTTTCTTACTACACCAAATAGTAATTCTGACTCAGAATTTGATGGAAAAAATAACGTTTGCTGTTCTTTTCGTGTCCTTCGAAACTTCATTTTCAAGCATGAACCCCATCAAAAGTGTCTCCTGATGGATGAGAACTTGGAATCACGCTTAAAATCAAAAACAACACACAAATTTTAATTACACTAATTTTCCTTGCAATTCCTTTGTTCATATTGATCTAATATTTTTCTTTATCAAAATTTATGGGATACTTTACAATTTTATTTTATCAGTTGGGTACAGTTATTAAGTGAAATATAAATTTTATTCGACATAACCCACCCCCCATGCAGCTTAAGACAATATACCTACCTATATAAATTAAATTAAAAAATAGTTTTCTAAAGAAATTTTTTAATCATTGACCTATTGATAATTGGTTTTATTGAACAATATGAATTCGCCGATTACTATATGACATTTTTTTTTAACCTAGTTTGCATTACCCTGAGAATATTGATAATTTTTTATGAAAATTTTATTTCAAAATAAATATATTAAAAAAATTCTAATATTCTCAAAAGTAAATGATCAGTCATTTGAGATAAGTGAGATTAGCAATTTTTTATGATATTATTTTCATAGCTTATTCATTTTCATTACGAAGAATTAAATAACAATTTAATTATTCGAGATAATAATGAATATGCTTACCTGTTTGAATTCATCACAATATGTAGAAATGAATAATATGTTCCCCTTCTTTAGGGGAGTTTGTAACTTTCAAAAACCATTTGAAATAGTAAAGAGAACGCGTTTTTTAAATTTTGTTCGTTCTGCATTGTGTGTGTCTATTAGTTTCTCTCTCTCTTTCTCTCTCATTCTCTCTCTTTCTCTCTATCCTCTTTTCTCTATCTTCCTTTATTTCTTTATCTCTCTCTTACTCTATCCTCCTTTCTTTTTCTCTTTCTCTATCCTCCTTTCTTTTTCTCTTTCTCTCTCTCTCTATCTCTCTAACATCCTTTCTCTCTTTCTCTATCTTTTATTACTCTTTTTTCTTTGAAAAGCTGGTGACATTTGGATAAATTAGTTAATTATTTGGGTAACAAAAAGAACATGAATTTCAAGCTTCATACAAAATTCTTAAAGAAAATATCACATTTTTCAAATTTTTCACACCATCAATTAATGGAAAAATTTTTTCCACATCTTTTAATAGTTGATTTGCATGTGAAATAACTTAATTCTCTTTCTTTGTAAATTAAAAAGATTATTTTATTTTATAAATAATTGTGAAAGAATGCACAGATATTACATACATTTTTTTTATCTAAAAAAATTCCTTCTTTCAATTATATTCTAAAATATTACTCATCACATAAATTGCCTGATTTGAATAAAAATAGGTATAATTCAATGCTCGTATGATGCGATACGTCCATTGTTACCGATTTAAAAACAGCGTAAACACAAAATAATTTTCTCACATTGACGTTTGTCAGCTATTTTTAGAAAATATCTCTAAAAATCGCCCTTTCTGTCATCTCTTGGTTACAAAAAGTTTTAGATGCGTGATAGAGAGAGCATTGTTTCAGATATGCGATTCTGGTCCATACCGGTTATCAATAAGAGAGAGAAGAGGAAATTTTATTTAAAAAATTTATTTAATATTATCTTTAAGCTAACTGTACTTAAGCCACTCATTTTAGAATTTTACACCTGATTATATTTTAGGCCTTATATATATATATACATATATATATATATATATATATATATATATATATATATATATATATATATATATATATATATATATATATATATATATATATATATATATATATATATATATATATATATATATATATAAATATAATATATATATATATATATATATATATATATATATATATATATATATATATATATATATATATATATATATATATATATATATATATATATATATATATATATATATATATATATATATATATATATATATATATATATATATATATAAATATATATATATATATATATATATATATATATATATATATATATATATATATATATATATATATATATATATATATATATATATATATATATATATATATATATATATATATATATATATATATATATATATATATATATATATATATATATATATATATATAAATATAAATATTTATAAATATATATATATATATATATAAATATAAATATATATATATATATATATATATATATATATATATATATATATATATATATATATATATATATATATATATATATATATATATATAAATATATATATATATATATATATATATATATATATATATATATATATATATATATATATATATATATATATATATATATATATATATATATATATATATATATATATATAAATATATATAAATATATATATATATATATATAAATATATATATATATAAATATAAATATAAATATATATATATATATATATATATATATATATAGGGTGATCATAATTAAACTGCAAATTTAAAAACGCTGTAAAAAAAGAACCACTGGTCAGAAAGACCTGAAATTTCACCAGAATATACTTCAAGCAGGGGGATTTTATTTGGCGTGTGAAAAATATTAGGAAAAAAGTGGCCAATACAATCATGTAATTAACCTACAGGCGGCTGTAGGTTAATTACATGAATTCTGACAGGAACGATAATCAATTGTGGCTGTAAGCTGAACATTAAACCAGTTATGCTATTGTAAGTCACGCAGATGTTGTGGCACTCTTGGTGTAACGCCTATTCAGAGCGACAAGGTGGTGCCACATCGAATAGGAAAAAATCGGTTTTTAATTGCCCTGCGGCCAAAACCGTAGAAAAAGCCAACAATAATTCGGTTTTTAATTGTCCTCAGTCTTCTTCAAGAAATTTTCAATATGGTGACCACCATTTTCTTTTAGGAGGTATTTTCCACAGCAGCTTGGAATGTATCAGTGCTGATGTTGTTAACGTGCTGAGTAATGCGGCATTTCAAATCCGCTAAGGTGTCTAGTGGAGCACTGTACACAACATTTTTCAGAAATCTCCAGAGCCAAAAGTCACAGGGAGTGATGTCCGGTGATCGTGGCGGCCAGGGAGTTGGAAAATGTCGACTGATAATACGGTCATTTCCGAAATGGCGTTGCATCACCATCGACAATTAACGAGAATTCAAGCTACTCAGCATTTTATACAAGACGTTAATTTGCATATAGCCACCTGTGCAGCGCCATCTATAGGCCAATTTTTTTCCTAAATTTTTCCCATGCCAAACAAAATTCCCCTATTTGAAGTACATTCTGGTGAAATTTCAGGTCTCCCTGACCAGTGGTTATTTTTTTACAGCGTTTTTAAATTTGCAGTTTAATTATGATCACCCTGTATATATATATATATATATATATATATATATATATATATATATATATATATATATATATATATATGTATATGTATATATATATGTGTGTGTGTGTGTGTGTGTGTGTGTGTGTGTGTGTGTGTGTGTGTGTGTGTGTGTGTGTAGTTATGCAACAATAAATTTTATTTTATTTATTTATTACATTACATATATTCAGGCTTGTATGCTTGATTCTTGAGATCCGCTTGTAAGTCTTCGTCGATAATAGGACAAATAGCACAATGACAGATGTACAACCACAGAAGATAACGAAGAAAACACCCAGGGCCACGGTGGGAATCGAACCCACACTCCTACGCTCTCAAGCGATTAGCGGAGTGATGCTTTGACCACTCAGCCACGGAGCGCCCTCAATATTAAAAGACATCTCAAAATTTAAACTTTCATTTTTGAGGTGTCTTCTCTTGTTATTTATAAAACTAATCGCAGCTTAGTAATTGGATAGCGCCGACCGACTGGCTGAGTGGTTAACGTTCCTGACTCCTGAGCTGTTGGTCTCGGGTTCGAATCCCGGTTCGGGCATGGATGTTTCTTTCCTTCTCTGTTCTCTCTGTCCTTTCTTCTGTGATGCTGTATGAATGCGGCCCGCCCTATAAATGGGTTTGTGGTGGTATGGCGCGGGTAACGCTACTCGCCTCCGTGACTTGGTTCACAGGTGCTCGCTGGGTAACGACAAATGAGTAGCAGTTTCTGGCCTTGTTGTGGCATAGGGTTCAGTCACCTTTGTGTGCCCGCCATTGGATAAAAAAATTTGGATTGCAGTCTTCATGATGGGAGGCTCCGTGTTCGAGTCCGGCCATTTTTGAATTACGAAATAGGGATGTTGCATTTTAGATATCACGTTTGTGTCTTGAGTTGAGATATTGAGACTTATCCGGGCTTCCCCCTTTTCGACCGGCAATGTGACCTATTATGGTAAGTGCTTTCCGAATGGACTTTGCTCAGGCCGTTCGGTAAACCCCAACGAAAAAAAGAGCTCATTTCTCTTGTCATCCTCTTCACGAGCATTTAAACGTCTTTTCATTAGAAGAGTGCAGAAGGGCTCTCTTAGCTGTCCTTAAGTCAACCTCCTCATCAAAGATATCTGAAAGACATTATCCATAAAACAGTTCAATAAATCAAATTAGAATTCTTTACAAAATAGTTAAACAATCGAATCAGGATGATATAACTCATGAAATTCATTAAATTGTTAAATACATCGAATCATTATTTATAATGAGTCCTCGAGAACTATCACGAATACTTAATTTCGAAGATAGACATGTCATTAAGATACAAAAAATGCTCAAAAATAAAATAAATATGAGTATTTAATGAGTGAGATTTGTTCCGTATCAAATACACCTACCACAAAAGGAAAAATGCGCCCGCCTTGGAATGTTTATGAGTAAGTGTCCATGGAATGTCCTCATGAGCGCATGGGCATGGGAGTCATGAAATCCCATCGAAATCAGTGAAACAGCTTATCCCTTCAGAGGGTAGATAAAATTGAATACCATAGAAACACTGATGTTACGCGTTAGGCTGACCACCTAGCCGGGACATTATACTTCGCATCTATCAAGAGAACAGATATGGGCCCTTAGCACAATGAGGCTACCACTAACATATTTTAAGAAAAATTTACTGAAATAAGAATGAAAACAATCAAAAATTATTTTTATAATTAATTTAAATCAAATATATATAAATTATTTTTATTTCTTCCGAGGAACACTTTAATAACCGAATGTCTTCCAGTCCTCTTTTAAAAAACACAACATAATAGTATTTAAATATTTTCCATCAAAAAAATGGTTCATATATTTTCCAGGAAAAATGTAGTTTTTTATTTAATATTTTAATTATTTAAGTACATTTTTGACTACATAAAATTTTTAACAATGGTTCTTTCTGTTATTGAAAGTCTACTTCTTTTAAAGCTGGTTTAATATTTTGAATTTTACTTGTTCATTTTTCGAAAACAAAAAAAAATCTGAAAAATATCTGGAATACCTCTAGCAGTATAATTTTTATGTTAAGTATAAGAATTAATGAAATCTTTTGAAAAAAATAAGCTACATTTGTATATTCGAAAAATTCTTTTGCTTTTTATATTAATCATAGAATTTTGAAACCTAAATGCCACAATCAGGAAGAAATATATTTTTCAAGGAAAAAAAAATAAAATCGAATATATGTGATTTAAAAAATATAATTTAAAAATGATATATAAAATTTTCATCTTAATATAATATCATTATAAATTTGTAGTTAATGAAAAACATTTAAGTTTTTTTTCTTGTAATTAAAGAAAAATATACACATAAATTCGACGCATTTTAGGTTTCTTGTCAATAAAATGATAATGTCAAATCCCTTATCTGTAAATAAAGACCTTCAATGAAATTCTTATTGATAGAAGTATAAGATATTGTAACTAAGGAAAAAGTCCTTGAATCAGCTCTTACCCATTATGTATTATCAAACGCTTTATTTAAAGTATTACAATAGAGATTTACTGGTTTTGCTCATTATGCTGACGCAATTAAGTGAAAATAGTTGCCTGCATTGCTTGTATTTTTAACACTATATAAAAGAGAGTCTAGCAGCAGTTTAAAGAATGTATCCGTTCTTGGAATAAAACAACGTCTTTTTGCTTTGAAAAAAAATTTAATAGAACATTCACATGAGTAAAACACAAAAACAATATTTATAAAAAAGGCACCTTTTTTGATGGAAACTAAATTCTTATTCCGATCATAAGTTTGATTGCACTTTTAACCACTACATTTCTGCCCTTTGTTCCATGAGTTGTATTGATCTCAAGACGAAAAAAAGAAAAAAGAAAATTCCCAAATATTTACATTAACGAATATTTATGGAATAAATAAATAAAAAAAACAATATGTATGCTCAAGCGAAGTTAGGATTAAACCTTAAATTATACACTGAATTTGAAATTTTCAAGTTAGAATGTGAAGCTAGCATGCTGCTTAATGCAGAATAAGGTTAATTCAGCTGTGACTGCTCAGGAAATAATGAAACACAAACACTTTAAGATATCTGAAGAAATTTAGAATGGGCTTATTACATAGGCTTCAAAAAGTTTCTAAAAATAACTTGTTTTTCGAAGCTTACAATGACACTAAGAATAAAATGTATAGTTAATATACATGATAGAAACCAACTTATGCAAAAACACTAGCTGTAATTTTTTTCTTTTATAGAAAAGAACAGGTGTGTATGAGCGAGAGAAAAATATGCAAATATCAGGGCTTTGTAATTACGCTTGTAACTTTTGTTTGCAAGTTCGTTGAGAGTAGTCAGTGAGGTCCCGAAGAGAAGTCGTTTGCTCGATTCCTTCAGGCGTCGGATGAAAAGAAAAAGGATGTCTCACAGGTTGGTGGTGCTCGGCACCTTAATGTGCCTCCCAATGTAATCCGCCGTCTCTGGAACCAGTATCAAACGGAAGCTTCTGTGTCCGAAATCCATGTTCCAGTTCGACTACGAGCTACAAACGGTGCAAAAGACCGTTTAATAGCTCTTTCGGCCAGAAGGAGAAGAGGCATTTTTTTGTGCCCAACGTGTTCCAGACCACTCTGTAGCATCAGGTAGAAGAATATGTGATAATACGATGGAAGGCGACGAAACTTTCGATGCAATGCCACCAGTTATGCATGTCCCCCTCACCGAACTACAGAGCAGAGCCCGCTTATCTTGGACAAGCGAACACCTTTCCTTGAACCGACGGCAATGGGCTTCTGAACATTTTACTGATGAATCCAGATTCGAAAGAGACGGCAATTCAGGACGTTTGCTGCTCTGAAGGAAGCAAAGCTTCAGATAGCACCAATCAAACATGTGGAACGATACAGTTACCACGATGGTGAAATAATGGTTTTCTAGGGATCTCTCTCGGTGGGGACGCTGACCGGCATGTGTTCCAGGGAGGAATTACGACTAGAGTGAGATATCTGAATGAAATCCTTGATACATATACGTCCGCCCTTATGCCGGTGCAAATAGCAATGATTTCATTCTAATGGATAACGCACGACCTCATCGAGCTCTATTTGATCAGGAATATCTTAAGAATTTAGGTTTAGGGCGAATGAAATGGCCAGCTTGACCTTCAGACTTGAATCTCTTAAAGCATCTGTGGAGCTTTCTTGGTAGACAGGTTTCTGCATTAAGTTCTCCTCCAATGTCTACAGGAGAGCTGGAAAACAGCCTACTCCGAGTCGAGTCTTCGCTTTCCATTTCGGTAACCGACAACTTAATTGACAACATGGAACATCAATGACGCCAATGCTTTCAAGCTAAGGGTAAGCTAATCTCTTATTAAAACTCTTTTTTATTAAGCTTCTATGACATTTTATAACATAAAATTGTGATTTCTTTCTAAGAATGGACTTTTCCAGAGAGATTGCTTGTTTGTTGTAAATCATTTATGCGTTTTTCTTATATAAACTTCTATGTTGCAAGCATTATATACGTGCACATGTCATCCGAATTTAGATGTTTCTTCATTCATTCATTTAAAATTAGGAGCGAAAACATGTTGTTCCTTAATTTTTAGAGACCATCAATGTAAGTATTATGAAACGACGTATTACAAAATAAACAATGCTTGTTACTTTTCTCAGTTCTTTGCTTTTCAGTAAATGCAATCAGGAAACTTTTCTTTCACCTTAAATTTTAAATTCTTCATTATTTCTTAAATAATATTTAAAAATTCTTCATTATTTACAAAGCCTGATAGAGCAAGTTATAACCGCGCATCACTTTAAATATCCAAACGAAGAAATTTTAATAAATTTCTAACATGTTCATCTTATATTTATTTTCTACACGGTTATGTGTGTATTCCGAACCCTTGATGAGAATATCTGGCCGAATTGATTCTATAAAAGGATATAGTATCGCTTCACATTTTTCAAATGTTGCCCATAATTTCGCTAAAGCTCCTTAACTGAATCCCCAGTTAATCTCGTGAAGAACATTTAAAGTAAAATTTGCAGTTGCCATATTTTGTTTGATTTAAAACTAGTTTTAAAATTTCACGAACATAAATTTGATTTAAGAGTTCATCTGAAGCAAAATGAGATTTCAACTGCTCAATAGTGCTATAACAGTTGTCGCCAAATATCGAATAACTTGCAATTAAATCTCTGGCTGATGAAGCTTCATCCGTTTCTTGGTAATGAGCTTGAAATTTGTCACCAGCATCAATGCTATCATTATCATGAATTTTTTAAATTGTCTCCAGAATCCACAAGCCAGTTTTTAATATCACCATCAAAACGCTTTGATTCTAACTCAGGCAATTGCTTTATTTCATTTACTATGCAGGAAATATCACAATATTTTTTCGATGGTTGATGACATCAAATCAACTTTCGTTTTCATAGCAACCCACTGATTGCGATTGTTTTCCGTTGAATCATATCTCCTTAGAAAAATCCCTCTTTATTTTTCCATTTCTGGCCGGATTACTATAGTTTTTCATTAATTAAAATAATCTGTCCTTTGTCATTAAAAATATTGAACACAGATATTAATTCAGTCTTACTTACCGCTTCATTTTTATAACAATTTTGACTTGTTTTAAGGAAGCCGTAATATATTAGTGTAGTAGTGATCATTCTTGTCTTAAGTTAAGCATAGTTTTGTGGCGGAACCCAGTTTGTTCTAAGTTGGTACCCGAATCGATGATGACGTTTCGGATCAAGTCGGTTGGCATAATATCAGATATCAAAAAGCGCTTCGGAAAATCAGAATGAAGCCAGGGGATAGAGAGTATTTTAAATTTCTATGGTGGAAAAAGCTTTAAAGGCGAGAAAAAATAATCACTCTCCATCATTACAAAGTGGTATTTAGTGTTTATCCTATTCCTCTTTTACCAGAAATAACTGTTGCTTACCATTTTGAGAATGCTCCGGAGGAAAAGAAGAAAACAACTTATCGATTCAGAGAATCTTTATATGAACTATAGAATTAATAGTTTAGAAACGGAAGAAGAGACAGAAAACTTTATTTTCTGAACAAAGGAACTGATGTCTTCAGCACAGTTCGAATTCGAGGCTGGATTATTTCTGGAGCAGATGGGCTCATTTTGAGTCGCCAAAGTGAAAACAGCTGATGGAGAGAAGCTGAGACCATTCCAAAGACTTTATCCATTTAGAAAGCAGAAGTTCCGAAAAAAATTGCCATTAGAGGGATAAAAATATAATGCCTCTTCGTCTTGTAGCTAATGTTTCAGATTCCAGTGAAGAAGTTGATTCACCATTCAAAGTCCCAAATTTTGTCATTAGAGCTGGTCGAGAACTCCCAATAAACTTGATTTATAACTTTTTGTTGCAATTTATAGGTATCCAACAAATTTAAAGGTGAGAGGTTGTTTCAGTAATACAAGCTACAACTAAATTTTGCGAAAAACGCGAACATTTTTGTTTTGAAAATACACCACTTTTGATAGAGAAATCTTATAAATATTTAAATGAGTATTTTTCAAGTTAAATTTATAGCAATCTTTAAGCATTTTAACACTTAGTAAACTAGGTGAAATGGTTTTCTCATCCGTGAAAAAATAACAAAAAGCAACATTATCAGAATTCTAAAAAAATGTTTAAAAAAAGGCCGATTTGGGTCACGTGTCTAAACGTTTACTCTCTATTCTGAAATTAGAATAGTTCCTGCATGTGAAATCCATCGAACAAACAGTTCCATATGAATGAATCATCCGTGTAGCTGTACAAAGTTTGCAAACAAATTCGATTTGGATTTCAACGAGAACTTAAATTTAATGAGTTTTACACAATACCAAACTATTTAGTGATTAGCTTGTTATCAACAAAGCCTGACAATCACGTGAAACCGATAACTTTATCAGTCGAGTACTTCGATCCTGTATGCGTTTGAAAGCTGATTAATGTTGCTTTTCTGGCGGGAGAAACTGCTTTCCATTCGCTGGTAATCAGTGTTGATGCATGCAAAGTCGATTCTCTTGGGAAGATGATTTCGACCGCCAAGGCAAAGTGTATACGAAGCAAAGTTCCGCAAACATAAACTTTCGACTTGGGAACGACTACAGTGCGCGTTACGCTTCTGTTAGCATTGGAAATCGATGAAAAATTTACATCGATTAGAATGTTCCTTAGTCGAAATGTGTACTCGGCAAAACGAACTTTATTTTTGTAAACAAGCTCACGATGTTTCTAGCACTGTTATTATTTTTTTCTTCATTTTTTCTTTACTTTTCACTATTCGGTAACATATTTAAAAATAAAAATTTACTTTGATACTCAACTGAACATTTTTTAGACTGAATTCCATTATTAATTTGGTTTATTTCTATTAATTTCGAAGTTTTTCAAAAATCTTTTGTTGAAAATTGATTAATTAGTTACATTGATTAGAATGTTGATTGTGGCCTGTTTGGGAAAGACGTCGTTCTCGTGACGAGGGGTCCCGAGTTTTATACTTGACCCAATTCAAGATTCATGTTCCCAAATAACGACTGCGGTAGGTAAAAGAGGTCGCGATCACGATGTTCTTTCATTGAAATGTGAGCAAGAATATGCCAGCTTTGGTGAAGACCTCTTCATTTCAACATAGGTTCGAAATTACAAGGCCATAGTCTATGTTTAGCGGTTTTTTATTCAACGTAAATAGGCAATCGGGAGCGTATATCAAACAAAGAAACAAAAATACGCTGAGATATGCACTCGGCTCTTGTTTTTGTTTACAAGCAGACAAAGTTTAGAAAAACTTTCTTGCATATTGCTGCGTAGTATGAATTCTTTTTTAATCTTTTTGCGATTTTTATGAATGACGCAACTCATTCTTATGCAAATCATTTTCATACGGAAAGGATCATTTTGAATTAAATATTGTTTAGCTGAGTCAAATTGTACTTCCTTTTATAAATTTTAAATTTTGTCTCAGAATTTTATGCGCAAATTCTAATTTTTACTTTTGGAAAAAGTAAATCTCAGATAATTTCTTGTTGGCATTGAAAATAGATGAACAATTTTAATTTTACTAAAATACTCCCATGTCAAAGCATGCGTTTGGCCTCAAGCTTTTATTTTTGTTGACATATTGGCGATGTTTTTAGCAAATCTCGAGTAGAGATGTAAAATTCCGGGAAAAATAAAGGGAATAGATTCAACCAATGATCTTCATTTAACGAATTGTCTTATTTTACATATATGCTTAAGAAAATGAACAAACTACGTAAATATAAAAAACAAAATATCTGTCTTCTCACACGAAAGTTGATTAATGTTTCATGCTGAGAAAAATAAAATATTTCTCAAAAATATAAAAATATTGAATTAATATTTAATAAAAAGTATCAAGTTATATTTCTCATAACTGTCAAAATAAATATTGACATATCCCTGCTTTTTACGTCATAAATTCATGCTGAGAAAGGATGACAAAAAAATACTTCGTCAATATTCATATTTGAAATTATTTTAAATTGGTCCTTAACGCAAAATTGTGTTCTTTCTCAGGAAAACTTTTTTAATTTTATTTTTATTAAAATACTCCTATTTTTATTAAAATAATTGTACGTAGAACACAGAAACCATAAAATAAAAGAATTTTTATTTATTTTAAGAAATGTTTGATGCAAAAAAAAAAACAGGGTTTTTCCCTGAAATAAACCTGGATTTTTTCCTTCCTTTACAACACCGCTGTTGCGTAATAATAATTTTTATTGTTTTTGCGATTTTCAAATATTACTCAATTTATTTATAAGCGAATCAGCTTTGATATTGTACGTAGAACACTCTGGATTAAATGGGATGATAAATTTGAGTTGCGTTTATAAATTTAAAATTTTTCTCAATATGTTATCAACAACTTGAAATTTCAGATTTAATTTTTAGTTGGCATCGGAAGTGGCTGAAAAACGTGCTTCCTCTGAAGCGAAACACACATTCAGTTTCAGGATTGATTCACCACAGGTCGGCCATCTTTTTTGTGATTTCCTCCTCCTTTGCTAATTCATGAACAAATTTATTCTGATCGTCAGCACAGAAATTTGGGATTAAATTTGAAGAGTTTTTGTAAATTCTCAATTTTTGTAAAAGGATTTTCATTTGCCTCTGTCTTATTAGTTTCTATTGGAACCAACTTGTTCTTTTCTTTAAAAAAAAAAATAATAATTAACAACGGAAATACATTGCTGGACAATTGCTAAGGACGGATAACACTATCATCCATAGCAACCACAAAATGAAAGGAAGCAAAATGTGGGAAATTAGAATAAGTGCGGAATATAGTAAGAAGAAATATGCGTATGCAAATTTTTTTCCACGTCTGTTCATCACGTTATAGCGTTCATAAGAGCTTTAAAGGTTTTGACGCGTGTGGACAGTTGTTGTTTCAAGTCAAAGTTTTACAGGAAAGATTTAATAGACGAACTTGAAATTTTTGGCATGTCTTCCCGACATCACTTAGATGATTTTATGCGTGGCCGGTTTATTGGAAAGATCGAAGAAGGGTGAAAAATAACAGATGTTGCTAAGGTGTTCGACATCGCTCACAGCGTTGTTTCACGGCTGTAGAAGTCATTTAAAATTACTAGAATGTGTAATAGGCGGCACGGGGGAGGTCGTGTTAGAAGTACGACGCCTGCAGAAGACAGATATATCGTCCTAATAGCAAAAAGGGACAGGCGCACCACAGCTCAGCAGGTGGCAAATCAATTTCTTGCTGCCTCCGGATCCTACACTCCAATCCATTCCTGAATAATTTCCTCACCAACCATGCCCCATGTCCCAGCTACTTCCACAGATTTGGCAAGGCAAGCTCCCCACTCTGCACATGCAATAAAACAGGAAATCTAACACACTACTTAACGGAATGCCCAATAATGGCAAATTATGACCTAAAAATCTCCACGAACCAAAGCACAACACAATTCATTAAATTCTGCCTAACAGATGCCTTCAGGAAACAACGGCTCATCCAGCTGATGACCCTCCTACAAAACAAAGGCCTGGATTGCTGTAAAGATCCACTTATCCGAACCCCAGTCGATGTCATCTCCGACTCGAACAGTGAAGTGGACCTTAAACCCAGCACAGCTGCCCAACGAACCACACCTGCAGGCCTTTGTGCCCCACCAATGAATATCACTTGATTCCATAAATAGCTGTGGTCACGGTTCTCGACGGACGCCGGACACTCTGTGGAAGGTGTCTGTTTCTTCAGATTGAGGTGGGAGCATACCTGATAACCTATTGGTATAGAGCAGGGCTTCCATCTCTCGTTGTCTGTCTGTCTGACCCCGGAAAGCAGATCTCCCAAAAAACTGTTGCCAGACGTTTGAGGGGAGGAGGACTATACTCCCGCAGACCTGTTGTGTGTGTCCCATTTACCAGACAGCACCGTACTGCCCGTTTGCAATGGTGTCGTGAGCATCGCAATTGGACTGAACAGAACTGGGCATGCGTACTATTCTCAGATAAGAGTAGGTTCAGTCTGTCATCAGATTGTAGATGCCAACTGATCTGGCACGAGAGTGGTACTGCTTATCGTCCAGAAAATATCCAGGAAAGGGACCGATATCCTACATGCAGAGTCATGGTGTGGGCCGACATCATGATCAATGGCCGCACGCCCCTACATGTGGTTACGAATGGGACTATGACGGGCCAACGATACATTAATGAAGTTCTACAGATGGTGTTAATACATTTTTAGAACGATTTTGGGGCCGTTTAATTAATGTTTAAAATGTAAAGACTATTTTTTTAAATGTTCGATCTGATAGCTTTCTTTCTGGACTATAAGTCTGCATCGTGATTTCCATGATATAAGAGCTTTTCGTAAAATTTCCAGGGGTATTGCTTTCCATCCCTCTTCCACTACTTTCCAGAGTCTATCCATTGTGGTGGGTTTGCGTTTAGAAAGAGCTCTTTTTAACAGACCAAAGGCACAATAGTCCATAGGTGAAACATCAGGGGACTTCACAGGAATATGTTGAAAAGGTATATATGCAATACTTGTATTAGTCTTCATTTTTTCGAGGAATGCCGTGGTAGTTTTCGAAGTATGACTTGTAGCTTTGTCTTGTTGATGTTTCACTCTTTGAAAGTCTTTGGGATAAAGAAGTGGAATTTCTTCTGTAAATATTGGACGTAGAACCTTCTTCTGATAATATAATGAGTTGATTTTAACATTTTTTTCTACTCTTATTATTTTTAATTTCCCATTGTGGGAGAAACCTTACACTATTATAAACCCCTTACTGAAACTTTCTTTACATTGATGGAACCAGGTTTGTAAATTTTTTTCTCCTCGTTTCCTATAGTAAATATATCTTTTTTGTTGCAGTCATTTAGGTAAACCCATGCTTCAGCAAGGGTCACAATGTATTTCCATTTATCTCTTGCTAAATGGTTTTCATACAGGATTCTACAAAATGTTTTGCGTTGAGCCCCATGTCTCGGCAAAAGCTGGTGAACATTATGGTTTTTAGCTTTTTTAAGTGGTAATTCTTGATTTATTATTTTATTTATTGTTGATACAGATGTATCTAAAGACTTTGCAATTGATTTCTGTGTTGATGGATTTTCTCTTGTTACCAGCAATTTCACTTTAGGAACATTTGAAACAGTACGTACTTTTTACGGATACTCGTTTGGAGTCTTCTTTCCATGTAGAAATAATGATTGACGGTTTTTACCTGTCCGATTAATAATGTTGCTTATTTTGCACTTAGAAATTTTAATACCATGCATTTCACAACGTTTTTGAATCCTGGAATAAGAATATTTCTCTTCGGAAAGCGCAGAAACATATCCCTCAATCCACAGCTTGTTTACATGCTACATTTTGAAAGAACAATAAATTTAAAAGTAGCAGAAGATATTTCTCATTTTAAAAAATAAGCTGTTTCCAAAAAATTTTATTTCAAAACATTCACTTTTTTAAAATTCTTAATCGAAATCGTTCTAAAAATGTGTTAACACCCTCTGTACTTCCTCATGTTCGTCTTTTCCGTGGTGCTCTCGGTGATAAATTTGTTTTTATAGACGACAACGCAACATGTCATTGAACACTCGCTGTTCAAGATTGTCTAGACAGCGAGGGCATTCAACGCCTCGTATAGCCATCACGTTCTCCAGATCTAAAATCATTGAAAATATGTGGGATGCTTTGGGAAGGCAAGTTGCCGGTCGAAACTATCCTCCGACAAACAAGAACACCCTTATCCGTGCACTCCCAGAGAAATGGGATAAATTGCCTCAACAGCTGCTGGATAATGTTGTGCAAAGTATGATACGACGTGTGGAATGTTGCATCACACTCCACGGTGGACATATCCCGTACTGATACCTTTCTTCAAGGTGCCTGCTGACTTTTAGATGCATTGTTCCATTTTTCCGTATGCAGGATCAAATGAACATTTTTTTCTTTCAGATGTTTCACAGCTTTTGTACTTTCCAGAACAATAAATATTCTTTATTCTAATGTCTGAACAGTGTGGCATCTATATTTTATCCTACTAGGCCTCATGTCTCGCTTAATGTTATGCTACATTGCAATTTGTGATCCGTCCTTAGCAATTTTCCAGAAGTGCAGTTGTGAAACATTTGCATCGATGATTCGACCATCTGGATTTAGTGTTTTACTTCAAATTTATAATTAAATTTGAAGCAAAATATTCTACCTATGATAAGAAAATTTAAGATTGAGTTTTGTTGCAAATTAGAATTTTTTATAAGTTTTTATTTCTATAATTATACTAATAACAAATTTTGATCTTGAAACTAATACTAAAAGACGTTAATTTATAATAGCGTCGGAAACAGATCAATAAGAACCATAAGAACGTTCAAATACTGCAAAATGTATCTGGCTTCATGTATTTATTTAGTCTACATGTTAGCGAAGTTTTTCTTGCTGTTTTGCTTAATATTAAGAAATTGTTTTACGATATTCGAGTTTTTCAATTAATTCTTGAATTAAGTAACTCTTTTGCAAATTACGTCATTTTGCATAGAATTTCTGCAGATTAGACGTTTATAGATTATTTATGAAGACCCTAAAGAGACATCCATGAGGTCCGAGATATGAATTGTACAAGTTTGTTTGGAATATAAATAAACGTATCATCCATCAAACACATCCATCATCTGTGGTAGATGCGCTGAATCCTAATATATATAACTCCGCTCATGTGTGACATTCCAGAGGGTGGTGAAGTTGATTTGTTTTCTGTTATCTTTGTTTCCATTATGTTTTATGTGTTCATTTATGACTTATATACTTTTTCATGACATGTTTATGTACTCGGCCAATTTGAGTTTTATTATTAGGTTGGTGCGTATGAAATGTCGGATTCTTAAGTGATTGTATAAAACTGCATATCTTTCTTCAAAAGCTGTTTATTCAATCAAAGTATGCTCCATTCGCTTCAATACACTTCTCCCAACGAGATTTTAAAGCGTAGATGCCTGTCTTAAAAAAATTTTGGTCTTTAGAATTAATAAACTCTGATATCGAGTTTTTTAGACTGTCTTCATTTTCATAGTGTTTGCCCCTTAAAAACAGCTCTAAATGCTTGAAAAAATGAAAATCGGTCGGCGAGAGATCCGGTGAATAGGGTGGATGCTGCAATGATGAGCATACGTTTAACCGATCCAGCTTATTTCGCTCTGTCAGTGCGTGCGGTACCCACTTGTCCATCTTCTTAACCTTGCCAATCTCAGAAAGGTGTCTCAATATCGTTGTATGGTCAACTTTCATCCTGATAGCAAGTTCCCTCGTGGATACGGCTGGATCCGCTTCCACTAGAACCTTCAGGTCATCATTCTTCACAGACGTTTTGGGTCTTCCGCGCGGCTCATTTTGCTGTGAAATAATCGCCAGTCCGAAATTTTTCGAACCAACGCTGCACTTTCCGATCGTTAACCGTATTCTCCCCAAACGCTTGGTTTATGTTGCGTGCAGCTTTTGCAGCACTATTACCAAGTTTGTACTCATATAAGAAAATGACGCGAATGTCGGCAGAATTCATATCGGCAATAAACTCAAAAGAAATAAAAAAGGGAAGACCTTCGAGAAAACCTATTTTGCTGAAATGAGTCTCTGGCAATGGACAATACGAGTATGAATGAGGTTATGCCAAATACAAAAGTATAACGAAAACAGGGAGGAAAACGTCCGCATGTAAAGAGAATCCGACATTTCATACGCACCAACCTAATATTTATTTATTTTTTTTTTCTTTTTTTTTTTTTGCTATTTTTTATATTTGCTTATGTTAATTTTTGGCGACAATCGTGAAAACTTCATTTTGTCGATAATGAAGAAAGTGAAGACCTCAATAGGATTGTTTCACATACCGATGCAGTTCAAACGTTTGGGACTAGTTTGCGCTAAATTTAGCCGAACCGAATACAATATGTTCATACGTCGCTAGTGCAACGTCACTTCATCTACCCGATTCAGTTCATTTCGTGAAGGAAAGATTATCGAATTCAGTTGTACATACCCAAGTAGCAAAATACCTTAGTCCAATATTGGCAATCTTGCCAGGATAATCATAATAATGGACCAATAATGAGCATCAAGTTTTCTCCTATATACAATATGCCAAGATAAGACCTATAATGGAACTATAATGGGAGCCAAGTTTTTTCCAAGAATGCGTATACCAAATTAAGCTTATATTGGTCCTATAATGGGAACCAAGATTTCCTCAATGTAAGAAATGCTAAGATAAGTCAATATTCGATCAATAATGTGAGTGCTAGGTTTTCCCCAGTATGCCATAATAAGCCATTATTGTCCCCTATAAAAATAGTTAATTTACTATCTATCTCGGGCATGCCAAGATTCTGCCAAAATGTAGTATCAAGTTAAATCCAATATGGCTAGCTATTTGTCTAAGCTGTTTAATTACTTTTTATTTATTAAGAAAATTTACTTACTAATTTTAATTAAATATACTTAATTTTTAATTCATTTTGAAACTTTGATTCTTGAAATTTAATCGTTACCATTTAATTTGTTTATCAGCAAACCGTTTATTTTTTCTTTACCAAGTTAGGATTTCAAAATGTCACCGGGTTTGTTTGTAAGTTGGTTTTTTCTTATATTTGTAATTACAAAGTTTAGTTACCGTAAAAATTTGTTATCTGTTTGAACTTAAAACTATAATCGAATCTAAAGTATTTCATATTTTTTATTGAGATATATCATGTTTTATTTTTCATATGCAATTATTCTGTACATTATTGACCATGAAATTACTCCAAAATCCAATGTTATTGTTATACATAAAGTAACAATCATAACTGCCGCTCAACTTGTCTAGTGTTCAGCGTGCCTGATTGCGGATAAGGAGGTCTTGGGTTCGAATCCCGGTTCGGGCATGGATGTGTACTTTCTCTATCTATCCTGTCTTTGTCCTTACCTTGTATGAATGGGTTGTGAATGGTTGCCTACCCTATAAATGGGTACTTATGGCATGTGTGTACTGAGGAAGTCGGACTCCACACCAAAATATGGTTCAGTTGGGAAAGTGGAGCAGCGAACCCAATAATACCAGCCTGGCTGGCACACGACAACAACAATAACTTTGCTGCATAATTATTTATCTACATTTATTTATTCACATATAAATTTCTTATAAATGCATTTACAAAGTATTCAAAAAGAAGCATCGTTTCAATTTTTTTTGGCTTGTTTTAAGCATTTTAGAGATGCCTCTGGAATTTATTTTTTATTATTTTATTTTCTGTGATGCAATGATGTATATTTTATACCGCGTTTTATATATTGTATACTGCGTTTTATATATTGTATACTGCGTTTTATAGTATCTTAATATTATTAGTTTCCATTCTATGTATTGAAATACTTCAGTAAAGTTATGTTTTATATTTAATTGCGATTAAAATTGTGATAAGTGCTCGATTTGAAAATGTTGCTTATTTTGTGATATCTGTACTAACATTTGGTTATCAAGAAAAAAAAATTTTTTAAGAATTTATGTATTTTAAGAATATTATTCACAAGTCTTTTTATATTGCGATTTATTTGGCTTCACACAGCCTTTGAAATTTATTTATTTTTTCTATTTTCTACATTGTAATTATGTATACAGTATTCCTATCCTGTCTTTTTAACATCTTAATACTGATGCTTCCAATTGAAATATTTATATATTTTTTTAGTAAAGTTACGTTTTTTATTTGAAATTTTTGTTAAGGAATTCTTTTGCCAAAAATTGCTTGATTACTCAGATATTTTTTATTGGCAAATTAGTTATTAAATCTTTTGCTAGAATGGATTAATTTTTTCATGGATGGTCTACATTTGTGTGTTACCAGTATATATTAAAAATTGCTTTAAATTTCGAACTTAAGCTTCATTATGCAGAGAAATTCAATTCAATTAATCTATTTAAATCAAATATATATATCGAAAAATGTATTTACTCTAATTATCATAGTAAATTTTATTTATATAATATACTAAAAATCTTACTGGATAACAATCAGGATAAACGAAATGTTTAAGAACTTTATAACACGTTTATGTCGTTAATAAGTTATGGATCATTGTAGTTTCTTATATTGTGGACCATGTTTTTTTCAATTTTTATATTTAATTTTAAGAAATTATGTGAAATGAAATGTTCAACATATTTATTTTAACTATGAAGTTACAGTGAGTGATCAGTTAACGAATATATTCAAGACTATGTTCGCTGTCCGCATTGTTCGTTAACCGATCATCGATTTACCATAGATTTTTTGTGACATCGATTAATTTGTTCTGAAGTCTAAAAATTAAATTTAAATAAGGCATAATTTTTTAGTGAGTTCATTAAAAAAATACATGCAAATAGTCTTGCATATTAGAAGCCCGGTGGCTTAGTGGCAGCGTTTCACGCTCCCATGACACAGGTCCGAGGTTCAATCCTCGGGCTGGGCAAGTTTGACTCAGCCTTTCATCTCTTCAGTGGGTCGATTAACTGAGTACCAAGCATGCTTGGGAACTAAACACAGGGGGTTTTCGCGTTAGGCCGACCACCTAATCGGGACATATGCTTCGCACCCCAGAGCCATCGGTCATGAAAACAGTTATGGGCACTGTAGGCCTTGGCCCACATGGGCTGTCGTGCCATGGAGTTTAGTTTAGTCTTGCATATTAATCAATCATTTCAGTTTTTGCTTATGGAACGTTAAGGAACTTGTCCAATGGCGATTGCTTTTCTATTCGATCTTTATTTCTGTCTGGAATTCGTCATTCAAGACTACGTATGGAATGGTGAATCATCAAAGAGATAATCAAAAGGAAATCAGTTTTTATTTTGAATGAAATCAAAACCAAAACTGATGGGAATTTTTTCCCCTTCCAATATAGAACTTTGAAGTTTAATAAACAAGTGACATAATTCAGGAGAGTTGGAAAAAAAAAAAAAACGATATTTGGTCCATTGGGTTTGGCAACTCTTCTCATTATATATCGAGATCAGAAAAGATTTCTTTAAAATTCATTTTAATACGTAACTTGAATATGTGTTTGTCATCCGAACACAAAAACCTTTCATGAAAGTGTTCGTTGTTCCATTTGTTCGTAGTCTGAACTATTCGTTCATTGATCACTCACTGTATTCTGAAATTCAATATTATACATACATTAACTTATTTGCATGTTAATTTCCATCATAAATATTGTATCGAGCTTCAAGCGTTCGTGTCGATTGAGAGTTGAATAAAGCAACCACTTAATGAACACAAGACTTTTATTCGTAAAAGAAACTTCACTAGATATAAGAAATTCTCGCTGTAACAATCGCAATTATACAGCTACAATTCATCAGATATAACAAGAAACAGCTTCCAATCAAAGGTCTCAAATACCTCAGACAGAGAACAACTAGCAGTCACAACTAATCGTTTTCACTCACTGACTGTCTTTACAAAACTGCCTCTTCTATGCCTGATTGCGGTATTTATACCTGACTTGGCGGAGAAATCTACCAGTTTCGCCAAGGTTCTGGAAGCTTCTAGGCTATCTCGATAAATATTGGTCCTAGAGCTTAGGTGATGGATGTTTCCAGAAAAATCTATTTCTCGCCAAGTCGCCAAGAATCTCGCCAACTGTCGCCAGGTCGTCAAATCATTAGGAAACCCGCTTTTAAACTACAACAAGTCTAAATACCGCAATGTTTGCACAAAATGTGAGTATTTTCGATCTGTCTGAGATATTTTAAGACAAATACAATCATTATTTATAAATTTGTAACATTGCCTCCCTCTCAAGGACTGCACGTCCCGGGCAGTACAATCCATTGATAGGAAGCCAAATTTAATATAAAAGAATTTACATTTTAAGAGGATACAGAACACATTACATACACAAACAACTAAAAATACAAATACAAAAAAATAGAAAATATTAAAATTATCTATACTATTTACAAAGAGACTATGGTCTACTAATTTTTACTTTACATTACGATAAGGAGCTAATCTATCATAATGTACTACCTTTGGTTTTGAAGAAGATGATTTTCTTATACGAACCACGACGTCGTTCAATCTTTTTAGGACTGTGTAGGGACCTTCCCAGTTGGCTTGCAACTTTGGAGAAAGTCCTTTACGTCGAATCGGGCTCCACAACCAAACTTTGTTCACCTTCCTGAAATTCATGTCCTGTCGCTCTTGTATTATACCTTGTCTTCATTCTCTCGGTCGTCAGGCTGATTCGGTCTCGAGCGAAGTTATGGACATTTTCAAGACGTGCCTGAAGGTCTCGAAGGTATTCCTCTGGCGATGAAGATGTATCCGATGAAGATGGATGATCAAACTGAAGATCATAAGGGAGACGAAGCAGAAACAGCGGTAGTTTCAAATCCCAATCTTGCTGATTTCTGGAAACCATAAATGAGAGATTATTCAAGATGGTTCTGTTAAACCTCTCTACCATGCCGTCCGATTGCGGGTGTAATGGCGTGGTCTGCGTCTTGTCTATTCCGAGAATTTGACACATGCCTTTAAACACGACAGAAGTGAAATTTGTCCCTTGATCTGAATGAATTTGTAAGGGTGTGCCGATTCTGGAAACCCATTGCTACACCTCGGCTTCTGTAGTTGCCTCTTGATCGGGGATTGAAAACGCTTCAGGCCACTTAGTAAAGTAGTCCATGACAACTAGTATGTATTTGTTGCCATTTGAAGATCGTGGTAAAGGACCCAAAATGTCCGACGTTGTCCGCTCAAAAGGTGCTACTACGTTCTACCGCTGCAACACTCCTCGGCTACGTTTCTTTGGTCCTAAACGTGACGCACAGTCATCACAAGATTGGCACCATTCTCTACATCTTGTCTAGTTTTGCTTCAGCAGAAGCGTTCTTGAACTTTCTGTAGAGTTTTCATTACTCCGAAGTGGCCTCCAGTTGAGCTACTATGCAATTCTTTCAAAACATCTGAAATTCTTTATTTTGGAAGAACAAGCTGCCATTTGAACTTACGTCCATCATTGGAATCCTATTTACTGTATAACACACCATTTCTTATATGGAGTGAGTCCCAAAGAGCCCAATATTTGTTAGTAGCAGGACTGTAGGTGGAGATATCCTGCCAATTTGGTCTCATAATGGAAAATTCTTTTAATTCAAAAATTGGTTTTATATCTGGGTATTCTTTTTGGGCTTCTCTAAGTCCTTTATCACTCTATAGGTCTGGTTTCGATGGCGGTGAAACAGTAACTTGGCGAACCGAAGGATTTACTAATTGATAGTGATTCTCTACTCTAGAACGATATCGGCAGCTTTCATTACACGGTTTCCTTGATAATGCATCAGCATTTCCATGAAGAGTTCCTTTGCGATGACGTATTTCAAAGTCAAACTCCTGCTGTGTTGGAAGATCATTTCCACCATCTTTTGGTTTCGGGCAGTCTCTACGGACGTGTCCGACTGCACCACAATACTAAATTTTCGTGTTTCTGCCACATTTACTCAATTCTAAGCTACGGAATTTTCGCCGCAGACCTTCAGTTTGCTTTCTTAGATCATAGCCCGTTTCAGTAGCAGAGACGGCTCTGATTGACTGCCGGTCTTTATGCGCGACCTGCTGGGCAGCCTCTATCTTATGTGCGTAGACTAGGGCACATTCGATATCTTTGACATCGGCGAGTCTAAGTGTTTTCTGTATCTCCGGATCCCGCACACTATCAGTGAAGTGATGGAGAGCCAGATATTGACGTGTCTCAGCTGGGCAGTCTGAAAATGCTAGATGGGAAAGTCGCTGAATATCGGCAGCCAATTCTTGCAGACTTTCACCCGCTTTTTGATAGCGGGACCCTAATTGTAGTCTGCTATATTCTTTAGTGCACTTTTCTCTAAATCGCTGCTCAAGCGCACTCGATAGGGCTTGGAAATCGTACCTCTGCTCTTCCGGAAGCGTATCGAGGATGTCGGCCGCGTCTCCTCTTAAAGAAGCCGCCGGGTGAAAAGCTTGGGCTCGGGGATTCCGTCCATTAGCTTCCGTTATTATCATAAACTGGGTTTTGTATACTTGCTAGGATGATTTTCCTTCGAATGTTGAGAGTTGAATCGTTGCTAGGGAAGGCATAAATGCCACGTTGGGTTCCTCATGTCTGTTTGACATTTGCTTCTTCAAGCTTTCAATCTCCTTGTTCACATTGTCTAATGCTTCTTTAGTGTTTTCTTTTATCTCCAAAACTTTAGTTTCAACTGAAGTTACCTTATCTTCCATGTCATTCATCTTCTCCTGAATGATGTTGGAGAATTCTTCTTTAACACTTACAATGACCTTCTTAAGTTCCTTTTAAGCTCCTCCTGTCCAGATTTTATCTCTTTCATCATCTCGGTTTTAATCTCTTCTTGTCCAGCTTTCATCTCTTCTTGTCTAGCTTAATCTTTTCTTGTCCAGCTTTCATCTCAGTCATCTGCTCCGCTAATGTTTCGAGAAGAGTTTTCATTAAATCCATATCCATTTTTCTTGTGACACGCAGCATCAACTATTCAATCCCATTCTGACACCAATAGTACCGAGCTTCAAGTGTTCAATGTCGAATGAGAGATGAATAAAGCAACCACTTAATGAACACAAGACTTTTATTCGTAAAAATTTCACTAGATATAAGAAATTCCCGCTGTAACAATCGCAAATATACAGTTACAGTTCGTCAGATATAATAAGAAACAGCTTCCGATCACAGGTCTCAAATACCTCAGACAGAGAACAACTTCTCTAGACTAGCAGTCACAACTAATCGTCTTCACTCACTGACTGTCTTCACAAAACTGCCTCTTCTATGTCTGACTGCGGTATTTATACCTGACTTGGTTTGTTTGTCGCTCAACGGTCATTTTTTGCACACGAGGGCTAATTAGACCGGGACTTACGGCTTAAAGTGGATTCCGAACCACTACAAACATCCATGCCCAAGGTGGGATTTGAACCCACGAACTGTTGAACCGAAGGCAAGAGCGCTAACCATTCGGCTGCCAGCTCGGCACCTGACTTGGTGGAGAAATCTACCAGTTTCGCCAAGGTTCTGGAAGTTTCTAGGCTATCTCGCTAAATATTGGTCCTAGAGCTTAGGTGATGGATGTTTCAGAAATATCTATTACTCGCCAAGTTGCCAAGAATCAATAAATGAGTGAATTTATCAGGTTTTAAAAATGTAATAATCATTTAAATAAGAGTAAATTGATTTAACAACATAATGCTAATTTTGTAACTGAACAGCGAATGTAAGTATTACTTATTGATAAATGAGATTAGTATTTCGTTAACCAAAATTATTCAAAACGAAAAAGAAAAATTATCAAGGTTATAGCGTTGCTATGGGAAAAGTGCTCATAAAAGCGGGTGTTATTTGCATTTTACAACTTAATGTTATATATATTGCTCATGCATGTTTTAAGTAAACAAATTTTATCGCAATATTATTCTGTGTACCCTAAAAATAATATAATTCTCATTCATTCTTAAAAACTGAAGATTTTAATTTTTTGAAATATAGATCATATAAATTATCATTCATAAATTTAAAAAGATAGCTTTTAAATTCGTGTTTTATAATGCTTTTATATTTTTCACCGAATAAATTTTTATTAAATAAGTAGTGCAAAACATACATGTCTTGTGTATTCTATATAAACTACTTATATCGAAACGAGCATTCACATATTCCATCAAAAATACAATGCTTTTAAAATGATCTGGTTCAAGAATGTTTAGGTTTTTGAAAATCCTCACACATTAGCAGGTGCTAATGGTTACATTTAAAAGTGTTACTAGTATTGGAAATATTCTGTTTAATGGATTATTGCCAAAGTAACTCTTTAAAATGGTTTTTTCTTATTATTATTATTTAATACATATTTTATTTTCAAAAATATATTAAATGGAATCATTTACATTCATAAAACATTGTTTGCATTAATATCCCAGAACAGAAACAATGCTTTCTATGACAGTTTAATAATAATTGATTTCTTATGTATTTTTTAGGTATGTCTGTGGTAAGAAGAATTTTATGAGGTGGTTAAATTGCCAAATGAAACAATTGCTGTTATAACTCCTAGGTCAGTTATATGTTTTATAGTTTTAATTTCCATCTTGTACTGACTGGGCTAAAAACTTCACTGTTAACGGGATCATATTTTGAATTACAATTACGTAAGTAAATAAAAGTTCTCTGATAAAATAAGTAATTTCAATAATTTCTCTTAAATAAAGAATGATAAACTAATGCAACTTACTCTGTGTTCATATTGTTGCTAGTTTTAGTATTGCTATAGCAGATTAATCCTAATTTATGAATTACTCTGAAGTTCTTAAAATAATTATTAAAATTCTAAAGCTATTTTTACAATTTTTATTTATTATATAATTCTATTTAAAATCATAAACAAATATTGGAATAGCTTGTTTTACATTTACAACAAAAATTTGAAGCCGATGTAAATAGTTCCTTCCAAACTGTATAAAATGTTTCTGATATGGCACGAGTCTTAGTATTCTATGCTTAATAATACACTGTTGACCACGTGAATGCAACACCCTGAAGGAATTATGCAAATAATATGAAATTTACAACATGCATTAGCGGAGGAGAGATATGCAAATGATTAGAATTTCTGTGCAGACACACAACACCTGTGCCTGTGGTGCCACTTCAAAGCACTATTGAAGGGTTGAAGATTTCGACGATTTCAAGTTCGGCAATTGTGTTCTTTTTGTGGTTTTTTCAAAAAACGATCAATTATGCCTCGTAGAAAACAGCGATTATTTTTTTGATCAAGTATCCGAGTTCGACAGAGGAAGGATAGTGGCATATCAAGATTGTGAATTATCTTTCAGGGAAATCGGTAGTCGTGTTGGACGAAACCAAACAACTGTAACGCGGATATGTGATTGTTGGATGCAGGAGGATAGAACGGTCTGACGTGTTCGATCGCATCCACCTCAGTGCTCCACTTCACATGATGACAGATAAATTGTGCGCATGGCAGTGACGGATGGCTCAGCCACATCACGAGCCATAGCACAGCACTTTCAATCTGTAACGCATTATCCCCTGTCTGCACGAACTTTTCTACGCCGTTTACAACAGAGTGGTCTATCCGAAAAACGTCCATTGCTTCGTGTACCCTTGATGTAGAACCACAGACGTCTCCGCCACCGATGGTGCGATGAAAGAAGGATGTGGACGGCAGAATGGAATGAAATTATACTGACGAGTCACACTTCTGTCTGCAACACCACGATGATCGCATTCGAATCTGGAGACATCGTGGAGAGAAGATGCTAAACAGCTGCGTTATTCATCGCCACACTGATCCTGCAACGGGTATTATGGTATGCGGCAGTATTGGATATCACTATCCCTCTCCTCTAGTACGCATTGCCGATACTTTAAACAGCCAGCGCTGAATCTCCGATGTGTTGTCCTTCCTTACCTTCAGGGCTTACTCACAGCCAAATTTCAACAGGATAGTGCGTGACCACACGTAGCACGCATTGTCCAAGGGCTCTTCGTCCATCGCCAGATTGAATTTCTTCCCTGGCCACTCGCTGTCCGGATCTTCCACCGATAGAAAATATGTGGTCCATGGTTGCTCAATGATTGACCCAGATTACATCCCTAGCTGCCACACCAGATTAGCTTTGGCAATGTATGGAAGCTGCTTTGTCAGCTGTACCCAAAGTCTCTTTGAATCAATGCCGAGTCTAAATTTTGTTGTGATGTCTCATGTCTTTCATGGTGTTACAATTTGGGTAGCCAGCAATGTACATCAGTACATCAATCGATTTATTATAAAATTTACCTATTATAATTAATTATTACTTAAAGATATGACTAAAGGTTGTTGTTGTTGTCGTATGCCTGCTGGGCTGGTATTATGGGGTACGCTGCTCTACTTTTCCAACTGAACCATATTTTGGTGTGGAGTCCGACTTTCGCAGTACGCACATGCCATAGGTACCCGTTTATAGTGTATGCAACCATTCATACAAGGAAAGGGCAAAGACAGGATAGAGAGAGAAACATACCCGAATCGGGATTAGAACCCAGGACCTCCCTATCAGCAGTCAGGCACGTTGAACCCTAGCCAAGTTGGGTGGCATACGACTAAAGGTAATCTTGCATTTCTCTAATAATATAACATAAAGTAATATGCTAAGGAAAGTTTGAAAATTTCACTTTTTTATTTTGTTTTATGTTAGTTAAACAATAAAAAGAACACTGGCTCCACATATTACGGATCTTGTGAAACACTAATCTTGGTCCTTCATAACATTTACACCAACTTTAAGGCAATCTCCTTGTCAAAATACAATTCTTAAAAAAATTCATTCGCTTGTGTTGGGCATTAATAAATGACCTAAGCCAGAATACTGCTATAATTGTTTAAACATCTTCCTCATATAATTAACATAGAACTTTTTCCTTCAACTGTTCACTTTAATAATGTTTTTTTATGGTAACAAATATTATTGAAATGAACAGTTATAATATAATAATTAAACATTTGTTTATGGTAACATCAAATGCTTCTAGCTGAAAGAGTGAACAGTTGAAGTCATATCTATCTACATCAGAAAATACTTCAAATATTGATTTTTGCTTACAACTTTTCACATTTCACCCATTCTAAAGTGCACTGAAGTTCAATAAATCAGAGGAACAGGCCTGCTCTTAGAATGAATTTAGGATGAAAATCAGCATGTGCAATTAAATTAATGCATTCATAGTTATATTGAACTTGGGATTAACTTCATAGTTAATACAGTATAGGCTCGTTTATATGAACTCGTTTGGAACGGTAAAATAGGTCATAAGATAGAAAAATAATTTATTAGATTATTAAGATCTGATTTTTTTCACCAAACTACTTTTTTTCTATAAATAAAATACTCATTTAGCGTGTAGCTCTGGTATATGAATAAGTAAGTGGACAGTAAAATTTAAACAAAACAAAAACTCCTTATTTTTCGTAGCTTCACCTCTCTTATTTTACAACTGCCCTCCTCCAAGGCCGTAGCTCGACTTCACTCTCAAAGTTTTTTTTTTTTGTGTGTGTGTTTTTTTTTTCATAAACAAAGATGGCGCTGCTCTCACAGCGCTTATGGGTACGGAACAAATAATATTAGAAAAAATTATTTAAAATGCACCATAAGAAGTATATGTAAAATAAGATTGATACACACATGTAGACAACACTGCTTTGCTCGTAGTTTCCTTTTACAGATTTTTAAAAAAATATGGAATTCCAAAGAACAACCTCCAAATAATTTTAAAAATTAATAATTTTTATTTTTAAAATTATTTGGAGGTCGTTCTTAGGAATTCCATACATTTTGGCAATTTTTGTCTTATTTAATATTATTTCGTCTACTTTCAGAATTATCTATTTTACCACAACTGATAAACTGGTTCATTTCTTCAACTGCAACAAATCTTCTATAGAATCGGCTAAATCTCTCTCGACAAATGAAACTTTACGAATTGAATTGTTCATATGAGACGAAATCAACTACAGAACAAGACTTTTTAAGAATTTTTCCCCTCTTCTATATGCTCTAACTCATGGTTTCCTAACCTTTTTAGATGACGGACCCTTTCTTCAGGAAAAAACCCACGGCGGACCCCTGTCATTCAAGTGCACAGAAACTAGTAAAATTCACCTCGAAGCCCATTGGAATTGAAAACTCCATAATGCAAGTGCTATTTTTTCAATTACCCCACGACAAATCAAGAGTGTTTGATTTAATTATGAATGGAAACAACTTTAAACTATCTACCTTTCCATTAGTCTAAATCCCCACCCTATATTCAGATACATGCAGTTGGATTTTCTCACATCGTTCAACACACTAGGTCAAGCCATATTTGTAATTGAGTGGAGAGAAAAGCAACATTCATTGGATAACATTTTAATTTTCAGAGCAAAAATATAAATACAGAATTCAATTAATTATTAATTTATAGAAAATACAAACAAATACCTTCAAAAGATATAGTCCGGGAACGTTCACTGCTTGTCGACGAAACACAATGCGTTCTTCTTTAATAGAGAAGAGTCTATAGAAATAATAATGGAATCTTAATGTGAAGGTTGAGAGGTTATTTTTGATGACACAATTTTGAAAGGTCGGGCTCAATGCTTAACAATTGAAGGCAGATGTCAGACTCAGCATCTAGACAGCTTCGGTATTTAGTTTTGATATCGGCATAGATCAAGAATCTGGATTCGCACATGTATGTTGTGGAAAATAGAAGTAGAAAACGTTTTACTTTTTCAACAAGGGAATAGAATTTTTTGTTTCCAAACATATCCAAAAGTGAGAGAAACCATCACTATCGAAAGTAGATTTCAAGGTTGAGTCTGTGGAAATTTCTGTCAACAACTCATATTCATTCGATGATAGAATGTTCGGATTTTTGGATACAGTGAATGGGTTGACCACCCATTCGTCTTCCTGCAGCTTTCGTCTTGAGCTGTTGAGAAATAATGCTCTAACGATGACGTCAAGCTTCGGAGGTGTTCGAGAATTTCATGATACAAATTTTTCCCAAGCTGCAATGTGTTGTCTTTCAAAAAATCGTTGAGAAGAAGGAAACACTTGACTTCCCCCTCCTTCACACTCCCTGCCTAAAAATTGATTTTCCTCTTGAGCGCTCGAACTTGGTCGTTTGCAATGACCATTGTTATAGTTTTCCTTTGCAGTGAAATATTCATTTAGTTCAATTTGGAGAAATTATATGCTAAATAAGCAAGTTACGTTGCCAATTTTCGTTATTAATAATCTCTGCTAATTTGGCATTATGGTAGTCTGAAAGTAAAGCTAGTTGTATGGTCAGATAGTGGTTTGCACAATAAGCGGTCCTCTTCGAAACATCCCGAGTATGCATAACAAACCAAAGCCAATAAAAGTGCTAATCCCGCAACGTCAGTAGATTCATCTATTTGGAGAGAAAATGAATGTTGTTGAAGGCGAGAAACCAAAGATTCTTTTACATCATTTTACATGTCAACTATCCATCTCGTGACAGTATTGTTTGATAGTGACACTGAAGATATAAGATTTACTGTCTTTTCGTCTAACATACAAGAAGCAATATCGCTAACACTTGGTTTTATGAAGATTTCCACATAGGTATGAGCTTTGCCACCCGACAACTTACCAAAAAAGAAGCTTTTAGTGAGTTTTCATTAATTGTTTTCGCATTAGTTTTCATGCAGTCTTGAGAAGCAGCAAATTCAGTGCTCTTCTTGAAAATATCAACCTCTTTATATGGAGGTCCGGGTGAGTACCCTCAAAATGAAAACGCAATTTAACTGGAACCATCAAACTGTTCAGAAGGACTAGCGTGCAAATTACACACTGAGCTTACCCTCCTCTGTCTCGATAACACCCATTTTTAAATAACATTCGTTGTACTTACGCTTTTTAGTTATTCCACTTCCACATGGTACTGCAACTAATCGAGAACTTGTAGAGTTTTCGCATAATAAATCCAACTGTGGCACTTCATGTGACTGTTCTTCCTTTGGCCATCCTCCTTCATCATTTATTTCAACCGGGAGCTTTCCTTGCTATGAAGGTGATGGAGAAACTGCTAGCCTCTTCAACGTTCCCGATTTCAGCCATTGATCCATGGTGGAAGTAATAAAGTGTGCAAAAAGCAAATGGTGCACTCATGAAGGTGGTTCAGCATTGAATGATGTCTCGAGAAAAACGGGAAATAGCGTTGTTAAAGGTTTCTACGCATCGAGCGCCGTAAGCCGGTGCTTACACGACTCCCAAGTTTATAGAAAGTCAAGCAGGGAAGCCACATCCACCGGCACTAAACTACTTGCGGGTCAACACTTGGGAACCGCAGCCGCTGTTCAAAGGTGGCCACGGACCCCCTAGAAAGAGATGGCCGACCCCTAAGGTGTCCACGGACCACACGTTGGGAAGCCCTGCTCTAATTTATGGAGAGGATCGAAGAATTTTTTCCCACTTTCTGTGTCCTTACGCACAGGAAACAGAAATTGAAATCGGTATACTACAGTTCTTTCCCAACAAATGTCTGATAACCATATGTCTTCGACTGTTATTCTCACAAATGTCTGGAATACTTGTATGTGTCGCTTCGCTGTTCACGAATGAATTGAATTTTCCGGAGTTATATAAAAATCATAAAATACTGAAAAAATATCAGTTCATAAAAATAAGAAAATAGAAAAGAAAACTGTATGTTAGAAACTAAAGTTCGTAAAAAAGAGATTTTTCAAAATTTTTCATGGATCTCCTCAGTTGTCTTCTTTTTCTCGAAGTGAAAGTATGTAATTGTTTAAATATTTATTTATATACTTAGCATAAATAAATATTTATTTACTTATGCTAAGTAAATATATATATATATATATATATATATATATATATATATATATATATATATATATATATATATATATATATATATATTTCTTATGCGATTATTAATACTTCACATTTTACAAAAATACTATTGATTTTGGAGAAATTTCATAGTTAATGTAAAATGTAGAATATTTTTGACTTCAATGAGCAGAAAAATTGCTTGTGAATAACGAAATGTATTGTTTCTATAAACATAAGTATAAAAAATATTTTGATATAAAATATAATTTTAATTTCAAATAAATAACAAATTTCCACTGTAACCAAATATTATTAGAAATATTAGAAACATAGGAGGGAGCTATCTGAAATCACCAGCAACAACTGATAAACAAAAAACTGAACAGTTATAAGCAATATAGTACGAGTTTATATGTTCATAAAATAAAATTAAATTAAAATAAATAATAACAAGAATAAGTCGATAAAAATTGCTAAATACATAACAAAAATATCAGGCTTTCCTTATAGTTAAAAAAAAAACGTGATATATTTGAAATAGAACGATAATCACTAAATAAATGTGCCACGATTATTGATTTCCTCAACTCATTTATTTTACTAACCGAAACAGACAAATGTACTTGCGTATTTTATTTCGTAATATAAATTCGTTATGTCTCCCTCTCCAACCCAAAGAGATTTTCCAATTCCCAAGTAACACTTTTCTATTTTCCAGCTAAACCAACTGTGTGTATCTTTCATTTCCCTCCAATCTACCATTAAGAAGTGATTGTATAGATCCTACCACAATCTCGTAATACATCCGTATGTATCGATATATCAATGACATTGTTACTTGTAGTTGTATTGCTGTTGTTGCTTATGACACTTGGATAAGCCAAGCTCGCTACGCCGTTGGCTATGCGAATTTAAGTCAATAGAGAGGGTTTTTCGTTTTGGATCAGAGCACCACGATGGACGACTTTGCTCTATTAAGGTGCCTTGTAATTTTGAACCACGGTCAGGTGACGAGGCCACACTTGAGCTGGCACTCTCCTCTCCGCATCCACGCCACACCAGCGGAAGGACTTTGGACGTCACAGATTAACGTGGACACGTCCCCAACGTGGACACGTCCCCAACGTGGACACGTCCTCAAACCACAGAGTTTCAGCAACCCAATGAAGGAAAGTACACCGTGATGACCCTCCCAACCACTGCCTGCGGCAAATGATGCTTCATTTTGCTGAGCTTACAGGAAGCGGCGTGAAGCTACTGAGCCACTGGAGCTCTACTTGTATTCGCTCTGTCATTGGCTCTTCTGTACTAGTTACATTCAGTCAAGAACATTGTAACTCCACTAATTACTTTGAAGTAGGCACGTACTCGTTGATTTCTTCGAAACAAGCACGTACTCGCTGATTATTTTGAAACAGGAGCGTTCCCACGTACTCGCTGATTATTTTGAAACAAGCGCGTACTCACCGATTACTTTGAAACAGGCACGTACTCACTCCGTCATTGGCTCTTCTGTACTTAAAACTGTTACTGATTATTTTGAAACAGTACATTATACATGCAATTGTTTGAGGATATTCGGATTCGTGCTAACTTTGTTACCGGAAGTACCGAGTATTTGAAAAAAAAAAATACTGATTATCACTTTTTTTGTTACATTCAAATACTTGTTACAAAATACTGGTTACTGGTATTTCTTCACATTAGGGATGGGGCTTTGTTACTTTTCCTGTACTTAGTACGTACTGAGTACAGTTACTTTTAAAGTAACAAGTATTTTACCGATTACATTTCGTACTTGTTACAATTTCTTTTGTACTGCCATCTATCGGATTACAATATAATGACAAATTTTTTAAAATTTTATTAATAAATTGAATAAAAACTAAATTAATAATAAATAAATTAATAATTAATTAAAACTTAATAAGTAGATCAATAATATTTTATATAAAACCATAAAATTAATTAATATAATTAATGTAAATTTAAATTATTATCATTTATAAATAAGCATTCACTTAAATATTAATGAAAAGATCTATAAAAATAATTCTTATTATTTATGCAACATTTCAGTAATGGCAAGTTTTTGTTTTTCCTGTAATGCTTTAATTTCTAGTATGAGGCAAAGAAATATAAACTGTTTATCTACAAACTGATTTTTTTTTTTGTGTAAAAAAAATTGTAAATTTCTAAATCTTCTTAAACGTAATTCATTCAATATAAAAATCATGACATTTTATTATTTACATTTATTTTCAGAATTTATATGTGTTATAAGTAAATTTTCCAATTATTCAATCGTAATTTTCAAAGACTTCCAATGTTAATTAAAATATAAAATTAGATGAGATAATATAATTTCAATTTTTCAACCTAATCATCTTAATTTTTTATTAGAATTTAGTAAGACTTTCGAATTATGTAAATGAATTTTTATAATTAACTTGTAAATATTTTGCAAAGAATTGTAAAGTGGGAAGTTGAATCAATTACAAAGAGGTTTTATTTTACACTAAACAAAGAGGTTTTACTTACAAAATTACAGCAATTAATCAGAAAAATCAACAAAAATTTAATTTCCTTTATTTTTCTATAATTAAACATTAACGAGACAAACATAGTAAAATTTTTTATGTATTATAGATAATAATTTTTATTATAAAAGACGTTTACTTGTTTATATTTTTATGTAGTAGATAAACCAGTTTTTTCTAAAATAAAAATTGCAATAACTCACATATCTTGTTTCAGTTTCCTAAAACTTAATCAATTTATGGTTAAATAAAGTAGCTTTGCAATTAAAACTATAGTTTTCATTATTAATATATTAACATAATTAATATATTAATAATGTTTAAGTAAACATAATTATTTTATATTAGATATAGGTGAATAAAATTTCAATAACTATCAAAAAATGTAAAATAGTTTTACCAATAATCTAAATGTTATAATGTATTAAGGTAAAATATTGAGAAACAACGTTTAGTAAAAAATGGAGGAACAAAAATACATACATTTTATTTACATCAATCCATAATTTAAGAAATAAACATGACAGTAACACATGATGGTATAAATAAAGATAAGGTAAAAATTAACTTAATTAAAGTTTTTTTATCATTTGGAATTTTTAAACTAAAATGAATAAACTACCTTCTTTAGTTTTAAATCAACATTCTCATTATCTGAATAAAAATAAATCGTATGGTAAAAAATACAAAAGAACATATTTTATAAAAGTTTAAATTCTGTATATTTACAGTAAAATATAGTGAAACTAAAACATGGTTGAATAAAAAATAAACATATTTATATGGAATTATAATAAAAAATATGCATAGTAAAAATAACAATGGAAGTATGTAAGCAGATTTATATAATTTAAATATTTTTTTAATTTAAGAAATCTGACCTTATTTAAGGTTCAAATAAATATGTTATATATGTTCATAAAATAAAATTTTTAAAAGAAATAATAACAAAAATAAAAGTTAATAAATATTGCTAAATACATAATAGCAATTTTTATTAACTTTTATTTATATATATCATGATTATCATGCTTTTCTTATATTTAAAAAAACGTCATATATTTGAAAAAGAACTACAATCACTGAAACGAAATAAAAGTACATGCGTATTTTATTTCGCAATATAAATTCATATCTCCCTCTCCAACCCAAAGAAATCTTTCAATTCCCAAGTATCCCTCTTCTATTTACCCAGTTAAACCAACTGTCATTTCCCTTCTCCCACCCAGCCTCCCTACCATAAGAAGCTACCATGATCTCATAATTCATCTGTTTGCATCGATATATCGATGATATTGTTACTTGTACTCGCTCTGTCATTGGCTCTTCTGTACTTGTTACAGAAGAGCCAATGACAAAGCGCAATGTCCACTTATTACTTTGTAACAAGCAAGTACAAAGTAATAAGCAAGTACAAAGTAACAAGCAAGTACAAAGTAATAAGCAAGTACAAAGTAACAAGCAAGTACAAAGTAACAAGCAAGTACTCATGTACTTGCTTGTTACTTTGTAACAACCACGTACTCACGTACTTGCTTGTTACTTTGTAACAACCACGTACTCACGTACTCTCTGATTACTTTGTAACAAGTACGTGCTCACGTACTCGCTCAGTCTTAGAAACTGATCAAGTACATTGTACCTGCAACTGTCTGAGGATACTCGAATTCGCGCTGACTTTGTTACTGGAAGTACTAAGTATTTGGAAGAAAAAGTACTGATTACAGGTTGTTACATTCAAATACTTGTTACAAAATACTGGTTACTGGTATTTCTTCACATCCCTATTTCAAAAACAAATGAATGTATTAGTGGGATTGGCTGTCTCTTAAGTTTGTAATTGGACTGAAAATTTTGTTTAATATGTTAGTAGGATTGCTTTATTTATAATTGCTAGAATATTTAATGTCGCCATCTCTTTTGAAAAATAAAATAAAATAAAAATACTTATTAAACATTAACTAGATAAGTTTATCTTATGTAGTGTGTAAAACACATTAAATATTAATTTTTGATTGTTTTTGCTAGCAATAAATCATAGTTCGTGTTTGTATGTATTCTAAATTATATGTACATCATATACATTAATATTTCATAACAAAAAAAAAAAAGCTGGAAATACCGACTTATTAAAATTTTGGGCAAAGTCTTTTATTTCTCGATATAAGAATATCCCCATTAATTTAACACGTAATATATTCATTTTTGTGAAAAATTTTTCGTACGTACACAATATCAAATTTAAATCTTGAATGTTGCATGTACGCGGTAATTAATATTTTAAAAATTGTTCAGTATTTGAAATCATTTAAGGAAAAAAAATTCATTAGTTTTTTTTTTTATATAAATGTTTACCTTATAAGACAATAATATACGCGTTAATGGTATTTTTATATATAAGTATCACTGAGGGAAATAAATTAATGTTATAAAGATTTAAACATGTGTTATGATACATCCTTTGATAGATTTAAAATTACCATTTGATGGATTTAAATTTTTATTTTAATCTTCTGTTAGTTGCATTTAATATGCCTAGTTTTCAAATTAGTAACTACTAAATTCTCTTTAAAAGCAAATAATTTTAGTTATTTTAATATAGTGAATGATCTCTGAAGTTTAAAATGGCAAGAAATAATTGCTATATTTGATTGAAACATATTTTTAAATCAATAATATAAAGCGAAAATTGTTGACAAAAAGTAACAGTATAACAAAAATTATGATTTCATTTTTCTAAGCATTTAAATTTAGTTATTAGAAATGTCAAGAAATCAGTCATGTAATATGTATATATATATATGCGTGACCTTTTTATTCATCTAGTTTTTCTTGTTTCTTAAATTTATGTTTTCATGTATAAAGTTGTTAATTTTATACAAAAATTGTTGGCTAAATTTGCATATGTATTTCATGAATGATTGCAATGATGGAGCTATGGCAAAATTACAAATTATTTTAATTCAAGCAACAATTAACTGGTTTTTGATCTTTTGATTTTTTTTCTTTGAGTAATACTTTTCCATTCGCTCTATTTAAAATACTTATGTATTATATTTCGTGAATCCTTTAGATGCTGATTAAATTGGCTCATAATGTGTTCAACTTGATCAGTTGAACAATTTTTTTTCAATTGCACATCACCAGTGCTTTTATTCACATTTATTAGAGCATTATGTTGAATTGTAATGAAATAACCATTAATTTTTAAGGATATAATTCTAATTTTACATATCCTTTTTATCAATTTATTAAACTATGATTTAGAAAATAATTCATGAATTTTGCTTTCTTTATAAGATATTGCGCAACCATTGTGATGACTATCAACTAGACTTATGATATGAAATTGTCAATTTTTTAAAAATATGTTTTTCATTCCTATTATAATTATATGTTAAATTTAACATTGAAAGCTAGTTAATGGTACAAAATGCTGATAAAAGCAGAGGTGCCCAATGACATACAAACCTAACTCTAAGAAAAAGAAATACATAGTTCACTTTGTTGACATCAGTATTATAGTAACCTTTTTTGAACATTTGCTTAGTTAACAGAAATTTAATAGTGTTGCAAACAAAAAATGCATTAATTTTTAACAAAATATTTGAATGGAATGTGAGAAATGTTATAATTCTTATCTTAAATATGTATGTTAAAACTTTAATTTAGAGTATTTGAATTTTTTTATATTTAAATTCAACAAATGCTATATTTGTTCAATAATTGCCATTAAAGATTCTTTGACTTAGTTTTATAGCATTAAATTAAGTATTTCTTTTCTGTCTTAAAAAATTCATGTTGTGAATTTTTTTTATGATTTTCCTTCAAGTTTTTCTCTTTTTAGTAAGTTAATAACCCTGTATGTTTTAGAAAAAATGTAGCAAGATGATTGCAGTCTCAAATATTCTTGCAATTAGAGTGAATTTTGATCTATGAGAGAAATTTCTTTCCTATCTCAATTACTTAACATGAGTTTCAGTAACTCCAATAATTATTTAGCATAAATTACAGAGTTTAGTCTAGATGTCTAGAAAAAACTAATTAGAATACTTTATATTCACAGTATCTGTGATTGTATGCCTGATATTCAGTTAGAGAACTTTTGCTCTGAATGGTTTATCATTTGTATAGTATATTTATTAAGAGTAGTGTTTGTGTAAAAAGACTGCAATCTTAGCAGTGGAGATTCCTAGTTTCAATCTCATCCACTGTTGAACTACAGGAATTAATGCTGTCTGGTGTATGCAAACTGTCAGGATGGATATTTTGGAGTTTTCTAAGTTTCCTCCTTAGAAAATGTCAATATATGCATCTATCTAAGAGAAATTATATCAAAAGCTGAATGTTAAAATACCTTACATTAACATTTTGCTCTTTTGCTATCTGTTATGTGATGTCAAAATTCCTCAAACAGTTCAGTAGATAATAAGGTGGAAGGATCAAGGATTCTGGGGCAAGCAGTAGAGGAATTCACAGTGACTTTTTCTGTGATACAATCACTTGTAGGAATGCTAGTTCTTCTGCATACCATTTTCGGATGCCTTGCAGATGCCAATCTGATATTCAAATGCTCTCTTCATGTGCTACCTTTAATATCAAAACTCTACTTTACCTTTAATATCAAATTCTGTGTACAGTGGTACCAAGCCAGAATGATGTGGAATGCCATAGATTGTCAAAGCTATATTTACTGATAAATGGCAAGTTATTCTGGAAACTAATGATAACTGCATACATAAGTGTGGAGACACCCTGGTGAAGGGGCAATTTTTCAGCAAGATAATGCTTTTCCTCATCTTACATCATGTTCAGGCTCTTTCATGGCCAGCACAGTTCCTGGACTTGTTCCCTATAGAATGAGATCAACTGAAGCACCAGATGCTACATGATATAGAAATGGCTTTTCAAGGTCTGTGAGCTCATCTGCCTCATGGGAATATTAGATATTTGATCAATTTAATTTTTGACAGTGTTTTGTCATGTATAGCAGCAGTGAGCGGTTTGACACGCTATTGTCAATATGTTGTTTTTGTTCAATTGTGCACATTGTATTTGTTTAACTGTCTCTATTTTGAGATCAAGTTTCATCAGACATCTGATCAATTTTGGAATCTCATCTTTATCATTATGTGCATTAAATTACATTTCATTCTGATACTTCCTCTTGGTGCACTATATTCAATGTTCTTGTGAATGGATAATTGACAAATAAGACATTTATCTCACTTAATTTTTTAAACTTTTGCATTATATCATCCCATTTAAGAGCTAGCTCTGTATTAAATATTAGACTGATACAGTAGAACTTAAATTATTTGAATCACTTTCAAAATTTCAGAAAAATAAATTACCCTGGAGAAGAAAATGAAAATGAGAAAAAAGGAAAAAGCTGAAGAAAAAGAAAGGTAAGAGAAGGGAGAAGATGAGGGAGAGACACACACGTGTTTTGAGGAATTCAAAACATACTTTTGAAATTTCCTGGATCTTCAGAAATTAGTGTTGAAGATATAGGAGAATAGATTATGAGTGAGACCCCAGATTTCAAATTGCCATATTTAAAGTATTGATTAACAAGATGACCTTAATGTGTAATTTGAACTAGTGAAGCATTTATCAGCTTTGAAATGGATAGATTGTATACTCACTGTCATATTCTCCTACTTGTGCATTCACTTAAAGTGCGTATTCTCATTGTCAAGTGAATGTGCCACTTGGCTACCCTAAAACATGAAAGCAGTGAAACGGCTTACTTTGACAGAGATGCTCAACCAACAATAACTTCCATTTATAGTTCTCTTCATACATATTGTATTAATGCACAGTTCTTTTAATTACATTAGTGTGTACAAGTATCACATTTTCATTTAATTAAAAGTTATTTTTCTTTAAAAATATGTAGTTTTTTCTTCTATTTTAATTAAATAAAATGGACCATTTTAACGAAAAAAATCCATTTATTCGAAGATTTGATTGAACCGAAGAATAAGATTCGGTCCCAGTTGATTTGGATAATAGGAGTTCTATTGTACTAATATTATTATTTATCTCCAACATTTCTCATGATCTTCATTTTTTATAATCCATAAATATTGTTAATAATAGTCTGTTGTAAATAAGTGTCAAAGGAAAAAGCTATTCTTAATACAGTTTTCAAAGTATATGTATAATGAAATATATCATTTAAGAAGGAAAATAAGAAAATTATATTCATAGAAAAGTTACAATTATAAAATAAATATAATCCCTTCATAGAAATGATTTATATTTTTATCTTCGCATGTAATTTGCGACAAATGTCTTTGTAAATAATTAATTCATCTTTGAATTGCTTTGCAGAAATTTTGCTGTTATAAATGTTAATATATTTTTAGGAAGTACCTAGAATATTAGTGACATCAAAATGGCTTCAAATTTTACATACTTTAAGCCTGAAGCAATAAATGTAAGTACATTATATAAATTTTTATGATTATTTTATTTTAATTTACTTTAAAATCTTTGTTTATAATCAAAAGATGATAATTTTTTCACCTTTGCAGCATGCAGTTAAATGTTCAGTACTCTGATCCACATTTCAGCATTGTTTTATGTGCTTTTAAATTGAAAGACTTAATTGAATCAACACTGTTGTATAAAAAGATAGTAGTGTAACAAATTCAAAATCTTAACTTAGACTTGATATTTGTCATGAATTAACAATCTACTTTATTCCAGTTTTGACTTGAGTCTTTTGCTATTGAGTAAAATATCAAATTTGTTTCTCTGTGACTGTTTATTAAAAATATGCAAAATTCTAATTATTGGTCATCTATTATATGAGATCTATATTTATATATTCCATATTCATTATGATCAAAACTTTTATGTGTACAGTATTCTATGTGATTCCAAATTTTTTTTAAATATTATTCTTTGAAATGTGCTTTTAAGTAAAAGAAAAAAAAGTTTCAAGTGTATTGAAATATAAAATTTTATGTTTAAATTAATTGTTTCTTACAAAATTTATTAAGCAATTATTTTATAAAAAGGTTATTTTTTAACTTATAAGGAATATATTTTTATAATCATCCATGTTTTTGATTTTAGTTTTTATATATATCACATGAGTTTTGTCAAAGGCTGTATCATTGGAGCTTAAATGATTATTCATTTTCTAATTTCAAATGTTTTTTCTACTTCAGTTTACTCTTAGTTGATTATTTTTAAATCAAGATTAGTGAATTAAAGCATGGATAATGATTTTGTTCTTGAAATGTATGATCTAATGAAAAGTAAAAATATTTCTTGAAAAACTATTAACTTGAAAAACATTAAAATAAAAGAAAATGTATAATTGCATAAGTAGTTTTTGTTACATATTCATAAACATCAAGTTTGTAATCATTTCATTTCTTCTAACTATCCACAATGATTAGCAACTATTTTTATGAAAGTACAGAAAATATTGTTCATTTTTACATTTATATGAAATTTATATACATTTTTAAATGTCTCAAATTTTCATTTAATTAATATTTTTTGCCATACCTAAAGAGGGTACACTGGCTCAAAACTTGATTATATTTTAAACCCTCCTATTTTGAGCATTTTTGATTGTTTAAAAAGACCTGGTTTCTAATACTAAAATTAACTAATCAATTCATGATTGTATGGTAAAATCTTCTTGTACTTTTTTTCACTTTGAAAAAAGCAGTATTTGTTGCTTTATTTCCCTTCATGCTAGTTTAGTTTTCATTTTATTTATTAAGTTGTCAATTGTCAACTATCATGGTTTAGACACAATGTAAAATTTTTGGTTGGATTGTAAGATCTACTGACATATAGTATAACCATGAAAATTTATTGTATTGTTAAATTAGTCTAAAAATTTAAAACTTCTGCTTCTGTTTCTTAAATGTGATTAGTAAGTGATCATAAAATATATGATGTAAAGATATTTAAAAAAAAGAAAGTTATTTATATTGTCCAATATATTTTTTATTTAATAAAATTAAAGAAATCACAAATTACCAAAATGGATCTGATTTCTTTGATTTTACAATTCACTTTTATACCTCTTTTAATTTAGTTTGATTGTATATATAATGATTCTTGGAACAATCCATTTGAATTAATAATGGATTATTTAAAGTTTAATATAACTTTTTTAGATATGTGCATCAGTGTTGCAAGCACAATTTATCATAAGTCATACCATTTCAATTGCTAAAGATTTATTTCATTGAAAATATTACTCAATGAAAATTGTTGAATGAAATTTTTTATTTTTAAAGTAGAATGTTCATAAAAAGACTATAAATTGACATGATTTAATTTGGTTGTTGCACTATTCATATAAACCCAAGTTAAATTCCACAATAATGGGAAATAACCCTTTTAAAATATTTATTGTCTATATAAAGAGTTTAATATCTCTATTAATTATTTTTTTTAATATTACTAAATGCTATTTTCCAGAAATGTATTACTTGGAAAATTGCACAAATAGAGAAAGTCTTTAAGTATTACATGCTTAGAATATTAAATGACTTACAAATTAAATCATGAATTTTTCTTTCTATAACTCTAAATTTCATGCTCATATTTATAAAATTTAACTGAAAACCAAGCTTAGATCTCAGTCTGTTTTTAATATTCTGTATTTTGATATCCCAATCTGTTTTTACTTTTATGTTTTAAATTTTCCAATGTTTTTCATATAGCAAATTAAACTTTTTATTGATTTCTGATGAAGTTTTTTTGATTTTTTATTGATCTATATGATTAAATCCATTTCTCCTCATTGTATACCCAGTTCTGTTAATTAATAAATTAATTAAAATTAATTAGTTTAAATTGCTATGGGTGAGTTTGTAGTTTTTATATTGTAATTATGTATGAACTGCCGGAGAATACACAAATATTTAAAAGTCTATTTTATTAACTGTACATAATTTAAATTAATAAAAATAAGTTAAATATGAAATTTTTTTGCTTATGACTATCCATCTAATCAATAAAATAAATTTAGTTTTCCTCCAATCTTTAATCGTCTTTGATGTCTTAAAGTGTTATGTGCATATTTATAAAATAAATCCTATCAAGATAATTAAAATTTAATTTTACTTCTGTAAACACTGTGACAAAATAATATTAACAAAATTCAGTTCCATATTCTCATCCATTTTATTTTCTGTTTTGTCATTGAAAACATGCCGAGCTGGCAGCCGAATGGTTAGTGCTCTTGCCTTCGGTTCGACAATTCGTGGGTTCGAATCCCACCTTGGGCATGGATGTTTGTAATGGTTCGGAATCCACTTTAAACCATAGGTCTCGGTCTAATTAGCCCTCGTGTGCAAAAAATGACCGTTGAGCGACAAACAAACCATTGAAAACATATTCTCTTATTTTTGTACCAATTCTTTGCTTAAATTTTTTTCTCATCTTTTCTTGTATTGAATATTTTAAAAAGATTTCTTACAAGAATATATTCAAGCTTTTTATTCTTTGCATAAGATTTTTATGTATTCATGCTTTTATACAATCACCTTAATTTTCTGTGAATGCATATCTAATGAAGAGATTACTTTTTACTGTTTTAATTACCTACGTGAATACCTAATATATTAAATCAATGGCTATAATGTGACAGTTTTCATTTTTGTCCATTTCTTTTCAAAATGTCTTTACCTTAAGAAAAATTATTTGGTTTGTTCCATCTTTCTAATTATTGTTTTTTCAGTTATAACTGTTTGGATTTTTCTCTCAATTTTATTTTATCATGTATTTCCACTTGCTGTGCAGTGTTCTTAAGATTTCTTGTCAGTAAAAATTCTGTTCACACATTTAGTGATAGAAATTTATTTTTAATTTGTGGTACTACATTAAATTAATTCTATATTCTTTTAGAAATGTCTCCTAGTTTTTCATTTCAATAGCATTTTTAATAACATAAAAACTTGTGAAGATAATAATTACCATTCAGTTACTCAATATATTTTTTTACCTTTGGCAAATTTTTAATGCTTCTTCTATAAAATGATGTTTCATTCTCTGTGATAAGTTTGAACTAACCATTAATTCTTGAAACATTTTAATAATTTAGTAAAAAAAAATATTAAAAGTTTGATCTATTTGATCAAAAAATTAAATAATAATGAAGTTTTTCACTTTGGATAATTGAACATTAAACAAATATGTTACATAAATAGTCATAATAAATGACAAAAGAATAAATTAATCAAGTTTTGTACAATATTTATGTTAACTGGATTTATTCATGTGTATTTTCTTCAGCATTTTCTTTTTATTAATCAATATATTGTAGTATCTCCTGTTTGTATACATTTATTTTATTAAAAAAAACTTATTAACTAATCATTTCGTTCTAGGAATTTGAAGATAGATTTAGCAAGAAATTATCTGATCAACTTCATACTATAGAATTAATAGAAGATAAAAATTTGAAAAAGTATAGTTTTCAGTTCATTCCATATGATAATTTAAATATAGAAGCTACTAGAAGACTTTCATTATTAGAAAATGATGCATGCTTTGAAGATTGTCTTCTTTTAGAATTGCTACAGTGGTTTAAGCTTTCATTTTTCACTTGGGTAGATAAACCAGTGTGCCTAAAATGCAAAAACTCCACAGAAAATAGGGGTAAAGTGACACCTACCTCTGATGAGCTCAAGTGGTTTGCCTCAACTGTCGAACATTACTATTGTAACACCTGTAATTTATTCATACGATTTCCTAGATATCACCATCCCAAAAAGCTGTTAGAAACTAGAAAGGGACGTTGTGGGGAGTGGGCAATCTGCTTTGCTCTTTTCTGTCGAACATTAGATCTGGATACTAGAATAGTTCTTGACTGGACTGATCATGTGTGGATAGAATTTTTTTCTCCTTTTAAACAGAGGTGGGTACACTGTGATCCATGTGAGAATGTATGTGACCAACCATTAATGTATGAAATGGGATGGAAAAAAAAACTGACATACATCATTGCTTTTTCTAAGGATGAAGTTCAAGATGTCACATGGCGTTATACTTGCAATTTTGATAATGTAATGTTGAGAAGGAAAGCTACTAATTGCAGAGAATCTTTTGTTTTAGATTGTATAAATTATTATACCAATAGATGTCAGTCTAATAAAACTTTAGTAGAAGTAAATGCTCTTAGAAAAAGACAATTGTTTGAACTAGTTGAATTCCTAACACCACCAAAAATTCCAAATGACAATTTAAATGGAAGAACATCTGGTTCGATAGCTTGGAGATTAGCTAGAGGGGAAATTGAAATGGAAAATTTGCATGTTCCATATGTATTTAATTTAAGTTCCCTAGAAATAGAGCAAAGGCATTTTCATCTTCAATATAGCTGTGCAATAAATAAATATATTAGAGTTTCTGATAATTCTAATAAAAGTGAAAATTGGACATCTTTGATATTCGAAGCAAAAGATGTTTTTAGAAAAATAGAGACTGATTGGAAAATGGCTTATCTTGCTCGCACAGAAGGCTCCGTGACAGGAATGGTTAAATGGAAATTTGATTTTGCAGAAAGTCGTCTTATAATACAGAGGTTGAAAATTAAATTGCAGTGCACAACATTTGAGAATGGTGAGGTGAAATGGTACCTTTCACCCATCAAAAACTCTGAAAAGTGTTCTGAAAAAGTTTTTATTGGAGAAGGTTTGTAATCTAATGTTTTTTACTTAATTCTTATTTAAAGTTATTACACCAAATTGACTATTTATAGCATTTAGGTAATTTAATAAATATAGCTTTTTTATCATTATATTTTGATATATAATATTGTGTACTTGCCAATTTTTACAATGTTTCATAATTTTTACAAAAATCATTTTGATTTTACAATTTTTTCCATTTATTGCAGAATGCAGTAATTACCTTTGTAAAAACTTTTTAGTATTTATTTTTTTTTACAATCAGAAGTAAATTTCTTTTACTTAATGAGGTCCTAAATTTGCAGAAACAACATACTTTTAAATAGAAAGTTTGTTTTGATAATTTTAGTTTTAAATGAAAACCTCTCTTAACAATTAAGAAAGATGAAAAAGTTGACAATGTTGTAGAATATAGATAAGTTTTCAGCCCTCAAATTCTGAGAATTTTTAAACAAAAGGCAAAGGAATCATACAAATTTCAAAATGTTTGTGTTTTGTATTCACTATAACTCTCAGCAATGCAGAATGATTGAATTTTTAATACAGTTAAGAATAAAACACAGTGTTTTTCTTTGTGTTCTAAAAACTGTTTTACATTTTTCGATTGAAACTGCCAAGAAGGCAAAAGTTGTTTTCAATAAGTTCCTTTCCTAGTTACAATAAAACAATCCATTTCCAATTTATTAAAGTAAAAAATTTTAAAATTTGTCTTTAAATCTTAAAATTTTAATCATTTTTATTCCTTTATTAAATCATTCTCAATCATCATAAAATCATTATTTAAATTCATCTTGTTTTTATTTCTATTCCTTAAATCTAATAAAGTGAGTATTATGAGTTTTTAAGTCTAGAAATTTTTGTTTGAAAAAGTTAAGAATCATTATTTTGGAAATACATGATAAATCATTTTAAATCAATGTTTTTATAGCAATAGATGCACAAAAAGAAAATTGGAAGTTTTCTTTTCAGCTTAGCAATATAACAATTTCAATTGTGTGTGTGTGTGTGGAAAACATGCACAAAAAGTACTGGTAGTAGTTATTTAATTAATGAAAAAAATATACCACACATAAACAATGAAAGTAAAATTTTTGCTCTAAATATTTTTCCATATGTTATAAGAAAAATTTTTTTAATATTAAATTTATTTTATGCAGGTTTTAAAAATGTTTCCTTAATGATTTCACTGTGTCAACACTGCTCTTATTTGGTGTGAATTAATATTTTGATTTATTGTTGACTCCTTCTGGTTCCCTTGAAAAGCAGTTGCTTTATTGACGCATCGAATTTTTCCATAGATAAGTCAAGAAGAGTGATATAATTATTACTATAATTATCAAATTTCTCCAATTGCAAAAAACTACATATTTTAAAAATTTGACATTTATATATAATTTAAAATTACTAGTAGCAAGTACTATGTTGCTTAAAACCCACAATGTTTAATTATTTTTACATCAATCAGAAAATACTTATTTCCTAAAATATACTTTTCACTAAACTATATGAATCTCATGATCTTTAAAGAGGTAATACAAAGACAAAAGACATCTAAACTTTTAAAATTATAATTCCGACAATCCTTAGATATCGTAAATTAGAATAGGTTCTATTTACAATGATTGCTATGGAATGATTTAATTGATGTTCGTTTTGAGCATTTATTTTTCTTGTAAACATGATTGAGTTTAATATTGCTTTGTATTTAATTTGCTCCCAAATAAATAAAATATGAGAGTAAAAACAGAATAGTAAGAAAATTATTAAATTCAATGTAGAACTGAAAAAAAGATAATTTTGCATATTTTAGCCTTTTAAAATTTGCTAAACAATAGAAAAGAAATATATTTGCAAACAAAAAAAATCATGAATTATTTATACTGTAATAATCAAATGCTCTATATTTTTTATAATAAATGTGATATGTGATTTATTTGCTTCTTAAATTTTTTACAATTGCTCTAAAAAGAACAAAATATGGAAATGGGTACTATTTATACATTTTACATTCATGTATACATTGAGATATATGAATAATTATGAAAAAGAGGAAACGTTTCCTATCTTAATCATATTTCATTTCGACTTAATATAAAATTGCTTAATTGTTAAATAAATAAATCAAACAGCATGTACATAAAAATAAATTACTCTGTGTTGTGTAGCATATTGAGCTAGGACAAAGAAAAGTCAGTTTCCTTGTTTAATAATAAATCCATTAAATCTCTAGACTTTCATTCTGAAAATCACCAACTTGATCCCAAGATAACCAATCACAAACTTAACTGAAAGTTTGGGATTGTTTATCTTGATATTAGAGGAATTGTTTGATTTAATGTTAAGAGAAGACTCCATTGATCAAAAAATTAAGATCCTAGTAAGTATGTTTAGTTTTTAATTTGATGGTCATTTTATGCCTACAATAATTTGTTAAATTTGAACTTACCTTCTAGTTATACTTAACCATCTTGTTTTGATGTTTTTAATTATTAAAACACATAAATCATTGTTGAGAGCTAGCATATGATTGAATTTTAATCATATCTTATCTCATCTTAAATTCAAAGATAGTTCAAAATCCAAATAAAAATTTTCCATTTTTTTATTTTCAAAGGTTGCAAGACTTAATATTTTTAAAAATGATGGATGATTTTTGCTTAAAAAATATTTAAATGTTATCAAACTTCAAAAATTAGTAGAAACATGCAGAAAGATAGTAAATAATTTGTTTGGATTCCAACTTGTCTTCCACAAATGTATATTTTAATTTTTTAAAATATTTTAAAGTCCATTAGTAGTTTTCAAAAGAAATTTCTCCTTGTTATTCCATAGTTCTTGGCTTAACCCCTCTTGAAAATGAAGACTTTAAAGGAGCGACTGGGCTTACTATCACAGCTGAATTGACTTCTGGTAGTGGGGAGCAAGCCTGGCAACATGCTCAACTTTTCAGACAGTCACTGTCATCCAAGGATTTCCCATTCGAAATTGAAATATTCTTAGGTGAATAACAGACATAATTGCCTGATTCTTTCAAATACTTTGATTATTTTTAAAAGAAGGTGGAATATTATTTTTGAATGAATATTTATAAATGTATTATACCAATGAAAATAAGCATTCCTTTGTACTAATTTACAAGTGATTTTATTCAATGAAAATTATTAGGTGTTTATTACATTATTTTATTTTCAAAACTAGGTTAAACATGTACATATCTAGTAAAAAAAGACAATTTTTAATGCATAAAAAAATCTTAAGTAGATCATAGACCACACTCATATCTTTTAAGCTCATTTTTTTATTCCAATATTTGATCTGTGATTTTACTCAATGTTATTTTAGTGTATAGTTTACTAATGCATAGCATTTCTTAAATAAGAAATTAATTCTTATTCAATTTTTTTTTTTTTTTTTTTTAATAAATATGAGGCTCTAGTAATCTGTAAAGAAAATGGATTCTAAATAGAAAATATTATAACTAAAAAGAAAATTTACCTATTATTTAAATAACTTTTCCTTTTCTTTTTTGAAAAGAATTTCTTAAAAAATATAAAAATTTTCTTAAAAACAGTTTTATTTATGATATATAGGTGTTTAAAATGCTTATTTGGTTTATTGTGAATAATTAAACAGTAAAATGTTTATTGTTATAGGTCTTTTTTCTTGTTTATATACATTTAAATTTAGCTTCCTGATTTTATAATTTCTTATATTCAATAAAGATTTTTTTTATTTTACATCATTACATGTTCATAAGTTTTCATGAGAATAAATGTTTCATAAATTGCTGCCAAAATGTCAGAAATCATTTGAAACATAGTTAACTTACATAACATCTCTCATCTTGTTTAAAATTTATAATATAAATAATAAAATTCTCTGAAAGTTCAAAGATTAAAATGATATATATACAAAATATAGAAAATGGTGTTATGTGTTTTCCATTTATAACTATTGTAAATTTCTTTCTTTATTGTACTTCTTGTAATAAAATTCTTGTTACAAATATAAAATTGATCTCTTTCACACCCCAGAAAAATGTAAACAGTTAGTGGAAATAAATCAACTAAATACCCTGTAGAAAAGAAGGAATTCATTGAATCATCTCTAAATGTGTGGATGAGGCACTGATTCTTATATAAACAGTTCCCTTGCTTAAAACTGCCTGTCAAAATTGGCAGATTATATTTTAAATAATTTTTGGCAGATTTGATTTTTTTCAATCGTTAACAAATGTTTCTCGTATTGTTTATCTAATCATCTGATTACTGCTCCATGAATGTGTACATGGGTTCAAAACCCACTTCTAAGAGATATTTTTTTTTGGTTTACCGTGGCTTAGAGGTAGGATAGCGCTCTGAGCATAAGGTCTCAGTTTCTCAGTCCAGAGCAAGGGAAGATGGATATCTTTGAGGGTGGTACTTGGGTGTTTTAGAAGTTTCCTCCTTTGCAACACATGAATGAGAACCTACTCTTTAACAAAAATGGATAACCTAATGGTCGAAGGAAAAGTCCTACTTTTAGCAGTTAAGAGTACCTTTATGTGGTACCAATCTGATTAATGCAAGTCATTTGAGTAATCTGCTGAGGGTTTCATCTTGTCATCATCTTATTGGACAAGAGAATTATAAAAATACTTGTTAAGTTTATTCATAAATCAGTTATATATTTTAAACTATGTGTATACATTTATAACTTAAATATTGTGCTATATAATTAGTGGGTCTGTAGTTATTTAATTCATCAAACTTTTAATGAATGGTTTGTGGGTCAATGGTCAATTGTTTCAATTGATTGGTAATTAGAGCAGGATCTACAATTTAAAGTGGATTCCAAAACACTATGAACATTCAAATCTACGAACTGCTGAACGGAAGACAAGAAAGATAATCTTTTGGCTAATAATTAATGAGAACTGCAGTAAATTATAATCATCAATAAGAAAAATCTATTGCTTTTTCTTTTTTAAATAATTTATTATTTATGCAAGACACATATCATTTGCAAAATCTACTTTACACGAGTATTTTAATTTCTCCATATAGTTTTGCCAACTTTACTATTAATCTTCAGTAATTGAGTCTATGCAGGGATGCTGCTTAAAAAAATGCCAAACCAGAAAATTCCAAATTAAAAAATGCAATTTTAAAATTAGTTTGTATTATAAATTAGTGCTTTTTAAAAAAGATATTGCAATTTTTCTTCGAGATGGATAAGTTTTCTTTGCATAATTATGTATTTTAACATTAGACTCAAATTTTGATTTTTTCTTTACATTTTACTGTCTACAGATAAGTTAATATTTGGAATGGTGGATTGTGGGAAAATTATTTTATTTTCAAAAGGGAACAGTGAAATTCTAATTTTCTAGGAGAGCTTGGTAATTTTTGAGTTAATATGATTGTGCTTATTAAGTTTTGGCATCGCAAATAACTTGTATTACCTTCCAAATTATTCTATCATTGGTAATCACATTTATAGGTAATTTAACCGACTCAGCGTCTCAGAATATTTTATGAATCTGCGAAAAGTGTTTCCTCCTCAAAACCAGATGTACTTTTTCGTTCATTACTTACTTCCTTTGAACTGGTCAAAAATCGTCGGTTATTTCTTCACTCTCTTTGGGAAAATTTCTTACCCCCCTATAAACTGTCACAGCGGAGAATTTGGGAGGGGGTGTCACTTTCCACTTGACTATCCTATGTAGGGTTGCATATATTTAGCAGTTTACTAGAATAAATTGTTCATCCAAACAAAAATGGATAAAAATAAAAAACATACCTCACATTTTTTTGTATTATTTTTAGAAAGTAAAAATAATAAATAACAATTTATAGTGTAATTTAAAATAAAGAAAATTTTCAGTGTTTTCATGTTAATTTAGTGAATAATATGAAGTACAAAGGATAACAATTACCCTTAAATCATTGTTATGGACTTTTTATGCTCTGTTTGATTACTAAACGTAATTTATTGCTTATTTAAAGTTGTTACGGCAGAAATCTATTAGTTAAATTACTTTTTCTCAACTCGAAACTTATCAATCTTAGATAAAAATATCATTGTCATATATTTTGGGAAAAAAGTGCAAGAAAATTAATTTTATTGGTTAATCTGTTTTATCTAATTTCAGTGCATTTGCTAAGTAGTTTAAACTGTTATGGTCAATGTATTCCAACTTAAATAGAAGATTTGTTTATACCAGTTTATATTACTTGAATTTTTCTATATTTTCCTAGCGTATGTGAACTGATATTTAAATATAATTAAAAATAAAAAGTAAAATAATCTTTATTACTTAATTTTACAAAAGTGCAAATGAGAAATGATAAAATTATAATGAGTTACTTTCTTTTTGTGTGTGAGGACTTGTGATTCAATTCCCTTAAAATAATATCTAACAACATACTAAGACTTCCTTTTTTATTATAAAAAAGTATTTTTATAAAAATGTTTTCATTTGTAACGTAATACTATGAATATAAAACGTTTATAGAGTCTCGAATTCAAAGGGACTTTGTATAGGAGAATATAGTCTCTTAATTAAAAATTTAAATCTTAATAGAGAATTATACATTTTTTTGCGTATTTATTCTTTTTTTAATTGATAAGATACTTATTTTATTATTGTTCATAAAAATATTCCAATTATATTTTTATGAAAAATTTTCTTTCCTTTAAATATGAAATTATTTACGGTTTAAATCTGAAATCCCTTTTTTATGCTTATTTTCTTTTTAGAATTTTCATTTATTAGATTTTAAATTTGCATTTTTGAAATTTTAAACGTCAAAAATTGACTGTTAAGTGCTTATTTATAGACTTACTTAGGATTTTTATTGATCTAAACTTCCACATTGTTTCAAATTATGTTTTTTTCAAAAGAAATGATAGAGTCAAAATATAAGTTATAATATTGGCTTAAACTCAGATGACCATCATGCTACATTATGATTTAAAATGATACTTCTAGTTTATGAACAATATTTCAAATGCATTTTAAAAGAAATTAAAGTAATAATGAACTAAAATGTAACATGCAGTAAACTTATTCTGTAAGTTTTTTCCAATGTAAAAAAATAAAACTATAAATTAAATGAATTTGAGTGATTATAACATAAGACAATATTAATAATTATGCAAAATCCATCAATTTTACTAATAAATGCAAGGGTTCTTTCATTGGGAATTAGATTTAGATTTAAAATTAAGGTGGTTCCAAAAGAACCTAGCACCATGACCATAAATCTATTGTACTATACGCCTCAGAAAGCCCTATTTGAAGAGACCAGTGGCTGAAGCAAAGTTCAGCAGACATTTTACTGGAATTTCCTGCAACATCCAAGGTTCAATAAAGTGATGATGCAGGTGTTCAAATCTATGTGCAGAAAAGGTTTCACATTCACATAAGATGTGTATTGAAGTTTCTTCCATATAATGACAACCTCTACAAGTGGGATCATCTGAAACTCCCATTATGGTGAGATGTCTTTTAAGGTGGCAGTGTCCTGTAAGTAGTCCCACTGCTTTCCTTAAGACTGCCTCTATTGAGCTTTAATAATTCTTTTTGCCTTTTGCTAGGGCATGTGCTATTTAATAGCCTTGCTTGTCTTTGATCATTGGCATTGTGCCAGTTCATAAACTATTGTTTTCTGAAAAGATCAAAGACATTCTTTCTGATCAATTCTTTTGAAATACCTAGCACTGGTTCTGGACCAAAAAAGTCAGTTGTTGATCCAGTCCTTGCTAGCTCATCAGCTAATTCATTGCCAGGAATACCAGAGTGCCCAGGCACCCACATTAAAGTGGCAGGGTTATTATTAGCCAATTTACACAGAGTGAGATAACATTCCCAGACAAGAACAGAAGTTACAGTAGACTTCTGTAGAGCTAATAATGCAGCTTGATTGTCAGAGCAGATGATTATTCTTTTACGAGAATAGTTTCTGTCCAAGTATATTCTACTGCACATAAGAATGGCAGAATTCTGCTTGAAATACAGTTGTATATTTACCCAAATGGAATGATAACTTTGTGCCATCAGCTGGACAACAAATACCAGCCCCAGTATTGGAATTCATTTTTGAGCCATCAGTATACCAGTAAATACAGCTTTCACTGATAGCAACATTATTCCAGTCTTCTCTCAAGGGAAATTTGATTGTATAAGACTTATCAAAAGCATACTTAACAATCGTGTAATCAGTAGGCATACTTATAAAAGGATGACTAGTTACGTCAGCATTGAGGTTTCCCCAGGATAAAAATCTAGAGTAGTCCTTCCACTGACCTTTATTTTTAAGCCTCTTCATGCTAAATATTGCTTCTGTTTCAATTACGCATATAAAGAGGATGCATACCAAGCAGAAGCTCCAGTGTAGATGTGAGAGTTGTACGAATACACCCAGAGATAGTTACACAAAGCATCCTTTGTTAATTCTGCTTTAGCAGTTTCGTTTTTGATTTTAGACCACCAGACCACTGAGCCATAGGTAATGATGGGACAAATAATCATAGTGTAAATCCAATGAATAACTTTGGGATTTAAGCCCCCCAAGTTCTTCCAAATGCATTTCTACATGACCAGAAAGCTTTTTTTGCTCTTTCAATACAAAAGTTGAAGTGCTTGTTCCAACTTAAGTTCATGTCAAAAAATACTCCTAAGAATTTAACTTCTTTGGAGCAAGTTAATTCTTGACCAAAAAAAGTTATCTTTTTCAGATAAAGATTCTTTTTCTTTGTGAAGGCTACCATAGTGGTTTTTTGAGGATTTACAGAAAGGCATTCTTTTTTACACCAAGTCTCAACTTGTTTGAGGGTGCTGGACATGATGCTGGAGATTGTTTCACCAAACTTACCCCTGATGACTATAACTAAATCATCTGCATATCCAATTGTGGTTATGCCTGGTTTTTTTAACACCTCTAAAAGGGAGTCTAGAACATAGCACCATAAGACGGGTGAAAGAACCCCTCCTTGTGGACAACCAGCTTTGGCTTGGATCATCACATTTTCACCTGAAAATGAGGCACTGACAAATCTGTTATTGAGCAGATTTTCTATCCAAGAACAGATTGTGTCATTAACTACCTTTCTAGCAAGATACTGTAAAATAGTTTCAGTGGGTACCTTATCAAAGGCACCTTCTATATCTAAGAAAACAGCTAAAGCAAGTTCCTTAGCTTTAAAGTTCTTCTCCAAAATGAAGGATAGGTTGTAGATCGCACTATCAGTGGATCTACCAGGTTGATATGCATATTGAGAGTCAGAAAGTGGTTTTTCCACTAAGTAAACTTCTCTAATATATTTGTCTATCAGCTTTTCAATTGCCTTTAGAAGAAAGGATGTTAAGCTGATAGGTATAAAACATTTAGCTTAATAGTAATTATCTTTCCCTATTTTAGGAATAAAAATTACTTTTGTATGGCTCCAGGCAATAGGTATATGCCCAAAGGCTATGCTTGCCCTAAAGATTCTACAGAGAATTAGAGCAATGCACTGGACTCCCTCAATAAGCAGAGCCGGTACAATTCCATCCATTCCCGGTAATTTAAAAGGTTTAAAGGACATTATTGCCCATTTTGTTCGATCATTAGTTATGATTCTTTTGGCAACATCCTATTTACTTCTACCACAATTTGAAGTAGGGAGTGTAAAATTATGAGTACCAAATTCGTTGGAATCTGGAAAGTGAACTCTGAACAGTTCAGACAGTGTCTCTCCCAGATTCTGAAAACTTACCATTTGGCAATTTAAGAGTGTTTAGACAGCAATTTCTGTCTTTAGACATTATTTTAACGAGTCTTGCAGTAGCAGACACAGTTTTAATGTCAGTGCAATAATTTTGCCAAGAATTCTTTTTAGAATTCCTGATAGCTTTATTATACGGGGTAAGTGCCAATTTATATTTCTGTCACTCACCATTCTTTTTGGCTCTATTAAAGAGCTTTCTACATTGTCTTCGCAATTTACTTAACTCTTTAGACCACCAAGGAACTAACCTTGGAGAGCAAATATTGCTGACATCACAATTTTGATAGTATGCTTGGAGAATGACATGTTGCATGTGATCAATGGCCAACTCCAAATCTGCTACTGAAGATAACTTACCGAAGTCGCCTTCCTGGATAAGATCTTCTAGATCTTTTTTTTAGGAACCCCAGTTGGTATTTTTTGGGTTCCTACCTACCACCTCTAGTCTGGTTGCCCCTAAAACAGAAAAGCTAATGTATTGGTGGTCAGATAAGCTTATTTCATCAGACACTTTCCCATCTTTAATAAAGTCAGCACACTTACTGTTAAATAAAGTGATGCCAATGACTTCTATTTATAGTAATAAAGGTGTGTTCATTACCTCTATTAAGAATAAATAGATTATAATACAAGATGTATTCTAAAAGATCCTCACCACGTCTGTTGCAATCACTACTTCCCCACATAGTGTGGTGAGCATTTGCATCACATCCTATGATGAGTTTCTTACTCAAATTGTTATCTAAAAGACTGACAATTTGCTCATTAAATGTGTCTTTATCATCGAAAGGAAGATATGAAGACATAAAGATAATTTCGTCTTTGATTCCTTTTAATAAACAGGATACTTTTACAGCAACATTATCCCCATTTAGGTAATTGACCAGAATAAGGGCATTTAATTTGTTGCTAATAGCAATACATGCTCTTGGTCTCAAACAACATTTATCATAAAATATGTTAAAATCCTGAATATGTAGGCCCAAAACAGGACCATTGCAAGTCCATGGCTCTTGAATTAAAACAATGTCAACCTCCCCTCTAGTCATCTTCTTGCTAAGAATAGCTGAAGCTGATTGATATGATGAAGGTTGATCTGTGCTATTTTGATGATATTTACCATTGTGGCACCCAAAGAAGCTAAGAAGAAGCACTGCTTCCCAAGTTTCCATAAGTCTCATTTGGCTGGACTTACTTACTTGAGTTTCCTGCAAAACCTTTTCAATCTCACTCTCTGATAGAGGAGAGGTGGGTTGCAGGGTTATATCAGAACCAGAATCTAAATCTAGTTTTTCAAGGTTAGGTAATTCGCTTTCCTTACTAGAAGTACGAGAGGATTTACTTACTTTAGAGGAAATTGCACTTTCTTGTACAACTTCCATCTCTTCAATGCTCTATACATCCTTCCGGAGAATTTTAAAGGTTCCCCAATCCAAACCAGTATAGGCACTATAATTTGCCTTTTTAATGGCTTCTAAGGCTTCCATATCAACCTCGAAGATCCATCTAATAGAATGTGTCTCTACAGATTTCTGCAGAGTACGCCATTCTAAAGACTTCAACTCCGGTTTGAGTCTATTTAGCCGTTTCAGAAAGACGGCAGGATCTTTGGTATGAGTGTCCCTTGTCTTAAAGGTCACCTTTACCGGTTTAGGTAGATCACTGGGATTCAGAACACTGAGCCCCTCACCACCAAAGAGACTCTTGTTACCATGGAAGGATTTTTAATCCATTCCACAGTTTCAAGGTATCACATATGAGAATTAGTGCCCCAGACACTAAGCTTAAACCTCGAACTCTAGGCAGATGATTTCCTATAGGGACCTCATCTGTTCTGGTCAGAATCACCAGCTGTATGAAGTCAACATCCTCCTTGTTAAGTTTGATGGTTGGGAAACCATCCTTCACAATAGCTGCTTTATAGCTTTTAACAGCCTGAACAAAAGTCCCAGGTTGATGATCATCCCTGGGCTTTTTGGAGGCAGTGTTAATGGGAGAAGGGGTTGAGTGGATGCCACCCACCTTCTGAACAGTCTCCATCTACTCCTTTGCTTTTTTACGACGCCTTACATTGCGTCCTTGTGATTTTGTGAGAACTCCTGGTTCTCCAACTGTGGTACCTGTGTGCTGCCTTGCGGCAACTCCACTTCCTCCAGCAGCCAGATTGCCAGTGTTCTCCTTTTTGCCGGGATTCTGTTCCTTAGGAACCGTTTCGCCGGCTGATTGGATAACACCAGGAGATGTATCCAATCCTTTTTTATCATTTTTTATTTTTGTCATCCATAAGTGACCTAGGAACTGGGAGGAAAAAATACGGTCACCACCTGCATAGCCTCCCTGTACAGGAAGGAGCTGGCAGCCGAATGGTTAGCGCTCTTGCCTTCGGTTCAACAGTTCGTGGGTTCGAATCCCACCTTGGGCATGGATGTTTGTAGTGGTTCGGAATCCACTTTAAACCGTAGGTCCCGGTCTAATTAGCCCTCGTGTGCAAAAAAGGACCGTTGAGCGACAAACAAAACAAACCCTGTATAGGAAGGAAGGCAAACATACAACGAGGTTTTGCCTGGTTCTTTGAGGGGCCCGTTAGCGACACCATAACTCTGGTGCCATTCATCCATCGACACGGAGCCTAACACCTTGGATTGGGTTACCTTTCTGTATTAGACAGGTGTATTAGCACAACCTTCTCGCCATGGGTGACCCTACCAGTAACCTAAACCAAGTTTAGGTTCCAGACGTACATCACCTGTGCTACCTGTGTACACCCTCACACCACTTTGAGGTTACAGAATAGGATTTGTGAGGGTTCATTGGGAATTAAATATATAATTAACATTTACGAAATTTATTCGCTTATCTCAATCATAACTAGTTTATAAAATGTTATTAAAAAACTGAATTAAATTAACTGAAATAAATGTAAGTAATTAAGAAAAGAAGGAAAATGGACAAAAATAGACTTAAGGAAGGTGGCAAGCGTTAACAGAAACAAATTAAAAAATATATAGAAATATAAAATCTTTGTCCTAATCAAATCACCTAACTTAATTATAACTAAGACAAAAATTTAAAAAAGATATTTATTATACAAAATTGCATTTCATTTGTAAAATTGTAAATATTAAATTTTAGAGTTGAATCTTGGCGTTAATAATCAATGATTTAGATATTGGGCATGAAAATCAGTCCCAGTTTCAGTTTTCAAAAGAAAAGGCTTAGAGGAGTGGGGTTCGATTCATTGAGACCCATCCATCAATACACACATTAGGGGGAAAGAGAAAGGAAGTGGTTTCTACTGTGCGAAAATATACGTCGTGGCCGCTTTTGTGGAGTAAACTTGCGACGTATATATACGTCGCTGGCCGCTAATTGACCAGTTTATTGCGACGTATCAGATACGACGTGGACGCTGAGTCGGTTAAGAGACGTTTAGCCTAATGTCATGAAAATGTAGTTATAACAGTTGTCACAAAGTTAATCTACATTTTGGAAAGCCATCTTGTATTAATTTTAAGATCAATTTAAATTAATTGTGGCTGTTTTATTTCCACTGTATACTTTAACAATATCCATTTCATGCACTAATTACTAGTTTGATTTCTTCAAATAGATACCCTGATTCTTCAAAGATCGCAGAAAGGAGGACTTGAGTTGAATTCATAAAAGCTAGAATACTCGTTCTGCATTTAGAATCTTATGCAGAAAATAAATAATTATCTTGAGGAAAGTTTTTCAAGCTTTCAGTTGTTTCTTGATAAGCTGTTCGGAAAGTTACGCGAATAGTAATTTTATCCATGAATAATAATTTTTTCTTGTATAATTTCCCAGCAATAAAAAAAATTATCAACATATCATTTAATCCTTGAATTTTTCACACACATAACAAAATTTTCGATTGCAGCAAATAGTTTCCTTGAAAATTCAGAAGTTGCTTGAATGAAATGCAATTTGTTAGCAGTTCAAGCAAATTAAATCTCAATTATGTTATTAAAAACCAAAAGCAAAGCTTCAAAATTTATATTACCATCTTCAAAAATATCCAACTACTATTAAGAGAAGTTACAGAGGGTGTTAACACATTTTTAGAGCGATTTTGGGGCCGTTTAATTAATGTTTAAAATGTAAAGACTATTTTTTAAAATGTTCGATCTGATAGCTTTCTTTCTGGACTATAAGTCTGCATCGTGATTTCCATGATATAAGAGGTTTTCGTAAAATTTCCAGGGGTATTGCTTTCCATCCCTCTTCCACTACTTTCCAGAGTCTATCCATTGTGGTGGGTTTGCGTTTAGAAAGAGCTCTTTTTAACAGACCAAAGGCACAATAGTCCATAGATGAAACATCAGGGGACATCACAAGAATATGTTGAAAAGGTATATATGCAATACTTGTATTAGTCTTCATTTTTTCGAGGAATGCCGCGGTAGTTTTCGAAGTATGACTTGTGGCTTTGTCTTGAAGTTTCACTCTTTGAAAGTCTTTGGGATAAAGAAGTGGAATTTCTTCTGTAAATATTGGACGTAAAACCTTCTCCTGATAGTATGATGAGTTGATTTTAACATTTTTTTCTACTCTTTTTATTTTTAATTTCCCATTGTAGGAGAAACCTGCGACTATCATAAACCCCTTACTGAAACTTTCTTTACATTGACGGAACCAGGTTTGTAAATTTTTTTCTCCTCGTTTCCTATAGTAAATAGATCTTTTTTGTTGCAGTCATTTAGGTAAACCCATGCTTCATCAAGGGTCACAATGTATTTCCATTTATCTCTTGCTAAATGGTTTTCATACAGGATTCTACAAAATGTTTTGCGTTGAGCCACATGTCTCGGCAAAAGCTGGTGAACATTATGGTTTTTAGCTTTTTTAAGTTGTAAATCTTGATTTATTATTTTATTTATTGTTGATACAGATGTATCTAAAGACTTTGCAATTGATTTCTGTGTTGATGGATTTTCTCTTGTTACCAGCAATTTCACTTTAGGAACATTTGAAACAGTACGTACTTTTTACGGATACTCGTTTGGAGTCTTCTTTCCAAGTAGAAATAATGATTGACGGTTTTTACCTGTCCGATTAATAATGTTGCTCATTTTGCATATAGAAATTTTAATACCATGCATTTCACAACGTTTTTGAATCCTGGAATAAGAATATTTCTCTTCGGAAAGCGCAAAAACATATCCCTCAATCCACAGCTTGTTTACATGCTACATTTTGAAAGAACAATAAATTTAAAAGTAGCAGAAGATATTTCTCATTTCAAAAAATAAGCTGTTGCCAAAAAATTTTATTTCAAAACATTTACTTTTTTAAAATTCTTAATCGAAATCGTTCTAAAAATGTGTTAACACCCTCTGTATTTTCTTCACAGGGGAAAACTTTTCTACACTTTCTCATCTGCATTAGGTAAATGTCAAGCAGCTTATTATTAGCTGTAAAACAACAGCTTAATATTTTACATATACCGAATGCATTTTTATTTCTTTTATAACCTATATGCAATGGTCAATATATTTAACCTCATCAAAAACTTCAACTTTTTTTATTACACATATATATTTTACATCATTTATTGATTTCAATAATTTTTGAAACATTTTATATATATATATATATATATATATATATATATATATATATATATATATATATATATATATATATATATATATATATATATATATATATATATGTCAAAGTGCAGATGTCTTGGGGTTTGTTGAATAAAGACTTCAAGTTGACTAACAAAGATATTTAATAGAACAACAGATTAGATTACAGGAGCGTTTTTACTTCGTCCTGACTGACCATCTCCTCGCGCAGTGTGTCGGTAGAGCAGTGGCTCCCAAGTGGGCAGTAGCGGTGGCGCTGCACTCGCTGGAGTATACAACACTCGTCCATCCTGATGTGGTCGGTCCCTGACCAATTTGCTAATTAGTAGATTAAAGTATAAAAAGAGTAATTAAAGAAAAAACAATATTGAAAGAAAAAAATGCAAAAATTAAAGTTCAATTGCTGTTGCTTTGCTGAAAAGTAAAAGATATAAGTCAATTGTTTTTTAATTTAAGTTCTTAGGGATTGTCCCACGGGGTTTTATTAAATCTGCAGATGTGGAAGTCAGGTTTGAGCCTTTGTATCTGCCTATCTTCTTGACATCATATCTATCATTAGACCGGACCTTCACGATTTCGTAGGGGCCGAAACATTTTGAGCGCAGTTTCATTCTTACACCAAACTGGGTTTTCTTTATGGCAACTTTGTCTCCTATGTTATATTTCTTTGCTGCTTTTCGCTGTTTGTTGTATTGTTTTTTACTTTGTTCTTGTAACTTTAAAATGTTTAATTTGGCGTCTTCTCTTATTTGCTGCTTATTCTGTAGTACCGATTGGTAATTTTCTTTTTCCAGAAGTTCTTTGATTTTGATGTCATTTTTATTTTTCATTTTGATGCCTGTTAAAAGTTCAAATGGTGTAAATTTGGTGGCCGTTGATATGGTGCTGTTGATAACTCGTTGTAGTGATGATGTGTTTACATCGGAAGTAGCACTTTCGGGATTACGTGAAGTGTTGAGTGACGTCACTTCCTTATGTGGTGAGGGTGGTTTGGAGTCTCCTTCGCGATCAGGGACTAAATTATGAGCAGATGTTTCCACTCGACAGTAAATGAGAAATTTCAAATATTAATTTTGCCAAGAAATAATTTGCAACCCTGTGAGACAGACACGCGACAACGGGAAGCAATTGCTTACTTCCTGTGTTGGAAGAAAAATCAGAGCTTGTTTGAATTTTCTTGAATCTGTCCAACTTCACCACACACGGCACAACTTGTTCACGTACAACAAATCCATAGGAAAAACCTTATCGTGTGTGGCGGGCTTAACACTTTCACCAGATCTATTTTTAGAAACTAGCCGCAAATGGTGAGGAGCACTATGTTAAAAAGGCTATTTTCAGATTCGTTTTCGCCGATTGTATTCGAATTCTTTAAATCAGAGGAGCGCTGCTTCATGTCATGCACAGTGCATAGAAGGGGAAAATGAGTTTTAGAATGAGTGAGAGTTGAATTTTCTCTTTCGATTCTGATATATTCTTTACTTGCATTTTCTAAATCGTCAAAAATATTAGGGGGAATTATTAAATCACAGTAAAGATTTTGGCACACGGCTGCTGTTACCGTTATCGGATTTTTTCGAAAATTTGGAAGGGCTAATTTAATTTTTGCTAGTTGCGCTTGAACTTCGCTGTTAAAAGCGCATGTGAGCTGCACAGTACCTAAATAATTAGTGTTTGATGAAATAAGAAGAGATTTAATACAAACAATGTTCGCTCCAGACTCTATAAGTGTTTTTACGATTTTACCATTGACAAAAATATTTTCATAGTGTAATTCATTTCTCGATTCACTGAATGAGTTATCTTCTACTTTGCAAACGGGGTTATTTGAATGAACACTAGATCGAGGGTTTGAGGTAGTTTCGTTTCCTTGGTGATATCCTCCACGTGAGTTGTTTATTGTGGTATTTCGCGAGTGTTCTGTGAAATTTCTGTCGCGTGAGTAGCGATTGTAGTTTTGAAATGAATTGTTTTTTTGTTTGTTTTCAAACGGTGGTTGGCGGGTTTCGGCAAAAGATTTTCTTTTCGAAACAAAATATATATCACATTCTTTTGCTAATTCCGTTGGTTTGAACCAGTTTTCGCTTTGACGTATCGAAATATGTTGTTGCGTTTCGCGGTCAAGTGAGGAAAATAATTTGTCCACTATAATTAATTCGCATAAAGTTTTAAAGTCACTAACATTACGAAGTTTACAATAATATTCGAAAGCACTAGTTTATCGTGACGAGAATTGTACATGTGATTCATTTGCTAGGCGTTGAGCTCTACGGAAATTTATTAAGCATTCTTGGAGGGTTGGTTGAAATTCACGTAAAATAATATTTTTAACTTTTTCGTAATCTTGAAATTCGTTTTCTGAGATGTAAAGTAATATGCTGTTGGCTTTTTCACCGAAAATATTAATTAATATCTCCGATTTTAATTCGTGGGGAACATTTTTAGTTGTGAAAGCACGTTCGAGGGAATAAAAGAATAAATTGAACACATTTTCGGGTTTGCTCGGGACGGGCATACTAAGTGTTTTGACGGATTTAATGAGACTTTCGAGATTTGTTTCGATTGCTGTGTACCTGGAATCGGTATGTCGACGATTTATGCCGGAGTTAATTGTTGCTAGCTCTATTTCTTTTTTCTATTTGTATCAGTTTATTTTTTTTCTTTTGTTGACTGTACGACTTCTTTTCTATCTTCGACATTTACCGAAATCATATCTTTGATGAAGTCAGGTTCATTTTTGAATGTATCTGTTTTCTCAATTAATTCTTTTAAGCAAATAATTGTAGCATTATGAGGTACAGATATACCTAATTCTTTTGCGGTGATAACTATCTTCTTTTTTCGTGTTTCGGTACATGCTTAATAAGAAAAGTTTCATCCTACCTGGTTTGAGGATGTGCGATGCCTATTTGAAATTGTTGGCTCGTTGATGGTGCGATAAAGTTGAAGCTCCGGAGCGGTGATATTGGCTCTTGATTGGAGGGACGGTTCAATTGATCCTCAGAGCAATGGTATTGGCTCTCTTTCGATAAGGTGATGAATTTCGGTTTTCCAGAGCGGTAGTATTGGCTCTGAGTATTAAAGTTTAAAAATAGCTAAGAAAATGAAGACCGGCAGGAGCCCCACAGGGGTTTGTTGAATAAAGACTTCAAGTTAACAAACAAAGATATTTAATAGAACAACAAATTAGGTTACAGGAGCGTTTATACTACGTCCAGACTGATCCATCTCCCCGCGCAGTGTGTCGGTAAAGGAGTGGCTCCCAAGTGGGCAGTAGCGGTGGCGCTGAACTCGCTGTAATATATATATATATATATATATATATATATATATATATATATATATATATATATACTGTTCCGACCCTGTATACTTAATGTAAAGGTATAATTTCTTTGTGCATCAGATGGCGCGAACACAAAACATCGTTTCTTTGTCAGTAAAACAATAATATTTGTAAACAACGGACGTGTCGTTTCTGCGTACCAATATTATGGTCCGTCTAGAGTTGGAGTATGAAACTAACTTAAAATTATTATGGTGAATGCATAGAAGCGGCCAACGACTGTTGAATCAAAAAAAACAACAACAACAAAACGATTGATTGAGTGAAAGTCACAAAACCAAAATGGATACCCTCCTTAAAACCAAAAAGATAATATACGGTAAGCTAACTCGTTTAATTTCGCAAGTCAATAGCTTACAAAATCAAACAAATTCTCTTTCTATTATTGAAGTTTATGAAAATAACGTAAATTCTTTAGACAATGAAATAAACAAACTAAATAATGATATTCTTTATGCATGTTCTGATTCAGAATTCGATACATTTGAAAGCGAAATGCATGAACTGCTTTCGAAAACAAATAATTTAAATATTATTCTTAAAGACGAATCAAGGAAACTTTCTAAAAAGGATAATCATAATGAATTAACTAATGTCAACAATGTTAAACTTCCAAGAATAGAATTACCAGTTTTCACTTCTAATTACATAGATTGGATTTCTTTTCGTGATTTATTTTTATTTAGTGTTGGTAATAATGATAGTTTAAGTAATAGTCAAAAATTACAATACCTTAAACTTTCGATTCAGGGAGAAGCGTGTACGTTATTACAGTCTATTCAAATTACAGATGAGAATTTCAAATTAGCTTGGGATATGTTTACTGAGCGTTTTGAAAACGAAACAGAAATCATAAACGCAGCATGAAATAAATTAATTTCTCAACCTATTCTTAAACATGAATCAGCAGCAGGTTTGAGGAAATTAATTGATACAACACAGCAATATATTGATGCATTGAAAATCCTGAAACAGCCTGTTGAGCATTGGGATACAATTATTATTTTTCTTTTAAAGAATAAGCTTTTTCTTTTAAAGAATGAAACACTGAGAGTATGGGTGTTTGAACAATCGAACAAAAAAGTTTCTTCTTTCACTGAATTCAAAACTTTCATGTTGAATCGATCGTGTGCGCTTTCGTCTTTGGCGAAGTGCCAAAAAGATAAAGTAGGTGAATTTGATGGGAAAACTATTGCAAATCAAAAACAAAATAAATATTCTTTTTCATCTCAGATCGTTTCTAATTTATGCATTTATTGCCGAAATGATTATCATTAGTGATTATATAATTGTGATAGTTTTTTAGACCTTTCAGTAAAAGAAAAATGGAATGTAATTAAAAAACATCATTTATGGGCTAATTGTTAAGATAATAAAACTCATCCTGTTTCTAAATGTCGCGCAAGCAGGTGAAAATTATGTTCGAAATAGCATAATACATTATTGTGTTCAAAAAATACACATGATACAAAAACTGACACACAAACAACAGATGAAATTTCTATTAGTAGCAATAATGTAGTTGTACTTGTAACAAAAACAGTTTTATTGCCAACAGCAATTGTTTATGTTAAGGACATTAATGGTACATAACATAAATGCAGAATTCTTATCGATTCAGCCAGCCAAGGCTCATTTATTAGGGAAAGTTGTGTAAATTTATTGCAACTTAAACGTAATAGAGTTAACATAAATGTTGATGGGCTTAGTTCTCAAAATGTAGGTAAGGTGTCAGGTTCGGTATTATTGCAAATATCATCTCTATTTTATAAAAACACACATATCACTGTAGATGCATTAATTATACCCAAAATCACACTTGTGACCTTCCTCAATTCAAAATTGATGCTTCAGCATTAACTTCATTCAAAGAAATACAATTGGCCGATGTTACTTGCTTGCAGCCTGGTCCTATAGACATTCTCCTATGTACAGATGTGTTTGGAGAAATAATTATCAATAAAAACATTACTATTCCTGGACATTCGTTAACTGCACTAGAGACAATTTTCGGATGGGTTGTTTTAGGCAAAACAAACAACATTTCAAAAACAATAATTACAAATCACGCTAGTTGTACCACAATCGAGTATCAACTTGATAAATTTTGGCAACTAGAAGAAGTTTTTGAAACAAAACCTTATTCAATAGAGGAAATCGCATGTGAAAATCACTTCGAAAAAACATTCATTCGTGATTCTACAGGTAGATTCACTGCCAAATTTCCATTTAATGACTCAAACAATGAGCTTGGATTCATCTAGAGACATTGCATTGCGCCATCTTCAACAAATTGAACGTCGCTTTTCTAAAAATCAATCTCTACTTGAACAATATCATAAATTCATGGATGACTACATAAAGCTGGGACACATGGAATTAATTCCTGATAGTGAAGTTAATGTTCCAGCCAAATCTAGCTTTTATCTTCCACACCATCCAGTTCCCAACAAAAGTGGTGACAAGTTCCGGGTAGTGTTTGATGGATCTGCTAAATCATCCAATGGTGTTCCTCTTAATGATATACTCATGATGGGACCGCAAATACAGTCTGATTTAACTACATTGCTTTTAAATTTAGGATGCATAAAATAGCGGTTGCTGCAGATATTGAAAACATGAATAGACATGTAGTTTTACAAGATTCCGATTTCCAAAGAAGAACAAATTAACTGGATTTTTACAAACTTGTGAATTAACTAATGCTGTGCATGTGTTAATAAAAATAGTTCAAACTAATGAGTTTAATAATGAGATCAATGCATTACAAAAAATAAAACAATATCGTGTAATAGTAAAATTTTATCTCTAAATCCATTTCTTGATAATTCAGGTATTCTTACAGTAGGTGGTCATTTGAGACATGCAAATCTAGTATACGATCAGAAACATCCTATTTTGCTGCCAACAAGGCATATATTGTTTCTATATGCCAACAAGGCATATAACTGATCTCATTGTTAAGCATTTTCATGAAAATCTTTTGCATGCTGGTTCACAACTTGTTCAATCATCTATTGTAGAACAATATTGGATTGTAGGTGTTAGAAACGTAACTAGGCAGTTAATCAGATAATGTGTAAAATGTTTTTAAAATAAGAGCTTCTGTAACCAATCAGATGATGAGCGATTCACCATCTTCTCGCATTTCTCCTGCTCCTGCATTCTTGCGATGTGGAGTAGATTATGCTGGTCCTTTTCAAATTAAAGCATGTAAAGGTAGAGTCTCATATACATAATAAATGATTCATAATAAATGATTTATGCCTTTTAAAATAGGAAAATTTACCCCCAACAAAATGGAAAATGGGTAGAAATTTTCAATTGCACCTTGGACTTGACAATAATGTTAGGGTGGGTAGTAACGCTTAAAACATCAGATGGTATATACAAAAGAAACATAACAAAACTATGCCAACTTCCTGTGTAATGCCAATTTCATGCTTCAATTTAAATAAAACTTCATTTCTTATATGTGTACAATTTTATATTTCTATTGTATATTAACCTATAAAACTTTCTTCATTTATGTGTTTGTTATATACTTTTTCATTAGTGTTCATTTATGTTGTATAACTAATCTTTATTTGTATATCTATGTTGCATATAACCTGTTTCTTTGAAATAATATTTCAAGGTGGGCGGCTTGTTCCGACCCTGTATACTCAATGTAAACATTTAATTTCTTTGTGCACCAGATGGCGCTAACACAAAACATCGTTCCTTTATCTGTAAAACAATAAAATTTGTAAACAACGGACGTGTCGTTTCTGGGTACCAATATATACATATACATACATACATATACATATATATACATATATACATACACATACATATGTATACATATACATATATATATGTATACATATATATACATATATATGTATACATATATATACATATATATGTATACATATATATACATATATATGTATACATATATATACATATATATGTATACATATATATACATATATATGTATACATATATATACATATATATGTATACATATATATACATATATATGTATATATATATACATATATATGTATATATATACATATATATATATATATATATATATGTATATATATATATATATATATATATATATATATATATATATATGTATATATATATATATACGTATATATATATATATATATATATATATATATATATATATATATATATATATATATATATATATATATATATATATATATATATATATATATATATATATATATATATATATATATATATATATATATATATATATATATATATATATATATATATATATATATATATATATATATATATATATATATATATATATATATATATATATATATATATATATATATATATATATATATATATATATATATATATATATATATATATATATATATATATATATATATATATATATGTATATATATATGTATATATATATATATATGTATATATATATATATATATATATATATATATGTATATATATATATATATATATGTATATATATATATATATATATATATATATATATATATATATATATATATATATATATATATATATATATATATATATATATATATATATATATATATATATATATATATATATATATATATATATATATATATATATATATATATATATATATATATATATATATATATATATATATATGTATATATATATATATATATATATATATATATATATATATATATATATATATATATATATATATATATATATATATATATATATATATATATATATATATATATATATATATATATATATATATATATATATATATATATATATATATATATATATATATATATATATATATATATATATATATATATATATATATATATATATATATATATATATATATATATATATATATATATATATATATATATATATATATATATATATATATATATATATATATATATATATATATATATATATATATATATATATATATATATATATATATATATATATATATATATATATATATACATATATATATATATATATATATATATATACATATATATATATATATATATATATATATACATATATATATATATATATATATACATATATACATACATATATATGTATATATACATATATATAACTTTAAGAGTTTTGAAATGGAGTTTGATAACATACAAAAAACATTGCCAAAATGTTAAATTTGTTCCAGGCATGTGTGTGCAAATCCTTAATTAAAAATAATGTGGAAAAAAATCTTTGCTATTTTGTTATGAGAATCAGAAATAAGATGAGAATAAAATGCAAATACTAACTTATATCTATACATCAAATAAATGTGTTCTTAAAATCGTTCACAAATTTAATAATGATATTCAAACGATATATTCAAAAATAATTTTAAAATGATATTCAAACGTTTGCATCCAAAAAATCTATTTTACAATAGATAATTAATGTTTAATATTTTGGCATTCATGTTAGTATCAACTTTCTCAAAATTATCAGCACCACTATAAAAGAAAACGAATAAAAGAGTCTTAAGTATTTACTGCGGAAAACACTTCAAGAATAAAAACACAAAGTGATTCACAAATATCTTTAATTCTAACATAAAATGCATAACTATTAAATTGACAATTAAATGGGTCAGGTGTGCAGAGAAACGAAGGCAAAAATCAGTTTACTATGTTGCTTACAATTATATACCTTTAAATAGGCTTATTTCTCAAAATATTCATAGAATGTGTAATTCTAAAGTCAAACTACATATAGAAATTACATTTAAGATCAAAATTTCCAAAAAATATAAAGATACAGTTTGACATTAAAAAATGGAAATTGTAACTTCCTCTAAATACCATATATTGGAGTTACAACTTTTACAATGCGGAAACACTGGCATGAAATCACACAAGGATCTTTTCTACATTAAAATTAAATTACATTAAAAAAATTTACATAGAACACTGAAGCATCAAGGAATATGTAATTATAGTTGTTGCAGAAAAGTTAGCACAACAATAATTTTAAATATTTCTGCACAACGGAATTTTATAAAATTATTTTCTAAAAGTTCTCAAAAATCATGCAGAATTTCTATTTACAAATAAGATAGATTTTTCACCATGGATTGTTGATAAAATAAAATTACACAGTGATTGATTTTATAATTAATACTTTTTATAAACCATCTGATTAAAATAATGTTTTCTACTTACTTCAAAAGTACATTGTTCCAATTTTGCAAAAGCAAGGACATTTAAAAATTTTACTTATTTATATTAAAACACAAATATTGAATTTAATTTTCAACTGATAATTTTCGAACATTTATAATGACACAAGTTATTTTGTCACACCATAGCACAGAGACAGGAAATATGTTAAAATACTACTTATTTTTCCATCCAATAAAACAGTACTTATAATTTTTCTAAAAATATTATTTCATGTAGCATATATTTGGATTATTTGAACAAAATCTAAATGCACATCAATAACTAGAAACAAAGGGGGAAAAATTCTACACCGGACAAGAAACATTTTGCATAATAAAAATATATCTATATTATGTATGCTGACTTCAGTTTTCAAATGAAATTGAACAGCATAAAAATTTTTGGATCTTCATTAGTAATAAAATAATGTTTACTAATTTAAAAATAATAATAATAAAAAAAACTCATACTCAAAACATAACATACATAAACATTTGAATAAAGATATTTCTTAACATTCAATAGTTGATACATCTTAACACCAACATGATATAAAGAGCTGCATTCTGGGAACAGTCACAAATTGCACTAATATGTCTATTTATACCTTAGGAACCATTCTAAACATTTTAAGAATTTATTTATTGCAACATCTTTTCAATTTAAACAAATGGAAAGATGTAAAGTTGATATATAAGTTAGATTTACAATTTTGTACCCCAAGTATAGGACATTACATTAATTTCTTCTTTTTTTAAAGTAATCAAATATAACCATACCATAAAGTTTTATCTTTTTATTTTATTAGATTTGCCTGGTAAAATTTTGTTAAAAGTACTGTTAATATTAGAGAAAAATAAATGGATAACAAATTGAAATATTTAAATAAACTACTCCTTGTAAGATTTCGTAAAGGTGATAAGCCCTGCCTGTGAGGTACAGAATTTAAAAACTAAGTAGTAAAAATAGAATTATTTTTCAAATTAAATAATTACTTTGGTTTTTATAATAAATTAAAGGAAGTTGTATATAAATATATAAATTTACCCTTAGAATATATAAAATCTTTCATTTTTTAACTATTTGCAAAAAAATATTTTTTAAATATGATGAAAAAATTAAGATCTCTTCTAAATTCATTTTATAATTTTTTAAATGTAGAACTCTTTTTAAAATGTAAAGCATAGAGCTAAATTTGGCTGCTTTACATCAAAATTCAATTTATTTATAATAAAATAAAAACACAGCCTTCATTAGAATACAATCATTTGGAAATTACTAAAGTACTAGACTAGTTTCCCCTTTTGTTAGAATTTCTCTCGTCAAAAAATAGTTTTTTTTATAATTGAATATTGTTATTATGAGAATGAATAATTTAAGACTAATTCACTGCAATGTCCTCTTTATTACTTAAATGAAATGCAAAATAATAATAAAATTATTTATATTTATTAATAATCATAAGAAATTAGATAAAAAGGTATTTATTCAAATATATGAATGCAAGATAATTTCTTTGCAATACAACTTCCAATACAATAATTATTCATACCCATTTTAAGATTTTACTATATGAAATTTTTACAATTAAAGTTAAGACATGCTAATATATCCTACATTTTTTAAATAAAAATTAGTTGTGTTATTTCCCTAAGATTCTCCAGACAATTTACTAACATTCCTTAACATGAATTAATATCACAGGATTTTTTTTCTTTAATACCTACTCAAAATGAAAGACAAATTAGGAATAACACAAATTTACAAATAATATAATTTAATATTTCGTTCTTTGCCCGTGATGGGTCAAAGTACCTAAACTCAAGATAAAAGATAAAATAGAAATTTTTATTTTTCTCAAAAGTTATACATTTTAAAATAAGTAAAATAAATCTGTTTCATTTTTTGATTATACGTAAAAGTATTTATTCAATGATTGATAATCAATTTTAATTAAAATATAACATAACTAGAAAAAAATAAAACATTTCTGTTATTTAACTTGTGACGCTCAGATAGTAGAATTTTTTAAATATTATTATAATGTCAAAGAATGAAAATGATGGCAAGAGGAGTCATTTAAATTATGATTTAAGCATCATTTAAGTGTTTAAAAATATTGAGGTCACCATTTTTAACAGTGGAACATAAAATAGAAAACTAAGAAACATCTTTCACAGTTTTCCACAAAACAGTTCAGGAGGTAGTTTAAAAAACAATTACTTATAAAATAATTTTTTCTTTACACAAAAGTAACTGCAATGAGGTTTCTTGTACTAATTAACAAAAAGGTCAATACTCATTACAATAAACAAACTAGATTTCATTTTTCAAATTTATATTATACAAAACAATTGTACATTTGTCAATGTTAACAATTCTAAGAATAGCTTAAATAGGAAAGGAAAAATGACAAAACTAAATTAAATAAGACAATGAACTATAAATTTTTCAAATGGTATATCATAAGTTGAAATTATGTTTACAAATATAGAATATATTTCTGAAACTAACACAATATTTTCCATTGTTATATATTTTACACATTTTAATAAATATGATATAAAAAATATTTTTATTTTTATTAACTAATTATGTTGATTTAAATTTTGGAAGTTGTATTGTAAAAAAACATTTTTGGAAGATAATTTAATAAGTGAACGATCCTATCATTTTATTCAATCAGAAAAATATTGATTACAGCTTTAAAAGCTGTCTTTACAGCATTCCACGATGGCGACAAATGAGCATATTTGGTGTTATAGCACATTATGCATTGCACTTCTATAGATCTAAAGTACGCCTCAATATCACAGCTATCTCGATAAAATACAAGGTGTTTCGGCGGACTTGGTCATACACAAAGTGTAAAATCTAAATAACTATCACACACAACTCACAGATGTAACATGTATTTTTTCCCTTCATCTTGATATTGTTGTACCAAGATGGGAAAAAAAAACAATAACAACAAGAACATGGTCGTTCTACAGATGTAAAAGATCTCAAACGTTGTAAATATGAATATTTCTGAGCCTGCAGAAAAGGCTCATAACTTCTCTTCAGTGTGACATCACAATAAATTAAATAAAATAAAAAACACTATAGATCTTAAAAAATAAACACGTATGACAAACAATGCACATTTAAAAAATATGTGCTATTGACCTTAGAGGGGTATCATATAATTTTCTATACAGATCTTGGTCGCTCATCTTCACAAGAGAACCGGCTCGGGATGTTTGTGCTAAATTACACACGGTCAGCACCAAGGGATCATCATTCTCGGGGAAAGCATAATTAATATATATTTGGATCTAAATATGTTGGCACTTTAATTTATTTAACCCACAGGACTCCGTCATGTTACCTTGGAGCCTCCCTGAGATTGGACTACCCAGATGTCAACAGGAACATCAATGCTAATGGAATGTTAACAATTATATATATATACATACATACGAAGTGGTTTCCTTTCCCCTCAGAATGATGGACAGTTGCCAGATATAAAAGATGGAAGAGTGTGCGCATTTAAAAAGGATGCAATAAGATGTAATCACAAGAAGTCTACATTTGAGCGCCGAGTTAGTTTGAATTGCTAAACCCGTGGTCCTCGAACAAACCCATAGATATCCAATTATCGCCACCATCTGCTCCTCAATGTTTAAAAAAACAATTGGGGAATAAATAAGCATATTCAACATCAAGTGGCATCAAATGCTTAGCTTACATTTAAAGCTTTTTATGATTAAAAGAATTAACTCCAGAAAGGGTTAAATAATTGTAAAAATATATAAAATTTGGGATAAAATTTGAATTGGATATATTACTACAAAGCTTGTTGGAGATCTGTTGCAAAAAATATTATATTATTTAAAAAAATTATGCACAAATATAAACACCTTTTGCGATTACAACAATGACTAGCTCAGATAAATTTAAGTTTTTAACACATTAAACATTTTTAAATCACTTAAGATAAAAATTTAACAAGCATCACCACAGCTGATCTTTCAGCAGCTCGTCTATATATGCTCTATCAGCATCTGCATCAATGTTGCGAACTGCAAGTGGAAGTTCATCAAGTGTCATTGGACGCCAATTTCGGTGCAAACTGAAACTGACTTGGTTTCTCATTTCTGCAAGAGCATCGACTCTAGAAATTCGGGCGCTCTCTTCAATCTGATTGGAAGAAATACAACAAGCAGGAACAAGTAAATCTGTCAGCTCTTTCCCTCGGAGTCTGGCGATGGCTATCAAGCTGTCTGCATTGACTTCATACCCTAAAGAAAAGACACTGTTTTAAGATTTCAACAAAAAGATTAGACTATTAACTGCAGGCAAATTATTTTAATAAAAATTTATGGAACTAATATATTAAAAATTACAGATTAAATAAAAACATTATTTAAAGGTAGGAAAAAAGTTGAAAACATTTTAAAATACTGATTTCAATGCAACTGGAACTATGCTTTACTAAGCAATGATATAAATGTCCCAGTTCTGGAATAACTTATGATATAAATCATAGTAGTAAAATATTTACAAGGATCCCATTGAAAATTAATTTTATCTACTGATAATTTTTTCAAGAAATAAATTTCCAGTTGCCTAAGATATTTGTTCACAAGTGTGATGGAACACTCACCAAGTTTGATTACTATGGCTTGACATTCATTTTAGAATAAGTTACAAAGAAAGAAAAAAATTACTCCTTTCTTTGATTTTCTTAATAAATTTTTAACCAAAATTAGTTTCACAAGTTTTAACAGCAGTACTACTAAACAACTTAGTTTTTACGGGCTAATGAATTATGTCTTTAAACAGCAAAAAAAATTAAATTTTTCTCTAGCACTTAATGAATCATCAGACAATGTTTCAAATGTTGAGTTGTTCTTGTCAGTTTGAGAGAAGTCTCAAACTTGTTTGTTGGAAGGAGTTGAATAAACAATAGAAAATTCTAAGTTCCTGTTGCTTTATCTTGAATTTTTCTGCCCATATAATTTGAATACTAATAAATTAGTATCAAACCAATGATTCACCATCTTTCCGTGGAGTTTCAAGGAATTTAAAAGGTTTGCTGACTTAATTGATTAAAAATTTCATTTCTTTAAGAAATATTTAGAAAAACTAAGCTGTTACACGATTCCCTTTTTAAATAACTTTGCAAAATACTAATTGATGTGGCAATCCATATGAATAGCCTAACAAAATTTGATGAGAAAGCCAATTTGATGTTTATTAGCTAATGCAGTCATTTCTTCAAAGCTGAAACTCAAATTGTTCACAAAACTAAATTGTAAATATTTCATCATCATTTTTTTAAGAAGTTTGGTTTAAGTTAATGCTCAATTGTCATTTTTTGCACACAAAGGCTAATTAGACAAGACTTATATAAAAAGACTCAAGGAAAAGTTCCAGATAAACTGATTATTTAAAGCAAATAAATTTGCTTCTTGAGTTCAATGCAGATAGTTTCATAGATATTGAGTCACATAAAACTACATTAAAATTTTTGATGATCCTTTTTCATAGCAATTAATGATGCTTTTAAAAATGATCAAATGGAATCGACTTATTCAACTATATAAATCTAAATTACTATTTATACAGTCTTTATGAAATGTTATCTACTGAATTTTATACTTAAAAGATAATATATAAAAGTGTGACAGCATTCATATTCTGCAGTACTTAAGGATGAGAAAAGACCTTTTTCTCACTGGAAACACAAAATTTTCTATTGGACTGCTGATTTGAAATAAAAAATTGCTGCATTTTTTTGTTTAATTCTTGAGAATTTGTAAAATGCATATTTATTGTTAAAATTGAACTGAGTATGTTGGTTCTTAGCATTTCTGGAAGAGACCTTTCAATCATAAAGGTTGCACATTTCTATTTTAGAGTAATTATGGAGTGAATTCTCAGCTATATAAAATGTGATACTTAGTTGACAATTTCAAAATTAATAAACTAACAAGCTAAAGTTATCTTAATCAAATTATAAATAAATAAAATAACTGAAACAGCAACACTGTTGGTATGTCAGGGCACATATTCTTCAAGTATTAAATTTACATGCTTCCCAGGTTACATTGGCATTCTGTTACTTTTGCACAAGAGGGACAATTTGAACTGATTAACAATTTAAAGAAGATCCTTCAAAAATGAATGCATTAATATAAAAAGAAATTAGTCATTTGGAGTAATTCTCCCAAAACACAATAAGGAATAAATCAAATGAATCTGACTCTGAAATGTGTAATATTATTTAGCACTTTGCAAGATGAAGAAATTAATGTTGTGTTGAAGCAGAAACAAGAACTCATTTCAATTTACTTCATTTTAAACATATTAAATACATAAACATCAATGCAATAATCTCACTCTTAAACTATAAGAACTAAAGTTAGTATTATAAGCAAGATTGCAGAACTGTAATAGACAAGAATTAAAACTTTTTTTCTAACATCAAGAATTGGCCGCATCGGCCATTTTCCTTCTCGCAGCCTTCATATGATAGTTGTCAAGCATAAGAGAATTAATGTTGTCCAGAGAGGGGCAAATGGTCAAAGGACTAAAATTCATTGCCTCTCCTGTGAAACACAGGGGGCAGTCAGGGGAATTAAAAATGCCAATATGACAAAGATGATCTCAAAGGTAGTAATTTCACTCTGAATTCTAAAATCTGCACTACAAACTTGTCGTGGGAGGTCCATAGGAAAAGGAGTGTGTACCAGTTTAGACCACACTTTTTCTGTAGCCTCTGCTTTCTGGCATTTTTTTACAAAGGCATTTGTTGTTTTGGTAATTTTGGATGAAATTTGGTTGTATGAGATAGACAAAGAGGGCTGTGGGAGACAGAGAGTGGATTGACTGAAGCATCCCCGTTTTGCCAGTCAATCCACTCTCTCACTGCCAGGTATATTGCAATGGCTGGGAATCCACTGAAAAAAAGAATCCATTCATTATTAATAAGTTTGTCTATTTGTATTTTTGTTTGTTCTTCACATTTTGATTGACAAGCCTGAAAAGAGCAGAGTGAGAGTATGGCTGCCTGTGAGTCAACAAGGAAGACTACATGATTGAGAGAAGTATTACAGGTCAAAAGTTGGAAAGTAGCCTGTTTAATTGCCTCAATCTCAGCATCGAAATTTGTGGCATTCATACCAACAGGGCATGAGCCCTCAAATAAATTTTCACAGTACCAGCCTGCACCAGAGTTTGTTTGTTTGTCGCTCAACGATCATTTTTTGCACACGAGGGCTAATTAGACCGGGACTTACTGCTTAAAGTGGATTCCGAACCACTACAAACATCCACGCCCAAGGTGGGATTCGAACCCACGAACTGTTGAACCGAAGGCAAGAGAGCCTGCACCAGAAGTACAGTCTCCTGGGAGGAGCCATTTATTTTTTGGAAATCTATTCGCAATAGTTTCAAGAGTATAAGCTCGAAGAGATTCAGTGATAGTGTCATTTTTTCTTTGTAGGGTGCCAATAGAGAGACTTACAGTTGGGATTCTAAAATTTAGTGGGAATCTCTCACGAAAACAAAAAGGTTGGCAAGGAAGATAACTTATGTCATATTTAGTCATAAGGTCTTCTGCTCTCTTGAAGAAAGATTGATGAGTTTTTAGCCTATTTTCCACTGGAGTAAGGCTTTGCCAGTGCTGGACAGGAAGTCTTCTACATTTTTCAAACTGTTTTAGTAGCTGCCTTTCTCTATGAACCCCCAGAGGTTCAAGACCAGTTTGAATTCTAATGCAGTGATGGGTGTAGGTTTGCGAAGTTTAGGTCTTGTCTTGTCAGCCTGCAACGTGTCAGTTTTTTGCCACTATCGAGGGCTAATTAGACCGGGACTTACGGCTTAAAGTGGATTCCGAACCACTACAAACATTAAGGAGACCAAGTCTAGCCTCACCTTTCCTTGCAGTTTCCTCTGCATGTTTTCTCCATAGTAATTTCTTATCAAAGTGAATGCCAAGATATTGGAAATGATCCCGCCTGGAAAAATCCCGACCACCATATTTGATGGATATTTGGTGCTCTTTTGTAGACAGCGTGAAAAGTTGGTAATTTGTTTTTTCAGAGTTTACAGTCATATTGTTATTTTTGTACTAATCACCAAGCAAGAGCATGGCTCTATTAATGTTGTTATTAGCAGTATTAACAACTTTATGTGTTGAAAATCTGCAAAGGCAAGGCAACAAATTCCAGGACAAATCTGGAGCTTTTCAATGAGATCATTAATCATGATGTTGAACAGGGAGCAGCTTCAGCTAGTACCCTGTGGTAAACCATTTCTCATTTGGACAAATCTAGAAAAAATGGATTTATATTTGACATTTGCTTGTCTTTGGCATAGAAAGGATTTGAACCAATTTAGCATATGTCCCTGGATACCAATATTTTCTATATTACTGATTAGTTACAAGAATTAAAACAAGGAGACTCATAATTACACAAACTGTAGCAAGGTGACACGAATGTGAACATTAGTAAAGTAATTAAATGACAATGTTCAATTTCTGAGGAAGTTGTTTTTGTGATTCTATATCAACATTCAATTTGGAAGAAATTTGATTGTAATCCAAATAGTTGTATTTTATTTATCTTGTGCCATATGGTTAATTATCATTGTTTTGTTTTAAAAATCTGATAAAATTTAAAGTTCAAATGTTTTATATTATAAATTTGAAATTGTAATTTTTTTTTAGTAATGCTTGAATTGAAATTAGGCATATGAATTTTTATCAAATAAATAAGAGTACTTTTTTTAATGTTAGTTAGGTTTAAAATATATTTTGATCACTTATTTTACATAAATTAGGGTTAAAATGTATAATAGATTCTTCACATAGTAAAGATTTTTAACATTTAAGCAAAACTTAATATAATTTTCTTAAGTATGTTTTTTATTTACAATAAATTGTGGGAAAAAAAAATAAAAATGAGATTATTCATATTATTTATTGATATTTTCCTGGTCATAATAAATAGGATATTGTTAAAGATTAAAGTCACTGTTCTAATCATAAAATTTGAATTATTAAAGAATCATGCTATTCATTTTCTGAAAACAAGTATTTTACTATATTTTATTTTTTAACGCTTATTTTGATCAATTGTATGAAATTTTTTTAAGGTCTTCTCATGAAACACATTTATGTTAGTTAGTTTGTTTGTTTGTCGCTCAACGGTCATTTTTTGCACACGAGGGCTAATTAGACCGGGACTTACGGCTTAAAGTGGATTCCGAACCACTACAAACATCCATGCCCAAGGTGGGATTCGAACCCACGAACTATTGAACCGAAGGCAAGAGAGCCTGCACCAGAGGTAGTCTCCTGGGAGGAGCCATTGGTATATATATAGAGCCATTTATTTTTTGGAAATCTATTCGCAATAGTTTCAAGAGTATAGGCTCGAAGAGATTCAGTGATAATGTCATTTTTTCTTTGTAGGATGCCAATAGAGAGACTTATAGCTGGGATTCTAAAATTTAGTGGGAATCTCTCACGAAAACAAAAAGGCTAGCAAGGAAGATGACTTATGTCATATTTAGTCATAAGGTCTTCTGCTCTCTTGAAGAAAGATTGATGAGTTTTTAGCCTATTTTCCACTGGAGTAAGGTTTTGCCAGTGCTGGACAGGAAGTCTTCTACATTTTTCAAACTGTTTTAGTAGCTGCCTTTCTCTATGAACCCCCAGAGGTTCAAGACCAGTTTGAATTCTAATGCAGTGATGGGTGTAGGTTTTGGTTTGGTTTGTTTGTCGCTCAACGGTCATTTTTTGCACACGAGGGCTAATTAGACCGGGACTTACGGCTTAAAGTGGATTCCGAACCACTACAAACATCCATGCCAAAAGTGGGATTCGAACCCACGAACTGTTGAACCGAAGGCAAGAGCGCTAACCATTCAGCTGCCAGCTCGGCTCACATTTATGTTAGAGAAATAAAAGAAACATTTAGAATCTCAATAGTTGGAACCTGATGCAATATTCCAGTAGGTGAGAAAATGAGGAATTGTGAAAAATAAACAAAAGTTGAGAGGATTCCACTAAATAGTTTATGCAACACAGTTCACATTTTATTTACTGAATTGATTTTTCTCAATTTTCCAATTACTTGCTCTAAAACTTCAGTTAAATCAAATTACTTGAAGGTTGTGTGTTTGGATGAGTAAACATCAACTTTTTTACTGTGCCATTTCCAATTGCTGAATCCACATGATGGAGAAACTGATGTTTGGTTTTCCTTGACCTAATAGAAGTTGTCATGTAAAGGAAGTTCAATTTGTTTGTCACTCAGTGTTTTTTATGCATGAGGGCTAATTATAACAATGACAGCTGAAAGTGAAATTCAAAAACCACTATACACTCCATAATCTCTTCTGAGTTAAGAATCAAACCCATAAACTGTTGACCACAAAGGCCGAATACCAAGTTCAAAAATTATGCATAGTAAATATTTACAGAGCAAATGGTGTTCTGCTCATAAGATTTTTAAAATAAATTTACCACTTAGACATCATTTCAACCGACATCCCCACAAACTCTGACCAAAATTATGAGGTACTTGGTAACAGCTGGTCTTAATCTCCTAATTGATTGGTACTGTTAGAAGATATTTCATACTACTGTATATGACTATTTCTTCAAACACAACCTTCTGTTTTTACAAATTGGTATATAATTTCATTATAAAATTTAAAATATTTAGAATATATTTTTATTTATAGGCACACTTCATGAAAAATTGCTTAGAATAAACATTTGCCTCTCTCTATTTACGTAATGTTGAAACAATATTAATCATTAATAAGCTGAGTTACCTATAATTTTCATGTATGTTAATTTTTTACACTTCCAAGCCAACATAATTAAAGGATCGATGCTCTGCACGCTGAGACCAGATGTTGGTGACAAGTCATCATTCAGCTCGTCCACCAGTACCACTGACTTAAGAGATCCTTCATTTAAAAAAGACATTTCTGTAAGTGTTTCGATATTGAAGCCAGAGGAGAAATACACTCTAAAATGTGCCAGAGGCATTTCACAGCTGAGAATGTTGTGGAGATTTATGCAAGGGCTGTGAAAGTGCAGAAGGTTTATCGTAACTTCCAAATGTGGGCTGTAAGAACTAATCAAATTCCAAGCACCATCACTCACTCTTCTGAACTGATAATAAAAGGAATGCACATGGATGTTGAGACGGAGCAGGGGCTTTTTTGGTGGCTGAGCAAGCACATCAAGAAGTTGGTCATCAATGTAATCATAGTCAATGCTGAGAAATTCGAGATTCAGGAAGGACTTGAACATAGAACTGTTCATATTATTGATGTGGTAATTGTCTGGAACTTCCTTAACACTTGAGAGATGCAATGATCGGATGCAGTGTGCTTGGTATTCAGCAAGCATAATAACAAAATGATCAGAAACATCTAGGAGCTCTTCAATGAAGCCAAGAGAAAGATGCTCCAAGCATTGTGATCGTTTTATAATCTTGCTTAAATATTCAATGTACCTAAAAGACATAAAAGCATTATATTAGTGTGTGGTATTTCATTAATTAAGCATAAAAGTTAATATACGCAATCCCAATAATATTAGACATTGATGACAATATCAACCAACAACCAATAGTCTTGATTATGTTTGCCCAACAATCATTACCTAGATTAAAAAATGAAACTATCTTTTTAGCATATCAAAACTGCCATGAAATGGAACAATGTGAAAAATTGTTAATACTAAATCAATTACTTACATATTAATATAGAGGAACCTTATTGAAAAGTATTATTTGCTCTAGAATCACACTCGTAAAACACTCATTACGCAAAACAATTTTCTCATAAATTAATGTAAAATATGAAATGTGTTCCATGCCAAAAAAATACTCAAAAATGTTATGTATAACGACATTTTGAGAAAAAATTAAAGAAAATTAGCTATATATAATTAAGCGGAGTGAATAATCTACATCATTTCTTCCAATGCGGCATAAACCCACCTAATATGCAAATTTGATTTGTAGAAAACAAAAAGCTTAAATAACTATGATACATACCTAATAGTTAACTCCTATGAACCAGTATGGTGGTAAATGCACTAAACTGGTTTAGTACATAAGAATATATTCTTGAGATTTTAACCTAATGTAAGTATGTGCAAATTTTGTTTGGGAGTTTTATTAACCCTTGATACATTTTGATTGAAATCTAAGTGTTTGAAGTTTCTTTTTTTGAGAGTGTATTAAACTGAAATTTAAGTATTTGAAGTTATATTTTGTTCTGAAAGTACACCAAATTGAAAATTTTGAAGTTTAGTATTAGTGTGTAAGAAGTTTTTGTTTCTAATCTCCTATCTGTTCGGACTGAGTCAGACCAGATCATTGAAATTGTTGATATTAATGAAGTCTAATACAAGAAGGGAATTGTGGATATCCTCCCAGTCCAATATGTGGTGAGGTGATGCCTGTTTTTGCTGACATTTAAGGTAATGGAGAAACCTCTTGTTACCCCCAGAATACATGAGACCTTTTAAGTGCACTAGCAAATTGAGAAAGACATGTTGCTCAGTCCGTGACAAAGGAGAGATAAGAAAAGTCCTGGTCTTCTGCCTTTGAAACCAGTTATGAAGTGGAGGTATTTACCATTTTTCTTTGTTATAGGCCTTTTGCCTCGAGAATAACTCTAAATATGTGAGCTCTGAGGTAAAAGGAACAAGATGGTCTAGTCCCTCCTTTGCAAGAGTATAGGCTAATTCGTTTCCATAGATATTGACATGGGATGGAATTCCTTGAAATCATACTTTGTGCTGGTAAAAGATGAGAATTTTACTTTTTCATAAGATAGATAAACTGGTTTTATCTTCTGTATGAACCCAATTTTTGAGACCTTGAATTGTACTATGGCTTTCAGATAGAATCCAGAGGTCTCTTTAGTTGCTTGCACTCATGAGTCTCTTTAAACCTATGTTGATTGCAACTTATTTATTTGGAAACATGAAACAGAAAGCTAGGTTACATTGTTTTATAGACTATTTTTCTTGAGGTGTTTCAATAAAAATTCCACTGCCTGCTCACAAGTATTTTGCTGCCATCAGTATAGATTTTGAATATAATAGTAGTATAGTATAGATTTTGATGTTATTTGAAAGAATTGTATTGATTATTTCCAAGGCCAAATGTTTAAGACCAAATCACAGTCATTTATATTAAGAGAAATAAAGAGGCTATCATGAAAATTAATATTGGAATGTTCATCACAAGTATTTCAATAGTGATGATGAGATTCTACATTTTATGCAATTAATTGCTATGTTTAACTAGACTGAATGGAATAAAATTATTTTACCCTTGGTACATATAACGCTATGGGTTGGAAATCCCCAGGCGAAAAAGAATTCTTGACTTTATAATTCGTACAATTGTGGCTTTTTTCCTCTTCTTGAGATAAATGCTTCTTTCTACAAGATAGGTTAAATAGGTCAAGAAGGTTTTATTACCTGATGTATCCAAGGTTTTCTAGCATATATTCACGAATTCCATCTGGACTTAAAAATTTGCTAAGGTCAAGAAAAGCCAAAGCAAGCAGCATCTCTTGGTTGCTAAAATCATTTGCCAGAGTAAGATTGCCATGATCAAACAATATTTCTTGCTTTGCGCAATACTGATTTGTCTTCATTTGTGCATTTAGTTTGTCTTCAATCATCAGTTGGTTAATAAGATGGATGCAGATTTATCATCTAAAAACATTTAAACATTGTCTTTGTGTTGCAGGCTTTGTATTTTGATAACTCTTTATTGATTGTTTTAAGTAGTTTCCATAGTTTTGAGTTTGATGTCAGCATGTGAATTGTATAACAAGTTTCATACCTTCTATTTCTTTTAAGTTAAGTGTAAGCTAATTTGATTTCTGCATTAATTTTATTAATCTGGAGTTTTAAGTTGTTTCCTGAAAATATTGTAGATTCTAAAAGGTGTTTTTTTATATATAAAAGGAGATCTAGGGTAGTAAGATATTGGGTGGAATATGGGATAAAGTGTTTTACATTTCCCCTCGGTATAAAAAAGCCTTAGTGTGTTTAAGAATGATTTTCCGGAAAATCTGCCAGTATTGGTTTACATCTACCATCTATTTAAAAATTTGAGTGCAACAAAAAATATATGGTTCAGTTAAGAAAAATATATACAGTATTTTGTTTTTAACCATGAAATCTGTAGAAGATACAAGCAACTTAATATTGTGTGAATCAAATCTTATTAAACTAGGAGGCATAGACATTTTAGATGTATCAACTTAAACCTTTAAAAAAATTTAAAAAAAGAACAAGGTTACCTTTTTAAATATACAAGATATAAGCAAAAGATTGCAAGGAAAAACAATACAAGATATATTGGGTAGAGGCTTTTTTAGAACTTAAACTAAAAATTAATCTCTGGCAGATTATAGAGATTGATTGGATACAGTGGAGGAAACTTAAATGGCTTGGGCTTGTCTTGAGCAACAAATTACAACAGAAGAATTCAAAATTGAAAGTATTAGTTCATGTGAATAATAGCTAAGTTCAGATATTTTTAATTCCTCTTTGAACTCTACTAACAGAATCATACCAACAAATGTTCTATCTAAACTATTTAGTCAAGCAATATTACTTTATATATAAAAGAAATAAAGAAAAATTAAATATGAAGACTATTTTCAATAAAACTACAATAACATTTTTGATATAATGGAATTTTAGCTTTTAAAATAAATTTTAGGTGCAAGTATTTCCTTTACAAATAATCAGTTTCCATTTAAATTAAGATAATTTTTTAAAATTTTTATAATCAAACATTTCTAAAATTGAAAATACTTAAGATTAATCAATTTCAATAGTTTAATCACGAAAAATTTCAATAAATATGCTTATGAAACACATTGTGCCAACAGAGCTTTTCTCATAGCCTAGCTTGGAAAAGAACTTTATTTTCTCATCTAAAAAAAGAAACTAGGTTTTCCTTGTTCTCCAAAAGAAACAGACTAGACAGGTTTTGAATTTGATACCATAAAAAGGGAATTTCACTTTGAATGAATTAGAGAAAAGATATCAAGTTATTTACATGCATATAACATTTTCTCTTTTTATACTATATTAAATTGTGACAATTTTATTTTTTAAGAATTATTTGGTTCAAAATGCTTAAAAATCTAAACATTTCGATTAGGATGGTTATCACTTTACAGTCCTTTTTTTGTTATTAGGGCTAATATCTAAATACTAATATAGGACAATTGCAACACTAATATGATTATTCGAATGATCTATGTTGAAGGGAGAAGATCAAATCTTTTTGAAGCAAGTTGATATCACATTAAAAATTTCCATATGTTTCTATACATTATCTGATGGAATATAATAAAAAACTATATGGGTATCAAGTAAAACAAAATGATGCACATAAAAATAATAAAAAATATACAAATATAATTGTGAAATTAGATAATACTGTCTATAAATATATTAAGAGCTATGAGCTTTCTGCCAATATTCTCAGCTAGAACAATAAAACCTTTAATTTAATTCCTATGGGTAGAGAGAATACTGAATGAACAAAATAGTTAAAATGACTGAGTTCATAACAAACGCATATTTTTCAAAACTATTAGGATAATGTAAAACAGTTTTGACTACATATAAATAAAAAAACCTTTAGCAGATTCTATCAAAGGAGTTCCAAAATAGGGTATATAGGATTATTACAAATAAAACTTCATCTTATTTTAAATGAGTTACACTGCTATCAAAATTTGCAGCTGATTCTGAAAGAACTTATTTTGGTAATAAGTATGTAAGTCATTTTTTTTTTACATTTCTAAAATCCTGCACTTTTTATATTTTTAATACGATCAGTTTTATCTATTGCAGTCTAAAATATAAAAAAATCATATGAAATCGAAATCATAGTAAACATGAATTTGATTAACAATAGGAAAATTATTTATAAAAAATTCATGAAAACTGTTTTAAATTGCTTGTGAAAGACAAGTCACTGAAAACATGCTCAATGTTCTCTATATAATGCAACAGATATAAATGAAAGAAAGAAACTGAAGTTTGTTCTTCTCTGTATATCTGTTCTTCTATGTTGAGTTTGAGTTATGAAAAGAACTTGAGACAAAAAAAGAGTAAGAAGATAAAAATATATTTGCCATAGTAAGTTTGCAAAAACTTAGCAAGAATAGAAATATCATATAAAATTCTTTAGATTTGATAAAAGGAAGCTTTTGTTAATGGAAGAGAAATTATTATGCCTTGCTTGCTTCCACCTATTTTCAATATCTTTATTATGAAGATGGAATGCAAAGAAAATAGAGACAAAAATTTTTTTAAGGTAGACAGTAAATATCAAATTACTCTCTTAAGAACTTTTTCTTTCTTTCTTTTTCTTTTTAGCTTTGTTTAATTTAACAGATATAATAGATGTTGCAGAAAGAAATTTTCATAAAAAGAGTTGATAATTTGAAAGTTTTTGAAAAACTTAGTATGGAGTCATTTATGTTAAAACTATTATTTTGAGATTAATCGAGAAAAATCTAAAATTAGATTTTAACAAATTCAACAGCATAATTACTTATAAGTAAATATAATATGGTTATAATTTATTATAAAAAGTTCTTTAAATCTTAAAACATCATTGCATTATACAATACAAGGCATTATATGACAAAACTTTAAGTATGCAATATATTATATTACCATATGTGAAACAAGAAAATGAATGGTAAATATACAAGAATTTAGAGAATACTACAAATTTCTGAAATTGAATACAATGATCTTAATTTTTATAGTGTGGTTGGTTGGAATTTTTTAGAACTTAGTTTCCAGAAAATTTTCAAAACTGAAAAATGTTTTCATCTTTAAGAAAAAAAAAACTCTTTGTAATAAACCTTATTACTTGACGGTTGATTATTTGAACTGGATTGTATCCTATTACTAGCCATTTAAATGATCAAAATTTAAAATTATAAGACTAGAATAAATTATTTCCTAGTTTAATAAACAATATTAGTTTAAGTAGAGGATGGTATATTTGTAAGGTAATTTAACAACCACCACATTCACTTTTTGGGAAGATCTTTCATAAATAGTGAGTTATATTCAAATGTTGCAAGAAAAAAAGGAAAAAACAGAACTTTAAAGAATTTACTTTAAAAGGTGTGCATGTGAAGAAAAAGCACAAAAACAATTTGGTGTTTTCCACAGTAAATTATATGATAAAATAATGATAGAACGTTAAATTGTATTAATAAAGATTTTTTAAATTGACATTAATTACACTCGTCAACGTCTTCTCGGACATTAGGCACCTTGCAGTCCAGAATAATTCAGAAGTAAAAAAGCAAAAAAAAAAAGAAAAAAAAAAAAAATTGATGAAAAGCAGAAAAATTTACTAGATTGCATTATATACTAAAAGAATATTATAATATATAGAGTTGCTGTTGAATTCTTTCTGTTTCACTCATAGGACAGTAAGTTCAACATTATAATGAAACATGTTATTTTCTAAATCAGAGCAAGTGAAATGTTAGGTAATCCACAATTAATCATCAGCATGTAAAATAATTTGACTATTTTAAATAACCTCTTCAAATATAATATTCTGAATTTTCATACAACATATAAGCTTGAAAAATTTCATTGATTAAAATTTATAATAAATCATTACTTTAATATATTAAATTTACATACTTATGTATTATACTGTTGACTATTTTTGCTGAAAAATGCAAATTTCAATCTAGTTTTTTACTTAGGAAAAAATAAAGCAGTTAACTTATGCCTTCAGTAAAAAGTTTATAAAATTTCATTTTTTAATACATATTTAAATTTTTCAATAAATTTATGTGCTAAAAATAAAACATGAGTACAGTTACTAAGTTAAAACATTTGGTGATATATAAATTTTCTTTTGTTAAAGTAAATGACAGGATTGTATGCAAATACCTAACTTTAACTACACAAATTTGATTAGATAAAATTCAAACAATTATATATATATATATACATATATATATACATATACATATATATATATATATATATATATATAAATATATATAATGATATATAATATGATAGAATTATAGATATTATAGAATTTGTCATTATATATATATATATATATAATATATATATATATATATATATATATATATATATATATATATATATATATATAATTAACAATGTTGACAAGAATAGAATTGTTAGTAAATTTTAATTTGACCCATATTAGTTGAGGAAGTATATAATGTAAGGACCCATTTATTAAAAAGCAAAAGTCTAAAATGAGGCTCTCGTGTTAAATTTTATTACCCGTTTCTTTTGCTTTTTATAGCAAATTTAATGAATAAAATTTTGATCATTTCAAGTTCTATGTATTGCTAAAAACTAACTTTAGATACTACCAAAATTCCATAAATGAAGTTTTTTAATGGAAAAAATAAGACTAACACATTGGGCAACAAATGTCTTCGAACAGGAAAAAACATTATTTTGGACCTATCCATGAATCTGTCCCATTCTAAAGGAATTATTTGACACAGAAATATTGATTATGCAAATCAACTTCAAGGTACTAAATTACTAAACTTAAATATTTTTACAAAAAGTTTAATGTTTCTATTTTAAGGAATAAAAAATAAATTAACACAGATTTCGATGAAATTTTCACAAGAAAAAGAATATTTTGAAGTACTTAGCGATTTCTGTTAGCTGAATAGCAAATAACCGTGATTTACTTACTCGTCGAGTGACAAATTGTCATGGTAGTTAATCCATTCCAGCCGAGAGCTAAGTGGTTTGATGGACAATGCACGCAGATTACTGTTGTTTGCAAGAATTCTTAACAATTCCTTACATTGTTGAACATCTGGAGGATTCAAGGAATTTAATTCAATAACTACTTCTTGCACAAAATGTCCGCAATTCTTGGTGAGAAATCTGGCCCCTTCGTTATGATTGTTGACTATCTTGGGATTATCACAGCTGTTTAATTGGAATACGACTTTTCGCCATAGTTTTGGATGGAAAAGGTTATTTCTCCAAGTTTTACATGTAGATGATGCATTTAAACGATCCTTCACGTTTAATAATGAAAATATTTCAACAATAATAATGCTGGGTAAATTGTTCCACAAACCACTGCTCTCGTCCGCCATTACACTTGCAGAATAACAGAACTATTGCCAACTATGCAGTAAAACGAAAGTTTTCAATTTGACAAGTTTCGGTTTTCCAAATTTCTTCTTCCAAGTAACGTTTATAAAAAAATTCCAGATAAAAGGAAAAGTTAACTTAGTAATAAAGTTCATTATATGGCAACAGCAACAAATTGGATTAATACATTGAATTTTAATATCATTGATATATTAGATTTCGGTAATTCAGAATAGAAGCTAATTTTTCTTCATAAAAGAAAATATCGAAGTTCATTAATTATATAATGTCTGTAGCTAAACAAACTTCTAGCTCCTGTAATGTGTAAAAGACAAAAGAAAATATCTTGATAGGAAAAAAACATGAAACATTAGAAACGCAAAACCTTTTATTTAAGTTTATTGAATGTCTTACAATGCCTATGAATGTGCCAAGCGGTTAGTTTTCAATAATTTATTATTATTGCATCATTTTTAGTTTATATCAGTCATAAATAACTTTTATTGTATATAAGTAACATTTGGAATTGCCGTAGCTCATTAGTATAAAAGCTATAAACATTTTTAAGTCACATTTCCTTGTTATTTGTACTTAATGAAACTATTTGACAATGCATTATCTAATATTTTTAATACTATATTTACACAGCACTTTTAACTAATTTCCATTATTAATTTTTTAAAACTAAATTTAATAAATTACAAGGCCGACAAGAAAGTTCTTGCTGTTTTTAATGACCCAAAAGAACGTGACCTACCGAATAGCCTATTGTTAGTTCTCGACGTAATCACTATCGGCATCCAATATCATAATGAAACACTTTACATAATTTGTGCGTATCAACGTGTATAAATTTTTGCAATCCCCTTGAGGTAAAATTCATTGATTTTGGTCGCAAAGAAGTCTGTGAGTGCTTGGCGCAAGCCTGCTTCATTGGTGAGGGATTTTCCAAGAAGATAAATGTCCACGGAATGGTAGATTGATAATGTGATGGGGCAAGGTCAGGTGAGTAAGAAGGTTAGTACAAAGTCTTCAAAACAAGTCTCTTTATGGTTTTCCTGGCCTGACACATGGACAATTCGCATGACACATGGTTTTGTGTTATCCGTGAAGAACAGTATACCCTTGGGATTTACCAGTGCTGGCTCCTTCTGTTGCAATGCCTGTTGCACACATTCCAACTGCCGCAGGTACAAATCGGCAGTGACCGTTTGTCTTGTTGATAGCAGCCTATGGTGAATAACTTGACGACTATAGTCCACCGGATATCAGCTTCATCACAAAGGGACAAATCTCCCGACTTGAATTTTTAAAACCATTACCCTGCCATGCGTTCGTTCACAGCACTATCTTCAAAAGCCTTACATATTCAGTGACTTTATACAGTAGCTAATAAGACCACTTCGAAGTTGTAAAGCGACCAACACCAAACGAGCTCCCTCGACACATCCATTTCTCTTCGTTACTGTACGACTTACGATTGATGAATGTGCTGAATGGAACTATTTTTATAAAGACTGATATTCATACTCTCGACTGACCGGTGTCCAAACCCAGTCATATATTAATTTGCATACTTATTCTTATTTCATTCAATGGTAACGAGTAAATGGAAAGAATTTTCTTATTTACTTTATATTTGATTTAACTAAAACACTAATCTGAAAACAGCATTCGCTCTGCCTTACTCTGAAAACTGATTTAAGAAATATTATTTTTGATTCTAAGACTTATATTTTTGGTAATAACTCAATTTACCAAAAGCAATCGAATTGTAAAAGAAAATTTATTTTTAGTTTATTCTTTCCAAGATTCAAATTTTCAAAGTTTATTCAATGTTCTTGAAAAATTGGTTCTCACAAGTGCGTACAGTACCTGCATGACAAAACAGAACGCATTTCTATGTATGTTCAATTCCGAATAACGTCACCACGCACTTATATAACAAGGCTTGTTGAAGCAACTTTTTCACATGATGTGGCGTACAAATTTTAAAGAAGAAAATGCCATACTATTAAATAACAAAGATATTTCACTAATATTTTCCGGAATTATATTTAATTCTATGTATGATATAAACACATTTCTACAGAAATGAATTAGAAGCTAACAAAAAATAACATAATACAAAGGGAATAGTATTAACATTCATATGTAGCTGAAAAACAAATATTTGTAGAAATCATATTTAAATATGTGAAAATCTAGATATATATTATGTGAAAATCTAGATATTAATCTAGATTATTTTAGTATAAAATTATAAGTTTTATTGATATGTATAATTTTTAGAGAATGAACACCCTCTATACTAAATGCACATTTTTTCTTCTTCACTGCAGTTCTTATAGTCTATATACACTACTGGCCATTAAAATTGCTACACCAAGAAGGAATGCAAATAACAGAACGATATTTATTAGACACATACATTATAGTGGAAAGAACAAGTGATTAGATTTACAGGAAATTAGGATGTATAGATCTTGAGAAATCAGTACCCAGAGCAGCCACCTCTGGCTGCAATAACAGCATTTATCCGCCTAGGCATGGAGTCAAACAGAGATTGTATGGCATGTACGGGGATCTCAGTCCATGCAGCTTCAACACGATGCCACAGTTCATCGACAGTAGTGGATGGTGAGTGATGGCGTGCCAATCGTTTGGCAACCATTGACCACACGTTCTCAATTGGTGACAGATCAGGAGAACGTGCTGGCCAGGGTAACAGTCGAACCTGTTCTGTATCAAGGAAGTTCAGAACAGTACGGGCAACATGTGGTCGTGCATTATCCTGTTGAAACAAAGCATTAGGGAGGCCTCGAAGATAGGGCAGAGCCACGGGCCTTAACACATCGGAAATGTAACGGTTGCTGTTCAAAGTGCCGGTAATGCGAACAAGAGGTGATCGAGACGTGTATCCAATGGCACCCCATACCATCACTCCAGCAGATGGGCCAGTATGGCGATGTTCAATGCAAGCTGGCAATGCACGTTCTCCACGATGCCTCCAAACACGGATGCGGCCATCATGGTCCTGTATACAGAACCGAGATTCATCTGTAAAGATGACGTGATGCCATTCCCGCGTCCAGGTTCGTCGCTGATCACACCATTGAAGGCGCTCCTGTCTGTGACGCAGCGTCAATGGTAGCCGAAGCCATGGTCGCCGTGCAGACAATCCATGCTGCTGCAAACGTCGTCGAACTGTTCGAGCAGAAACTTGTTACCTTGCAAATGACTCCATTTCTTGACTCAGGGTTCGTGACGTGGCTGTAGGATTCCTTGTGACCATGCGGATAAAATGTCTGTCTTCTCTGCTGTTAGTGATGGGGGTCGCTGAGATCCTGCATGACGTTCCGTATAATTGTCCTGAACCCATCGATTCCATATTCTGCTAACAGTCATGGGGTCTCGACCGACGCGAGCAGCAATATTGCGGTACGATAAACCGCAATCCTGGTAGGCTATAATCCTTCCTCGATCAAAGTCAGACACGTGCTGATAGTCATTTCTTCTTCTTACACGAGGCATTACAACAACTTTCTTTGCCGAAAACAACGTTGAAACGGAAATTGAGTATGAGAAATCTGCTGTCAAATCTCTGGTTTTATACACATTGTAGATGTCGCCTGCTTTGTATGAATGCGCTGAAAATCTAATCATTTGCATATCACAGCAAGTTCTACCTGTCATGCAAATTTGACGTGTGTGGTGTGCCGCTTTCCTGGTGTAGCAATTTTAATGGCCAGTAGTGTAAATTTAATAACGTTGCACATATTATTTTGGCTTAAACGCAGCTGAAGTCCATTCGACCTTAACAAATAAATGTATTCTACAATCTTATGATCTGTGACTGAACATAATCATGAGTCCGCGGTGGTCTGGTTGGTGAGAACGACGTTCTCATTATTGGAAGTTGGTGAGTTCAAAGCTGACTTAATCGATGATCCATTGTGTTTGCTAAAGGCGGCTGGGGCCCGTTAAAACTGGGCGAGGTCGCAATGTCCTCCAAGTGAAATGATACCTCTGGGGTGGCAGGCCAAGTATCGGGTGTCTTCTGCTGGGTCCCTGCTCTAAAGCAGTGGTTCTTAACCTTTTTAAGCCGCGACCCAAATTTGGGAAATATGTTCATGTCGCGACCCAAAAAAAAGTCAAAAAATTTTCATTGATTTATTTTAGATCGTATTTTTAAAAAATCTTCAATCCTACGATGATGATTTTTTTTTAACTTACAAATTTTTTATTTATTTTTTTAATAATAAAGATAAACAAAAGTACTTTTCGATCCAATGAAAATTTAATTAATAAAGTGTTTTTAATCATTTTTACTGACCAAATTAAAATACATTTATAACTTTTTGAAAATAATTGACATTTTAACTTATTACTAAAAATAAAAAAGAATATCAAGAAAAAAAGAAGCAATCATTACACATGTTAAGTCTTTTAAATTTTAAATGCAAGTCATACAGTTTTAATGAGAACCTTGTGCTTGAATACATTTTGAAAGATCTTCAAACCTCGGTTGAATGCTTGTCAAGGAGCACCTTATATCTATTTTCTGGATTTAACTTGTTCCGGTAATTGTTTTTGATTACACACAGAGCCGAAAAACCAGCCTCACACATATATGTTATTGAAAAGGGTAATAATACTTTTAGGGCTTCTTTAACAATTATTGGCTTTTCGGTTTTTAATTTAAACCAAAAAGCACATAAGATTCAGTGTTTTCATAGAAATTGTATCGAAGTGCTTGGTCACTTTGCATTTCTATTAATTGTTCTTGAAATTGATTAATATTAACAAATTCCTCATGCAAATCACTTACATCAAAATTAAGTGGCATTTGAACCCAATTATATTTGAAAACATCGTCTGCAGGGAAATATCGATCAAAGTCTGCTATTAATTTTTCGAAATGATTAATAATAATTTTCTGTATTTCAAAATCTGTGATATCAATATTATTGTCTACAGCAAGTAAATTAAGAGTCGGGAATGAAGCAAGTTTCTTTACTTCAACCTTATTTCTCCATAATTTGAGTTTATTTTTAAAACATGTAATTTTTTCAGTTAATTCAATAATAGTATAATTATGTCCTTGCATAGACGTATTTAGATTATTTATTTCAAATAAAATATCTGACAAATAAGCAACTTGAGTAATTCATTTCAACTCGGAGAATTTAGATGCTAATGGGTGTTTCTTTTCTCTCAAAAAAAATTCGACTTAAGTCCGCAATGATAATACTCTTTGAACAACTTTGCCCCGGGACAGCCATCTAACTTCATAATAATATAACAAATGTTCGTATTCTGCACCAAATTCGAAACATAGTTCGCAGAAAATTCTACAGTTAAGAGCTCTTGATTTGATAAAATTGACTAACGCAAGAATTTCATCCAAAACGATACATAATCCAGGTAATAATTTTTTGGAAGCAAGATTTTGTCTATGTAACAAACAATGAATTGATATAATTTGTGGATTCATTTGTTTTGCTGTTTTTGAAAATCCCTTTTGAGATGCTGTCATGGCAGCTGCACCGTCGGTGCAAATACTGAAACACTGATTCCTATTTAATCCTTCTTCTTTAAAAAACGAATCGACCATAAGAAAATATCTTCACCTCTAGTTGTTGTTGACATTGGTTTGAAAAATAAAATGTCCTTCTGTATATCTGTTAAACCTAGATATCGCACGAAAATTGGCGAATGGCCTTCCGAGAAGGCCATTCGCGAAGAGCGGTAAAACCGAAACATTATATTGTGTGTTGTTACTTATGACACTTGGACAAGTCAAGCTCGCTATGCCTTGGCAATGCGAATTTAAGTCAATTGGGAGCGTCTTTCGTTTAATCAGAGCACCATGAAGGTGAAAGTACGACTTTTGCTCTTCAAATCCTCCGATAGATGGCAGCACCAGAGGATCTACTCCCTCAATTTTGGCATTGATCTGAAGGGCGAGTAAATTTCTCCAGACCATTGCACCCATGGTAACTGCTCAACGACCGACCACAGGACTTTCGATTTCACAGATTTAACGAGCACGTTTATCGCATGTACTCGGTGGGTCTTTGGCGGCAATGGGAATCGAACCCCGTCCTTCCGGATGGAAGACCGATACCCTAACCACTAGGCTACCACGGCCCCTCGAAACATTGTATAAGGGTATAACTTGAATTAGGGAATAACTCTTCTAGGAGGTGCTGGTATTACTTATTATTTGGGGCGTATGACTAACTTTTTTGGTTCGACTCAGCGCGACCCAATTTCGGGTCGCGACCCATAGGTTAAGAACCGCTGCTCTAAAGTCGCGAAGACTCCACCCGGCTGCTTCCATCTGACTGGGTAGAGCCAATTCATGACTAGGTACAAAGAAGCACGCTGGTGCAACAACTAAATATTATTATATAACAATAACTTTGAACTCGTGATTGGCAATTTGATGGTGAAAATGATATTTTTTTCATTAAAATAAAGACGAAGAAAAAGCACTTTTGAAATGTTTAAGAATACATATTTAAGAGCAACTAAATGAATTTAGCTCGTTTAACTAAAATTTTTAACTCCAATATAGTAATATACATTAGAATAGCAACTACTTCAGAACAGAACACACTTACTCTTTTTTGATGCTCCACAGCAAAGAATCTGAAAGATGATTTTGAAGATTTATAAATATATAATTCAGGTACATAATAACTTATTACACATTTAAACGTGAGATCCATTTTATCAGGCCTCTTAAAATTGACTAATGAATGAGAGAGACAAGTCAGGGTTCTGATTAATTTTGACTCAATCATTTTTAATACACTTTTAACTGCACATTGATTTGTGAGTGATTAAATTATTTTAATAAAACGTGTGATGTGCAGTTTTGCTTTTGAGGATGATCGTTGATGTTTGGGAATATGTGCAGCCAATATGTAAAAGAGAATTATTAACTTTTGTGTAATCTGATTGGGCTCATTTATGCAAGTACACAATGCAATACAATTGTTAATTTTAAATGATTTTTCCTTTTACATATTTATTTTTATTTTATAAACTATTTTTCAAAATGGCGTGCTTAGGTTACCCACTCCAGGTAACTGATATCATACACCTACACACATCTTTTCACTCTATTTAAATGAATAACTATAGCAACGCGAGGCGCTGTGAATGAGCGTACGGGACTGCGAGTGAGAGAAAAGCACTTCCCCAGTGAAAAAGAAAGTTTTTCCTTATCACCCCAACATACGGGTGAGATTCCAAAAATTAGTGAAGGCGCATTCAGTTGTCTCTCTCCACAGCAATCTATTACAAAAAGTGAAAGAGAGAAAAGCACGTTAAATGGTGAGAAACCAGAGCATAAACATAAAAGATTTTAAAATTATATACAAAACCTTTTTGTTGTTAGTAAGACGAAATTTATATTTTAACAATTCATTTAATTAGTTCCTTCATTTTTCTATATTTTGTCCTATGTTAATGACAAAATTCTTTAAAATTATTATTATAATTATTTCTTAATTTTTAATGATTTAAATATTCAACGATCATATTTTTTATCTCACTGTTTTCTGATTCTAATGTCTGTCACCAGATGGCAGTAAGTACTTAATTTTTTTTAGATGAATTAAAATTTGATCTACGTTTGAAAAAAAAAAATATTTTGAATAAAATTTTTATCCACAAAAAGTGAACGAATATTTATTTACCTGAAAAAATAAGTGAAGATTAAAAAACAATACCCAAGAAAGTAATAGTAATAATCAATATTGTAAAAACGTATGATATAAATTATCATTATATAAATGTATAATAAAGATTATCATGGTGTGGAAATACAAGGTTTCCAAATTTCCCGAAATAAATTTCAAGACAGTAATACCCCCTTTTTATGTATTTAACCGCTTAATTTCACAAATATTATATTCTTATCATTTAATGCAGAATTTAATTCATGTTCTTCAAACTCCTAAGCCTATAATATTAGTATTTTATTCCTAATTATTTCAAACTATCGCTTAAACTCTTTTGTAGGTTTGTTTGTTTGTCGCTCAACGGTCATTATTTGCGCACGAGGGCTAATTAGACCGGGACCTACAGCTTAAAATGGATTTCGAACCACTACAATTATCCATGCCTAAGGTGATATTCGAACCCACGAACTGTTGAACCGAAGGCAAAAGCGCTAACCATTCGGCTGCCAGCTCAGCCTATTTTATAGGATAAGCAATTTAGAAGCTTAACATGAACATTTTCTTCAACTGTAAGAAATTACTTTATATAAAGAATTTCATTTTCACTTTTACAGTTTTTAATACGCTGAGCAGATATAAAAATTTGCTTTTTTTTCGCAAAAAATTAATAAACAAAATGAATTTGAATTATTTTCTTTATAATAAACTGCACAAAAAATAATTTACATGTAGATTTTCTTCTTTGTAAAATTCATGTTTAATATTTTGCATATTTGTACGAAACTCGTGTATAGTCAATTTTGTTTTGTTTTTTTAGTATTTTTATCTTAGATACAGATTTTGGGTTAAGCAGACTCAAAAAATCTAAAATCGTAGACTTTCTTTGACACCGCCCAGTGGATATGTTAATGGCCTAAGGATGCTGTGAAGCAGTTTCTCAACTGGATTTACTCCAAGGACCCGTAAAATGATCATGGCACGTTTCTCGTGTAAGTTCAAAAATTGAACCCACTGGAACACATTTTTTCACACAAATTAAGAGCGAAGACAAAAATAATTTTTAAGGAATAATTAGCGAATTAAAATAATTTTATGAATTATAGCGATTGACATGCAGCATTCAAGTAATCAGCAGAACTCAAAGCAGACAGTGGCATACTAATTAGTGTACTAAATGTACGGCAATTTATGAAAGGCGATTAGGTACATAGTTACCAGTTTGTTATATTTTTCATCATCGATCACACACACACATTATTTTCTAAACTAGTGAACTATTGTTATTGTAATGTGCTGTTTTCTTCTTCTTCTTCTTCTTAGAATTGGGTTTGTATGTCATTGGGCACCTCTGCTTTTATCAGCATTTTGTACCATTAACTCCAAACCCAATGTTTCCTAGTTCCAGTTGCTCGGGTCTCCCACTTTATTAATAAAGTCCGATAACCCTTTAATGGAGTCTAGGTGTAACTCTCTAGTATGAATGATGCCTAAAGAGGTTAATCTAGGGAGGGCAAGAGCCTCGCATTCATAAATGATATCCTCTGCCGTTTCCTCTTGCGTATGACATTTCCAGCAGATAGGGTCTTGCTGAAATAGTCCCATCTGGTTAGAGAGTCAGTCATACTAGGGATAGCTTCCTGACTTTCACCAGAAGATGGTTTGGAGGTCATTTCTACCTCAAGTGAAGGATTCATTACTGCCCCTTTACAAGACAGCCTCTGAGTTCACTTGTCTTTTTCAGCAAGGTCAACTTCAGAGGCTTCACCTGCAAATGCAGAAAGGTTTGTTATTTCTTGTGTCTTTTCAGCCACAAGATAACAATTAAAAAGCTCAGGTAATATAAAGTCCACTCAGCATTGCCTGAGATACTGGGCAAGGCAAATTACTCTAGAAGTTTGCCAGGCAACTAGAGGCTCCGTTAAGACACCAATACCGCGGTGCCAATTAGCCCTAGGCACGGAACGCATAACACCAGGGTTTACGGGAGCTGGTTCGCGGCCTCTGATTCTATATTCAAGGCTATCCTGTCATTCCTACAGGACGTTCGGTGATCCACCGCCTACCGACGCGCCTGGTAGCTGCTCAGGCCCCAGGTTGTGCTGTTTTAATATGGGCTGATGGCACTTTGGACAGATGGCTGGATATTTCGCTGGCTGGCAAGTATTTCTTGCGGACCAGAGGTTGAGATACACTGCTGGAAAGCACTTTCATTTCCCACACCTTGTAAGCTGCACTTCATTACGAATATGCGTAGACAGCAAACCGTAGTCAACTGTCACAGAAGGAAACAAGGTAAATTCCCATCACCCACCCCAATAGACGTGACTGTAAGAGAGAGAAACCTAACACCAATCTCTTGTTACTCAGTAGTGGATGCAATAGAACCCGAGACCTTTCGTTCTGAAAAATGCTGCTCTACCTCATGGCCATGAATTCTTTAATCAATGTAAGTAATCGATAACTTTTTGTACATTAAAATGCAGTGTACTGAATATGGGAGATAAAAAAAACCAAGAACTTAAAAGCAGTGAAATTATTGGCTCACCGTGAGCGAACAAAGCCGGGTTAGCTTGATTTCGTAAGTTTGTAGCTCAGCGGTCGTTTTCAGAAATAGAGACCAAATTAGACTGGGATTTCCAGTTTAAAGTGAATTGTGAATTTGGAACATCTTAACCTGAGCCGAGAATCAAACCTATAAACTGTCGAACCGAAGGTCAGAATGTTGACAATTCGCCTGCCTTCAAGGAGGTGTTGTGGAGAGGTGAGAAGAAGGCGGCTGCATAAATGTGGGTCTCGAACCGAGTCTTGAGAATAAAGTTCAAGACTAAAATCTCTGTCTTACCTCTAAAGAAAATCATGAGACGGTTGCTTGTGTTGTAAAGGAGGGAAAAAAACCGGGTTTATTTCCAGGAATATATAAACCCGGTTTATTCCCTTTTAAATTAATAAATTCCTAGGAATTTTGAAAGATCTCGGGAGTTTTCAAATTTTTCAGCTGATTTAAACATATTTGTAAATTTTTATCAGATGTTTCTTAAAATAAATAAAAGTCCACTTATTTTATGATTTCAACTACTAATTACGTTAACAGAAAATTTTCCAGAAAAAGAAAATAAGTTTGCGTTAATGACTTATTTAGAATAACTTCATCAATTAATCTTAAACCCGAGGAAATATATATAATTATTATATATAAACTTCTGTGTGAGAAAATACTTTTTTCTTTCTTTCTCTGAACTAATTTAGGAATTTATAACGAAAGAAATATGGAAATGTCAATATTTATTGTGAAAGTCCTGAAAAATATTTCTTAATATTTTTTAAATTAAATATTAATTTACCGATTTCCTTATTTTAACAAGTATTTTTGTTTTCCTCAGAACGAAACTTCCTCAGAATTAACTTCATTACTAGATGATAGAGCAAAATTTTTTTTCATATTTTCGTAGTTATTTTATCTCTCTTTATATATATACGATATAATAATGCAGTAAGCGAAAAATGATTGCTTGAGTTCATTCCCTCAAAATTCCCATTTAATAGCGAAATTTCTCTGCTCGTGCTCGGGAGTGTTCTTCGTCAGACATGGAAACACATTTAGATAATGTTGGAATGACTGACACTTCACGTTCTATACTCCAATTTCTTGGATAAGAAACAGTTTTGTAACTTTCAAACATTCCAGTTTGAATGAAATTTATATTCTTTCGATACACAAGACAGAGAGATCTCCAAATTATAGGAAGAGATTCCGCATTAAAAAGTAAGCTACAGTTATGATAACAATTTCTACAGCTAGGCCGATAGAAATTTAATTTGCATAAATTATAAAAAGTATATTTTAATATACAGAAAAAATATTTTAAGTTATTAAGCTAATGAATAATCCTTTTAAATTTTATCAAGAAATTATTTTAAATATAATCATTTCCATTCATTTAGATTATTTTGAAACTGCTATTTTGTAACATGTGCAATTTATTGATAGTTTGAAAAGTGTCGCCATCTGCTGATATCGATCGGTATTTAATAGCCCTGGGGTAAATTTCGATTATTACAATTTTTGGCATTGAGAAATGAATATTTAGTTTTGAATCGATTTCAGAGTTGCACAGTCAGTGAGAGATCTGCCTGCTTCTATCGCTACTTCCTTCTAAGGTTTCAAATTCAAAATATTTATCAACACTGTTACCATTGTTCTGTAATGAATTCAGATTCCGCTCTCCCTCATGTAACACTTTATGTAAAGCTGCACTTAAGCGCTTTTTTTATATTTTAATATAAATATCTCTATGTGCATAAGCAAAGAAATAGTAATATTTTTAAATATTTTCTGAAAAAAGTTTAAATCTTCTTTTTTACTAAGGATGAGGAAACTGGCTATAATATTAATTCCACTCTTAAAAATCTACTGGACATAAGTTGGTTCTATAGGAAAAGCTTTTTTTATGTATTCGGAAATAGATACAGTTTTCGGATAACATTGTTAAAAATAGGACAACAAATAATTTTAAACCATATTAACCACAATGCAACACAACGAACACATTCAATTACAGATCCGGAAATTATTATACTTCCTAAAATATTTTGCCAACTATTAGGCAGCCACAAGTGAAAATGTATTGTAAAAGTAGATTCTTAAGCTCTTTTTCAATTATTCCTTGCAGAGACTTAGCCAACAGTAAATCTTTAAATGTAGTTTTCAGAGAGCTTCACTTTTTCTCTATGAGCAACAGGGCAAACATAAATTACAACATAACATTGAAACAAAAATTGAATTTTTATTCGTATCGAATAGCATATGAGGCCACTCAGTTCAGCATTAATCTGAAAGAGAGGAATATAACGATTGGATTGAGATAAGGGCAGAGTCATCAAAATAAATATGAATTACTCACACAGAGGTTCAGGCGAACCCAAGACAGCGCTTTTAAAGTTAACGGGATTGGAATATTCGCCCATCACCAAGCTCCTCGTCGTGTTGAACCACGGTCAAGATGATGAGGTCACACCTGAGTTGGCACCCCCTCCTCTCCACATCCCCACCACACCAGCGGAAGGACTTTGGACGCCACAGGTGAGCGTAGACACATTACCAACTCACGAATTTCCAGCAACCCAGTGGAGGAGGGGGAATGTGGTCACCCTTCTAGTCACTGCCTGCTAGCAAATGATGTTAACCATTGACTGGATGGTACGTAGTACAAGTTGCTATATGAGAGTTCAGATGCTGGTCAGAAGAGGGTTCCAGTGATTCTTCATTAAGCTCTGGAGAGGAGGGACTGAGTTTTGACGAAGAAGATTAAAAGGTGTTCTTTTGGAAATAGATTAAGTATATTTGTATTACTTTACATTTAAAATAATGTAAGTTCATTATAATGATCAATAATAAACAGTTATCATTAAAAAATGTGTATGAAAAGGGATGCTTCTTACGTACCGGCAATTATAGCAGACAGTTTAGATAAATTTAATATAGCTTATTTAAAATCATTACGTTTAAAAAAAATCTTAAATTTAGTGAAAGACGATTTGAAATATATTTTGTGTGAAATAATTTATAAAATAATTCATTTTAAATATAAGATAAACAAGAAAGCTGTTGAATGAAGTGAGAATAAGTATTCAAATTAGTGTATGGCATGGCTTCAGTCTCGAGAGTAAGAATATCAGTCCTTATGAGAGTAGGAATACCGCACAGCAGCCAAGAGAAATGAAGCTCGTTCGGTGTTGTTTGCTTTATGACTTCATTGAGGGCCAAAATCATGGAAAATGAAAATAAACTGATCAAAAAAAAATTAAGTTACAGGATTTTTATAAAATGCAGTAAAAAGTAAAGGATATTTTTCATCATTCTGATATCATATCAATAAATTATTTTTCATAATATTGCATTTTCATCGGACCTTTGTATTGTAAATATACCGAATTTCATTGAAATCAGTTCACGGGAATTTTCTCAAAAACGTGTTGCAAGACTTGACTAAGAGTTTTGATTTTGAAACCAAGGAAAACAAGATCTAACAGCCCTTTTTAACTGCATATAAAAAGGAAGTAGACTTAAAACAAGGCATTATTTGCCACTAGACTTCGGCTGGTGCGAAATAAAATAGTTTGTTTAAATTGTTAGTACAAAACAGCTTTAAAAAAGTGCTCGTGCAAATCGTCCAGTGCGTTTGGCTTCTGTGAAGGTAAGTGTTTTAGTTTTTGCTTTCATTTTTAAAAACGAATAATATCTACCAGACATAAGCCAAAAAAGGGTGGAGGTAGATTTCAAAAATTAGAGTTTAGATCAAAATATGGCTTGTGTGGTATCAAATAAAAGGTAATTGAGTCTGGAGTTGACTAAAATGCATTTTATTTTTTAAGCCAGTGGGGGCCACAAGGGGAGATTTCAAAAATTAGAGTTTACATCAAAAAATGTCTTGTGTGGTATCAATTTTTTTTATGATTTTTTTTGACAATGAAGGGGGGGATTTGTTGTTAATCGTATGAGCTTAGGTGCCCATAAATTGGCAGAGTATTTTTCGTTTTGTTTGTTTTAGTTTGTCCTCCGTATTAAAAAAATTGGGTACTTATGTATTACAAATATAAAAATAAAATGTAGGGAGTAGGGACCCCTAAAATTATATAGCGTAAGGCCACATAAATTGTAAATCCATCGCTGCATAGTGGGACTTGGTTGTTATGGTGTGACCATTCTTTTGAGGACTAACGAAATAGTAGTTTATAGAAATATCAAAAAGCAAACTGTTTTATACAAGTGATTTTCAAAGCACACCAAGTGTTTAGAAAAAGTGCTTAGAAGTAGCGAGTATAAAAAAGCGTAGTTTTGGCACGAGTTTTATACAATATTTTATCTTGATCAAAAATTAAAAAAAGTTAAAAACGTGCCGCAGGTGTAATTTTTAACGAAAATATATTTTATACAAAACTACCAAACAGGAGACAAAATACCAATTATTATTTTTTTATATCAGTATTATTTTTATTTTAATTAATTTGTTGCAGAAACCAAGATGTCCGATGCTAAGAGAAAACCCTCTGGGAGCGAATTTAAAAAGCGGAGATTGAACAAGAAAACACATCTTCAAAAACAGTCATATGCGCTGCAGAACTTCTCGAAAGAAGGTAGTTTCAACGGTCCCACAACCGACCAACATTTGAACAACGCCCAGAACCTAGATACTGACTTTACGGATATGGATCCCCCTTTGGACGCAACCTTCAGCATTACTGAGCTGGGTAAGTCATCTCAAACGAGTTTGGCGAGTAGTGATGCCGTTCCGTGCAGTTCCAAAAATCAAAATTCGCAAGTTGTGCAGACCTCAGAGAAACATTTAAAAAAGACTACCATCCTAGATATCTCTTCTGACCCAGGATTATGGCCCGAAATCATGCGTGCAGCAGATAAAGTTTTTTTGGTTAAACGTAGCCCAGTTGCACCTTTGTATAATTTTGATATTCCTTTTGATGATCAGCGTAGAATATTCTCATCAAAACATTACAAGAAAAAGGCTTAGAAATGGAGAAAAGGTTTTAAGAGAATGGATGGTATATTCCGTATTTCAAAACGCTTTGTACTGTTTTCCATGTCGACTTTTTGCTGCACCATCTAGCTTGAGCGCTCTCGGCAATCGGGGATTTAAAGACTGGAAGCATTTAGGGGACTCTTTAGCATTTCATGAAAATGCTAAAACTCTATATGAGTTTTAGCATTTTTTAGATTTTTAGATTTTTTTAGATTGTTTGAAATCATGGCTTGAATTGAAGCAAGGATTGAAAATAGGTGAAACAATAGATGCAGTTTCTCAGAGACGCATTGATTCAGAGCTAAATCATTGGTCTGAAGTTCTTTTACACATTATATTTATTGTTAAAATGCTAGGCGAGAGCTCTCTAGCTTTTCGAGGAACAAGCGATAAACTGTATGAACACAATAAGGAAAACTTTTTGAAGTTAATTCAGTTATTGGCTGATTTTGATTTAAAAATGGAGGAACACGTTTGCAGAGTCCTCAATAAAGAAGAAATCAAAGCTACATATCTAGGGAAAACTATACAAAATGAAATAATTGAATTATTGCATGACAACATAAAGCACTACATCAGTGAGCAAGTTCAAAAGGCTAAGTATTATTCCGTGATTCTTGACTGTACTCCCGATGCAAGTAAAGTAGAACAGATGACATTTGTGGTAAGATTTGTCTCCGTACAGGAATCAGAGTCTGAAATTCATATTAATATTAACGAACATTTTTTGGTTTTCTACCTATTGAGAGATCAACAGCTAAGGAATTGCCGAAGGTTTTACTAGAAGAGCTAGAGAAAAATAGGCTTAAAGTAGAAAACATACGCGATCAAGAGTATGACAACGGTTCCAAAATGAGAGGAAAAAAATCGGGAGTACAAACAAGAATCAGAAATATAAACCCCTGAGCATTTTATGTTCCATGCAGCAGCCATTCGCTAAGTTTGTTATAAACGATATGGCAAAATCATCGTTTGAGGCAGCCAACTTCTTCAGTATTGCTCAAAAAGTATATACATTTTTTTCTTCCTCTTCTTTTCGTTGGGCAATATTACTGAAATATATTAATACTTACACCCTAATACCCTTGAGTGATACGCGATGGGAAAGTCGAGTCAACTCATTAAAAGCTCTGCGGTTTCAAATTGATCCAATTCACGATGCTTTGTACAGCATATATGAAGATTCAGAAATCGATAATATGATCAGAAACGAGGCTAGCGGATTATTAAATAATTTGAAGCAGTTCAAATTTATATCCTCTGATGTGATCTGGTACAAAATTTTGAGTCATATTAACCCCATTAGCAAACTTTTGCAAACTGTAAATTTTGATATGTCACAAGCTATTGATATGCTTAGCAACTGCAAATTCTTCTTTGAAAACCTGAGATCAGATGAAACTTTTGAAAGCTTCATTTTAGAAACAACCGAGCTTGCTTCAGAGATTGACGTGGAAGCTAATTTCGAAACCACCACACCACGTCATCGTGTCAGAAGCAAAACAGGAACGTTTTCGTATGAGGGCTCGGATGAACCCGTTCAAGACCTCAAACAAAATTATAAAATAGATTTTTTTTTCACACTATAGACCAAGCAATAAATGCCTCGGAAACCAGATATAATATACTAAATACTTACAGTAATTATTTCAGCTTTTTGTATAATATTTTTGTTCTAAAAGACATGCCCAGAAATGAGCTACTGTCTCGTTGCAAATATTTGGAAGTAATTTTAAGTAATGGAAATTCAAGCGATCTTAATGCCTTTGAAAAATAATGACATTCTCCCAGAGGTAAGAAGACGTTTAACTGCTGCTAACAAAACCTTTTTTGGCCTAAGATATTTATTAAAAACTAAATTTTTATCACGAAAAACTAAGTTACAGATCTATAGAACGCTTATCCGTCCCGTTTTGACCTATGCCTCGGAAACTTGGACTTTGACTGTAAGAGAGGAGAGGCTGTTGGGCCTATTTGAACGCAGGATTTTAAGAAGTATCTTTGGAGGTACGAACGAAAACGGTGTCTAGCGCAGAAGATACAATACAGAAATCTATCGAATGTACAAGGAGCCAGACGTTGTACATCACATTAAAATAAGCCATCTCAATTGAGTTGGACATGTTATTAGAATGAAGGACAGTAAAACACTAAGGGAAAATTTTTTTGCAAAACCCATCAGCGTAAGAAGAAGAGGACCAAAGCTGAGATTGGTGGATGCAGTCGAAAAAGACTGTAGGGTCCTTGGAAAAAAAAATTGGAGGAGTTTGGCTGCCAGTAGAGGTGGCTGAAAGAAACTTGTTCAGAAGGCCTTGGCCCATCCTGGGCTGGCGCGCCATGAATGATGTTAACGCCCTGGAACTAGCCGACAAAATAAGCATTGTTTCGTCATTATTAACCAAGAAGGGAACCCTATTGAAGTTCTCAAGTTCATCGCTACTCTTTAATTCGCACCAAACCTCAGCATATCATTAAGAATCCTACTTACATTGCCAGTCACTGTGGCTTCAAGGGAAAGGGGCCTTTTAAAACAAAAAATAATAAAAAATTATCTCAAAACGATGCAGACGCAAAATTGTCTCAATGGGTTGGCAATGATAGCTATAGAACACCAAATTAGTGACAAATTAGACTTGAAATCACTGGTTCTTGAGTTTACCGAAAGAAAAGTTTGAAAAAGGGCATTTTAATTACTTTGGCTAGTTAGAATTTATTTATAACATGGGATATTAGTTTAGTTAGCGTTACTACATTTTAATTTTTGTTATTTTTCCTTAAGTGCTAAATTGCTTATCTGGTTATCTGATGTTTGAGTTTTTAATAAAAGTTTTTTTTATTTTTTTACAATGTTTTCTTGATTTTCTAATAGGGTCGCATAAGATTTACTAAAAAAAAAAAAAAAAAAAAAAAAAAAAAAAAACAGGGGGGGGGGCTCAAAATTTAGGTTTTGCCCAGAGCGCCAAAATGTCTAGCACCGTCCCAGCTATCATGAGGTAATAATGTGTGCATTCAATAGATTTTTCAATCAATTCTAGTTGAACATGACGTCGACAAAACAGACAACTGAATAGATGGATCCAATGGGAGCAAAAATAGGGTTGTTTTTAAATAGAATTTTATGGAATTTTTAAATTGTAGCAGCTTTTAGGGAAATTGAATCTTAACATTAGATAGGAAAATTATTCGCTTATTTGGATCATTTTACCAGAGCGAAATTCTCTAGAAATCGGTTAATGTGCAATCAGTACGGCCAAAAAGTTAATTGTTGTCCACAATATTCTATTAAGAAATGGAAGAGCATTTCAAGCAATTGGAAATACAATCAGGCTGATCGGCAATAATCTTCCATGAATAGCAATGGAACGATAAGGAATTTCTATATTGTTTTATAGGGTACATGAAATGTAGGTTACAGTAGTCAGTAAATTGCATAATAGTAGATTGAACCGATTTCACCATTGAGATGGATTCAATGAATTTATGAATATTCGAGAAATAAGTGCCAAAAGGACGGGAATATCAGGACGACGCTTGACCATTCCCTTCGATTATGTATGAATTGACTTCAACCACCAGCTGATTCCAGACATCTGGAGATGGAAAGAAATGCGTAGTCAATCACCGTTTTTTCCTGTATACATTCCTCAAGGATCTTTTTTTCGAGTACAAGAAAAAAAAGCGTCGCATAATCCACAGCAACGAATAATCCGTGGCAATATTTTCTACGAATAGTCGAAAATATATAAATAATATGCTGTTAATTACGTAATAAAAGCCATGTAAAAAATACACACTGTGATTTAAAATTTTACAGAGAAAAACATTTAATATGAAAAAGATTTGCTTGAATCATCGCAAAGTGCGATAAACTGAGATGGAAGCTTGAATCAAGAGCGATAATTCCTAGAAGCTGCATAAACTTGTCAATTTTTATTTTTTAATAACTTTTAAAACGAGGATAGAATATTTTTTAAAAATAAAATTTTTTTTATTAATAATTAAATGAAAAAAATGATTACTTTTAAATCGCGCATTGAATACATTTTTTTCTTTTCTACGCTAGCATGCTTTGTTTTATTTTACTTTAACACGTTTGTCACCATTTTTAATGCATTTTCTCTATAGCTTTTGCTTAAAAATTTGCTGAGTAAATCGAAAGATTTTTCTTCCACTTGACAAATTTGAATATTTTCAAAACGAAGAAATGCTGGTGAAGACACAATCCGAAGTGTTGATAGCAACTGTTTTTGCAACAGTCGTGTCTTTACGATGAACCGAATTCGTTCTTAAACGCAATTGGACGAAAATGATTATAGGATGAAATAAGTTAGTCGAGTTGTTGCATCTGTTATTTATTTTATGAAATTAAACGGCACTTTTTTAAAATTTTATTCGAACCTTTTTTGATGGAGAATATTTATTTAACAGATTATCTGCTATGGGGTTTATTACGCACAGCGAAATTCGAAGCTTTTTAACACAAAATCTGTGGATTATATTCAGGAAAATACGGTACTTTTCCAGCTTTATTTGATGCAGACATTGCAAACCTCTTTCTGCGCATGTGACAAAGAATCAAAAATTTAACTTGATGGCGTTCCCCGTGCAGAAGCAGAAAAACATTTTAATATATTTTGAATAATTCCAAAAGTTAATATAGAAAGTTTTACACCTCTGTTTTTCATTTGTGTCACATAAATGAAAGCAAACTTATATCTATCAGATCCTATCACCACATAGATTATAGCGATATGAGTATCTTGTATAGTGATATAAGTCTGTGATACAATATTAAATAAATATGATTGATCGATAAAAGTATTGTTAACTCATCGTTGCTAATTTCCAAAGTCATGCTCAATCAAAAGTTTAAAATGCTATCACGAGCAATAAATATTTATATTATTATCACACAGCAGTTGATTCAATCCAAGAACAGCCTTTAAATGCGTTACTCTAATTATTCAAAATCTATATTCAGCATCATGACTTTTGTATTGTGTAAACAATACCTGCTTTAGCTGCACAAATTTTTACTATAAAATTCAAATTGTTTTGTGCTGCGATTAACGTTTAATAATATTAGCCATAAGTTTTCAACAATTTTAAGTTTTTGATATATAT